>LPNX010551650.1:628927-714116 GCA_001517045.1 Pseudotsuga menziesii | reverse complement strand
TCCCCTGTCCCGCTGCAGACTCATTAGCCCCTATGGACTATTTTTTGTCTTTTGATGTGTCCTTGATCATCCCTAAAAACATAAGAAAAGTGATATACGTGGCATTTACCTCGATAATCGTGTACATACGCGGATATGAGGGTCGCGTACATCAGGATTTGTGCATAATCCAAATCCTTTTGGAGTTTTCCTTGACTTGGATCCGACTCATATGACTCCTGGCCTTCCATATGCCTTGAGATCGCACGGATTCGACCTTTCAGTATCCCTTTGAAAATATATATAAGGAATCCCTTGAGACATTGAAAGCATAAGAGAGAATTGAGAGTAACAAAACTATAGTCCATTGTTGCCAGAACTTATGCTTGAGTCTGCATCCCTTTGTCCCTTGGAGCTCTGTTGTGTTCTTCCCAAGCTTGCCTTTTTCTAGTGAGCTTGCTATCTGAGTGATGGAGGATTGAGGTGGTGGAGGCCCAAGTGGGGGATTGAGTTTCTCCAGTTCGCAGATGTGCCGTCAAAGGTTGTCACTTGCAATCTCTGATTCATATTAATAGAAATATATTTTTCTGTCCAATAATGTGTATTTGAATGAATATTGTATCCATTGGAATATGTCAAATGCTTTTAAATTATTGATTATATATGCTAGAATAGATCTAACACCATGATATATAGTATGCTTGTATTGTTTACTTGTTGTTGAGGAAGTATTTTATCAATTCAAGCTAAAGATTGGAAAGCTCAACGGGGATCTACTTCAACAATCCGGAATAAGGTACGAGGTTCGATCCTTTAGTGTTAGACATTTTATTTCTATTGCATATTGGGAAAGATTGATTTCTGGAGTCTATATGTCTGTTGTGGTACCCCAAGCCATAGGAATTTCTCTCTGTAAAAAAAATGCACCTGCAGTATTTTATAGAATTGTTGTCAAAAAATTTCAGGAATATATTTACAAGACCATGGCAATATACTTTGATTATTGGACAATATAATCCATGTTAAAGGATCATTGCAAATGGCTTAGACTTATGTTGGAGAGATGTCGACAAATTCAACTCTCCCTAAACACCAAGAAATCCAGAAACAACAACAGAAAGCATGGCACAACCAAAACATCAAGAACAAAAACTTGTTGGTAGGATACCTTGCTTTACTATACAATAGTTGAGTAAAAGGTAAACCTAAAAAGCTCCATACATAATGGATGGAACCCTACGTTGTCGAAGAGATACATACCAATGGATCAGTCTGACTAAGGAAATTACAAGGCATAGTATTTTGGAAACTCATTGATGGAGCTCGACTAAAATGCTACAAAAACTAGAAATACACCTAAAAAAAAAAATCCTATAACAATCATAACCGTAAACCAAAATCTATAAAAAACCTAAAAATCCAAAAAGAAAAATAATACCATACATGTAGAAAACTATGATAGGAAATTACCATTTCTACAACTGACATCATGCCCATCGACATAACACCATCGACCGACCACTTCCATCTACCATTTTCATAACCGACATCGACCGATGACCTCGATAGTCCCATCGCGCATTCATGACATCGAGCACCGAAAGCAATTCACAATTAATACACACTCAAGTGTTCCAGCTGGAACATCATGTCCGCCATTAATACACTCATCAACGAAACCACCCACAGCATCGCCTATATAGACTAGATCACCAAAGGATCATTCACCACAATTCATACAAAGAGAGTATCAGAGAATCTAGTCAACTGAAAGCTAAGAACCCCCTAGTGAAATAGACCACCAAACTGACACAATGGCATCCAAATAGACTAGAGCTTCAACCAAATCCAAGGAACTACAAATTGTAGACACACCTTTAGTCCATAGGCTAAAGAACATTAAGAATTCCAAGGTATAGGAAGGCTCATGGCAAAAAGTCAGGGCCGATATGCAAGAATGGGCTTATGTCAACAAGAATCCCACTCAAGCTGCATAGAAAATCAAATACAACACCATATTCAACTATGTCAATGCACTGCTCATGGACAGATTTGGTGGCACTAAGGAAACCACTGTAAAATTCATCATAAGCCGGTACCACAATGGCCGGTTCTACTTTGAATGACTGGTCGACATCTCTGGAGAAGTCATCTTCAAGCTGAAAGGTCTCTCAGACATAGGAGACCTAGTACCAGTTGGGATTAAAGAAGGACTGGTCGAAGAGCTAACTGGGTCGGGTTCAGGTAAAACCTCGAAGGGGTTGATGATTAGTCAAATCACAACTATAACACCACAGATTGTGGCCAAAATAATAGCAATAACACTCATCCTGGCAGGTCAAGGTAGCGACCTCAAGTTAGACATGCTAGAACCTGTCAACACCATTGTGACAGACAAAAAGATATATAGATGGGATGACTATGTCACCGACATGGTCAATACCATCTGTGAAAGATGCCAAGAAACGAGAGGAATCATCAAGTTTCCCTCCCTCATCTTATGGATAGTCATGTACCATATCTACCCAAAGGGGAACCCAATCTTTCAGGAACCGACAAGGTTCCACATGTGGAGATTCAAACCATTCTCCTAGATAGGAACTTTGCAGGAACTTGAAAATGGAAAGGCGTTGTTGGAGAACTAGCTTCAATAGCTCAAAGTCCACACGACTAGATGGAGGGTACCTCAAAACATCTGAAGAAGTCTATTGAAAAACTCCCACATCTAGCTAGAACTCGACCATACCTCGGTGTGGTACATGCATGGCGATGACTCAAATGCTAAAGCCCTCGACTATTATCCATCGGTTGATCAGATATTTTGGTAGCTATCTTGACAGGCTAAAACAAAAATACCAGTACCAACGACAACAAAGAAGAGCGAATTCTCAATCGAGGAGCCGCTAACCGACCAAGAAAAAGAGGAAGACTATGAGGTCAACCTCTATATCAGCACCTTTGTGTCGGAGGAGACACTAGTTGAACACACCGGCCGACTTCAAATGATCATCAAACCTCTGATAGCAGAAAGGGTAGAGCCACAGCCAGAAGAAACCTAGCCAGAGCAGCAGGTAATTACTCTGGCTGCAGAAAGTGTCATCTCGACCTAGGAGCCAAGGGGCGAGACAAAGTAAAAAAACCCAGAGTATGCTGTCACAAAAGGCATTATTAAAAAATTGCCGAAAGAGATAGCAGGTGCAAGGAAGAAGCTAAAGACACAACAACAACAATGAGGAAAAGGTAAGCGCAAGCTTATCATCACTAAATCATCAAACGACGAGGAGGAACTGGCAACTATGACCCTTAACATAATAGAGGATGCTGCAGCAAATAAGGTACCGATGGAAACCCATTTCCACCGATTTGTTGATGCAGGAGCGCTATAGGGTCGTCCAAATAAAGTTAATACCACCCACACGACGATGCCTAAAAACATTGTTGATCTGGTGTTGACGTCTCCACCCCCATCACCGATAAAAGTAACATAGGAGCAAGTGCCAAAACAACATTTAGTAAGCCCACTCGACTTGTACAAGAGTGCAATGTTAGAATCTGTGAAGGCAAAGTTCGATAAAGACAGAGATTTGCAAACATTCATTGAGAAGCTTCCTAAGATATTTACGTCGGCACATAAGATATCCACAAAAGCACCTCTCTTCAATGTCGGTGGATACCAACCAGGACATGAAGTTCAGTCCAGAACTTTTGCAGCCATCACTTCAACGTTCGAGAGAAATCCCGACAAGGAATCTGAAGTGACCGTAAGTCGGACCGCGACTATCACTCCGACCGCACCCCAAACCAAACTACCAGCCGCTACACTGACTGGAGGAGAAGAAACTAAGGAGGACATAAATTTCCAAATTAACCAAATGTTCTTCGACTTAGACTCACCTCCCCGGCCTGACAACCCACCACTCACCCACACTTTCCCCAACCCAATCACCCTTGACCATTCACCAACTCCATCACCACCACCACCATCTCCACCACCACCACCACCCCCCGACTCAGAGTAAGCCCCACCACAACCATCAGCCCCAACTGCATCCACTTCTGCACCCCCTACATCGAAACAACCTGAAGCGGCAATTATCCCACCCCCCAACCAAAGAAACCATCAAACCACTATCCCACAAACCAAAGATCCCAACTCGACATTTGCAGGTACACAGGTGCCGACAAAAGTAGAGAAATAAAAGAATAAGAAGAGGAAGGAGAAACAGAGGAAGGAGCATCATGGATAGCCATCAAAGTTCCATATCAAATTAAAGGATGCAACCTCACTGATCGACCCAGAGCTAGGACAACTCCTTAAGACCCTAGCAGTCGAAGCAAAGACGAGAAGCGAGCAAAGACGTAAGGAACTCGACAATAAGAACATAGAACAGGTTGAGTTCCTCAACAAATGTAGAAACCTAGCCCATTCAGTCATTCCAGGCCCCGTAGAGGTCGACACAGACAAACCGCTTGAAAGGGCGTATCAGCTATTTGAGAGCATGATGTCGGCACTCAAATCCTAGATTTAAGAAACAAAGGAAGAACAAAAAGAAGAAACTGCCCGACTCCTAATGGCATGGCACACCGCCTTTTCTGAAGCTTATAAAGTGCTGCAAGATCACATGGAGGAGTCTGTCATAACTGAAGAAATACTGAGAGACTGGCCTGCTTACTATGGGCAAGTCTATCAGCAAACTTGGCAGACCTGACAAGGGATCCAGGCATTGGAAAATAGGAAAACCATTGAGGAAGCACTCAAAACCACAATAGAAGAACAAATAGTGCTTGAAAAATCCAAGCTACAGAGACTTGAGAGGGAATCACATCAGTGGGTGCAACAAGCTATCCCAAACTTGGAAAAATTCGACATCATCTTCCCACAGATGAAACAAATTATCGAGACTGTAGAGGAGAAGGACCATTTTATGGGTCCCAACATGGAGAGAATAGCAGAAGTCTCCATTTCAGAAAAGATGTCAATCCTATCAAACCTGACCACCCTCACCATCGACATATAGAATATTTTGCGAAGTTAGACAGCTTTCCAACATCACCTCGCAGTAACAGCCCCAACCATTGTCGAAGTCTGTGTATAGAAAATACCGACCATTAGACTTCACATCCCATTGTTACGGAGAGAAATTCCTATGGCTTGCGGTACCACAACAGACAGCTTGACTCCAGAAATCAATCCCTTCCAATATGCAATAGAAATTAAATGTCTAACACTAAAGGATCAGACCTTGTACCTTATTCCGAACGGTTGAAGTAGATCCTCGTTGAGATTTCTAACTTCAGCTTGAATTGATAGATTACTTTCTCAACAACAAGTAAACAATACAAGCGTTCTATATATCATGGTGTTAGATCTATTCTAGCATATATAATCAATAATGTATAAGCATTTGACATAATCCCATGGATAAAATATTCATTCAAACACACATTATTGGACAGGAAAAGATAGTTCTTATTAATATAAATCAGAGATTACAAGATACAACCTCTGTCGGCACGTCTACGAACTGGAGAAACTGAATGCCCCACTTGGGCCTCCACCACTTCAATCCTCCATCACTTAGATAGCAATCTCACAAGCAAAATACAATCTTGGGAAGAACACAAAAGTGCTCCAAGGGACAAAGGGATGCAGACTCAAGCATAAGTTCTGGCAACAATGGACTATAGTTTCTTTGCTCTCAATTCTCTCTTATGCCTTCAGTGTACCAAGGGGTTCCTTATATAGCTTTTCAAAGGAGTAATGAAAGGTCGAATCCAAGTGATGTCAAGGAATATGGAAGGTCAGGACTCAAATGAGTCAGATCCATGTCAAGGAAAACTCCAAAAGGATTTGGATTATGCACACATCCCAATGTACACAGTTATATGGGTCAAACCCGTGTATGTACGCACTTATAGGTTTAAAATCCGCGTATATCATTTTTCATATGTTTTTAGGGATGATCAAGGAAACATCAAAGGACAAAAAGTGGTCCATAGGGTCTAATTTGTCTGCAGCAGGACAGGGGAAGGCCATACAAAGTGTGTTTCACCTGGAGTGGTGAAATCCGCTATAACACCCATGAAGACCAGGCACATCACAATAACTATTGAGACTAGACAGGAAGAATTTTGTACCTCCCTATTTCTTCAGGATGAAGAAATGTTTTGTTTGTGGGGGAGATGTAGGAGGAACAAGTCGATAAGTTGACTTGAACGATAACCGACTAAGTCAATCAGCCAACTTAGTCGACTAGCCGACTAATTCGGTTGGCCGACTAAACTAGATATTAGGTCGGCCACCTAAGGCTGTGTCGGTTCACCGAACCGATAGGTAGTTATTTTGTAACTGTTTTGTAATCATATATATTAGGATGTTGAGCCAGATGAGAACTCAGTTCAGTTCTCTGTGTTGTATGGACTCATTCATGTAATATAATCTGTTAATTCACCTACGTGATCTTATCTCTTGTCTCTGTTTTATATGTATGTTTTAGTATGTATTATTGGTAACCTTATGAGATCTGTGAGATTACAACAAAGCCTTGGGAATTCAGCAATAGAACATGCAGGAAGAAAATGGATGATGTTTTTGGTGGCTTCCCTCAGCAAAGGAATTTCTCCTTCTTGAAATATTCCGAGAAAATAGAAGAGACTACCATCGATTTTAATATTGAAACAACACTCAGAAACCTGGATACATCAGATATATATGAGAAAAAATACCTCGTTCTCCTAAACACCATGAGGAAAATCTCAACAAAATGTGGGTATGATGTTGGAGAGCATTGCAATGCCTTATCACCTAAGGAGCAGATGCATCTTATGACTCAACATCTTCCCTCTTCCACACATTCACAGTCCCCCTCTACACCACAAAAAATGAAAACTTGGAAATATTGGAGGCGAAAACTTAACGATTCGTTTGTCAATCAGAAAAGAGGCTTGTATTCTATCTCTTCTTCTTCATATCTTTCTCCAACCACAGAAGGTAGTAATGGGACCCAAGAAAAATATCAAAGTTCAATATTGGAACACCCTACCTCATTTGACCTGTTGTTCTATAAGTTAGCATAATTAATACTTTTTTGTTGAAAAATATTCTAATACTTCTACAGGAATCCCCAACTTCGCAATGCAATTTTTCCTCACTTGCATGTTCTGAACCTAGAAAATCAAACTCCTTATCATAAACATGTTGCATGGAAGATGCAACATCCACTGTAATTGATCTACCTAAGGATCCTACAGAGTTTGTTTTGATATCATCAATGCTTGGGGAACTGTTTTAGGGAACTACCCTCTATTTCACATTATCGCTCAAAATTTCCTATAGAATGCACATGTGGGAGGTAGGGGCAGTCTGTGTTGATTTGAATATACCTCAAAATTAGACACTCTTTTTATTGATGCTAATTTTCATGGGAAACTCTGCAATAATCAATTTGTATTAATAATTTCTCTTCAAAATATCTGGATACTAAACGTGGTAAAAAGAAATCTCTGAGCTCAATCTGTGTGCTGCCCCTAAAAGTTATGTTGTTGGTGTTAATTATGAACCCTAGAAACATTGTACTAGCCTTAAATGAACACTCCACATTTGTACCCTATGGATGTCAGTGATTTTATCATCACTAAATTCACTAAAAATACCCCATACAACACTTCCTCCATCAATATCTTGCTACTCTATGACAATACCATGCAACCTATATGTATGAAAATCTGTCTAGGAAAACTCTTAAATGAGAAACATTTTTCCAATTTATGGTTAGATAGAAAAACAACCTTAGTGAGCTCAATCTTTGTGCTCCCCCTAAAATTTATGTTGTTGGTGTTAATTATGACCCAGACTCAAATAAACACTCCATATTTGTACCCTATGGATGTCATTGATTTTATCATCACTAAATTCATTTAAAATACCCCATACAACACTTCCTCCATCACTCTCTTGCTACTTTATGACAATACCATGCAACCTATCTGTATTAAGGGTGCCACCGAAATGCTGAAAAGCACCCGAGAATAGTGACTAACAATGGATCAAATAAGAAAAGGTTGACATAGATTTATTAAACAAATTACAACAGTTTTCAAACTTCAAATATATGAAGATAAAGTGTATTCCCTAAGTGAAAAAAAGATTCAAAATAAGTGTACTGAAACCAAACCAAACCACTGCAATACAATTGAACAAGTTTTCAACCATGAGATTCAAAGAGCCATAAAAACGGCATAGTTGTACACAACTATTATATTATTCAAGATATTGAAATAAATCATAATGGAAAATATATGACAGGCTACAATAAGTCTGAGGGCGTGCAGTGGTTGAACCAATTTGTTAGATCCCGAAGGTGGGAGGATGATGGAAGTCCTCTGCTGCAATCTGCTAAAAAAAATATTATCTAACCCTTGAAAAGTCCTCTCACCACTATAGATATAGAATCCCAATGAATGGAGACAAGGCCCAAACCTATGTTGTTGGGAGCGGGGAGCGAGGAATAGTATATATTTTAGTATATTTTTATAGATTTGTATCTAAAGAACGGGTAGGATGTTGAATTAGCTATAAAAAACATGGATTTAACCATATAACACCAATCATCTAGTAGTTATAACTTATAACATTGTCATCAAATTATTAACCACAACAACTTATAACATTGTCATCAAATGATCAACCTAGGAATGTCTTGGGGGGATCATTGTTTAGGAAGTGAGCTTCATGGGTGGGATCGAGGGGGTGGGGGGTGCTTCTCCATAGCAGAGGCCCAAACATCCTAGCTATGCATGACAATGATAGAATCAACTAAGAGTGACAAGTCCTGTAGGGCATGGTAACTGATAGTTACTAGCTGTTCAAATTTCAAATGATATTCTGCTGTAGAGAATAATTGTTTATCAATTTTTATTATATCAAGCCTCAATGATCCCCTTTAAAAATCAGTCATATCACTAACTCCTTGTTTGCATCGAGCTTGCAACTGATTGTTTAATGCTGATACCATATTAGATTGTTGTGATAAACATGTAGATGCTGTAAGACTGTTGGTTATGCTGATTTTCCAATGATAGAACCGATCAAAGATGCCTAACCTCGGTGCTGACATTATTGTATTTCTCCCTTATCTGTTGTTTTACTCACTACTATCACTCGAACTATTGATTAACCAAATCAATTTCACCAAGAATTTATCATCCTGCATGCATATTATCTAACAGTAAAGGCACGCCACATGAAAGTTTATTAAAAATGAAATTAAGAGCAAAGTGTAACTGCCAACCTTACTCTCCTTAATGGCCACTCGCTGAAATTCATGCTAGACAAATCGGTGAAGTTCCTAATAAGAGAAACCTCCAAAGTTATGAGATGCATGGGAAAGGTTAAGGGAAAAAATAGAATAATATACGGTGTGTTAAAGATAGTAAAAGTGATGATTTATAAGGAACACCCTACCTCATTTGACCTGTTGTTCTGTAAGTTAGCATAATTAAGAATTTTTTGTTGAAAAATCTTCTAATACTTCTACAGGAATCCCAATTTCACAATGCAATTTTTCCTCACTTGCATGTTCTGAACCTAGAAGATCGGACTCCTAATCATAAACATGCTGCATGGAAGATGCAACATCTACTGTATTTGATCTACCTACGGAGCCTATAGAGTTTGTTTTGAGATCATCAATGCTTAGGGCACTGATTTAGGGAACTATCCTCTATTTCACATTATTGCTCAGAATTTAGGAAATGAAGAAAGAATACATTCAAAATATTTAAATATTTTGAATAAGCACAAGCACAACGTTTTAATGTTGAAACAACTTATATTTCGGTTTTTATTAAAGGTACTTCTTATATTTTATAAGGTTATATTTATAACCATACCTATTAAAGGATTTGAACCCCAAGTCTCCACATTAATACAAGCCAAGCCAGATTGCCAAATAAACCACATTTATGATTAAGGACATTAAAAGTTATTTCATATTTCTATTATAATATATATCATTAAAATCCATTTTACATTATACTATACACAATACTCAAAACATTATACATGTAACTATATTATGAATACAGTACATAAAGGATTAAAGTATTATTATATTAATGCATAACTAATTTTATTTTTCAAAGGAAAAAAATCTTATCACTTTTTATAAAGGAAAATAGTTAATTGGACATTTAACAAATTCCTCTAAGGACATATGGACTTAACCACCAGCACAAAGCTACTTCTACTCACTATACACACAAGAAGCACATATTTGCCTCTACTCACTATACACAAAAGAAACACAACTAGGAACAAATTTTCACAGTCCTTGCAAAGTGAAGCCAAACTCATCAATGAGTTTATTTACGATTTTAAGTTTTAATCTATCTTAATCAGTGGGTGCACATCTAAATTATTACCTTTACTATGCCCCCATTTCTTGAAGCGTCACTAAATGAAGCAAAGAGGATACAATGCAAAGCTTAATTATTTAGTATTTACAGAAATTTAATAGAAATTATGAGCCAGTGATCAATAAGTTCATTATTAAAATAACAATTAGACCTTGTTAAAAACTCATTACATGGGGATGTAGATTTAGAGACTTGACGTCTTGCAAACATAATTCAATCTGATTGTGCTTTATATACACTATCACAAAATTCCATTGTAGAAGGAACCCGAGAAGAGTAGTTAGGAGCCTTGAGCACTGAAACCAAAAACATACATCAAAGAGGAAAACGCCAAAATTATTGCTAATACAAACTTTTAACTGAAACTGAAAGCATCTATCAAATCTAAGAAAATTAAATCCGTTTTTATAAAATCATGTAAAAGCATAACCACACATTTGCTGAATCTGAACTCTATAGATCTAGAGATTGTAAAGAAGCAAAATTGTGTATTTAAGAGTTTTTTGTGTTTCCTCTATCAGGTCCTATTGCATGAGTTCCATTTTGAACAAAGTATTGTGTCACACCAACATAATTAGTATTGTTGTTGGAGGCAGTTTTTCAAACTTGTATATATGAGAACAATTCCTTGTAACATACAGATTTTATGACAGGTAAAACAACTAGCTGTCAATGTCAAGAGAACAATAATAAAAATCTTCAAAACCCCAAATGGAGAGAAGCAATTTCAGGAATGACCAGAATAATAGGATATAAACAATACTCCAGGCCTCGTTGGAACCATTTAAAACAATATCAAGGTTAATGCCATAGGAGAGTTGTCTTCCACATGTTGAATTGTGTTACAAATAGTTTGTCTCCAATACCAAGTTAGAAGTATAATGTGTTTGGCACAATAATTTCATACAATTCTTTTCTAAAAAAATACACTAAGATAGCTGGGCTCATTTAAGGGAAGGTCTAGAAAATAAGCTATTAGAATGGACTGTGGGGTAAGAATTTGTTTTTCTCAAGTCCTTGGTGATGGGGTACCTATTTGGTTGCAAAAGAACTCCTACAGCTACATCCACCCTCAGCATTAGGATTTGTTGTGACTTGCATAGAATTCAATTTGGCAATTGAGCATCAATATTAAACAAATTTGTGAATACAGTAGAACAAAATAAGTAAATTATAGTGGGGTTATCATCTTAACATGACCTTAAATATTTTGCAATTTATTGCTACATGGAAACCACTAAAATAGCAGGAATATTAAAATAATGGAGTGGTTGAACAAATAGAAGCTAATGCCAAAATGAAAATTTTGCTCAAGACAACTGTCTCATACTATTGTTAAGATTGAACAATAAAGCATGTGGTAATTCCACTAGAAGCATCCTTCCCTAATACTCATTATCTGTTTACATCCACTTTCTCTAGTATTTCCCACAGAAATTGTAAATCTAATACCAAACACATCAACATACAACAAAAACTGAGTTCCATGTCACATACAATTTGTCAGTTTATCAAGAAATGAAATATGGTATTTTGAAAATAATATGATTGAAGTGTTCCTCAAGTGTTGCTCAAAATTGATATTACTAAAACACACCTTATCATGCTAGTACATATTCAGAAACAAGCACATAGTAAGATCAGAAAATGAACAAATATTGACTATACATTTTGAGAAAGAAGCAGAATGAAAGTTGGATGAAGCAGAATGAACAAAGAAGTAGAATGGACAAATATCGCATACTGAAAAGGTCAACACATAGAAGTCAGGTAGACAATGGATGAAGTTATCAAACCTAGAAGATAGGGAAAGATGGTCTTGGAAACCACTGAAGAATCAAGTTCAAGAATGTGGCAAATCAAAGCTCCAATGAGAAAGGACTCTGTAATGGAGACACCCATAGAAACAAGGAAGAAGAACACCAGTATTCAGCATCATCAAACCAAAAGAACATACCATAATAGCAAAAACTCCCAGTCTTCCATTGTCTTCAAGGTATTGAACACAAGCTCTAAGGGGAGAGCTCCCCAAATCCAACCATATGAGTAAATGAAGAGAGAAAACCCTTAAAGGATGGTGTATTTGATGAGGCTAGAGAAGAATGGAACTACAGTTTAGGGAGATGTTTTGTAAAGAATATCAACAAAAAAATGCATTGCAGAGTTGTCATCACAGAAATAATAAAAATGTACAGCTAATATTCATATTCAGAGAAGGATTCTAAAACTAAAATAATTTAGCGTCCATGACCATAGAAGAGTCTTTTCAAAACTGACTTTAATGCTACATATGCCATTTTGCATAGTATAGCATTAATCAGAAAATCAGAACACGTTGATTAATAGTTTTGGTCCACAAGACCTTTTAATCTAATATACACATGAAAATACAATAAGATTCTCATATTCATGATCCCGCATATAGATGCATACATGTACCACATAATTCTATCAATATGCTCTTTATTTTCTACATCCCTTGTATTCTTTCATATATATATTTCTCATGCGTCTCTCCCAGTGATTTATTTCACATACACTTGGATGTCTGATAGAAAATGATCCCAGAGGAAGAATGGCACAGAAATAAATCAGTTATAATGCATGTATTATTGTTGTGCCTTGCCTACTGTAACACCCTAGTTTTGACCCCGTTTTCATGATGTATATAATGTAATTAATGATGGTGAGGAGCTAAAGGCAAAATCCCCACCATCGATTTGGTTGTGTATGTTTCGGAAATAGGTATATTTGCCGATGGTATATCATGCTATCCGGCACATTATATTTTGGCATCATGTAAATAAGCACATCAATTAAAAAAAACCTACAACCAGCTACGATGGTGCAACGTTAAAATGAAAAGGGCATGATTTTCCTAAGGATAAGGGGGGGGGGCGCAATTGTCTAACCATGGGAGCCATTGGGAAAGTGCCGTGTGTCAACCCCCTTTCTTGTCTCTTTCAGCCACCAAGTCATTTGGGGCAGGCGTTAGTTGAGGGTAGTTAATGCTTGAGGAAACGTGGGCATGGGGGGTGTCAATATGGAAGGCTACTTTTAGCTCTGACAGTACACATACCCAGCGGGAGAAGCCATCATTTCCCTCATGCAGGCAGTTGGCTTGGTCTTCACCTTCATGATTATGGTCTAGGAAATTCCATCCTCACATAGAGAGACATTCTATTTTCCTCACACACAGTTTTCCCATCATTTTCCCTCATGCACCGGTCGGGTTTCTCTTTTGGTTTTGTGCATGCAACGAGATGGAAAGAGCGGCCTCAAGGGCACGATTTCTACTGTGTTTATGAACTAGCCATGGTTTTCATCCATGATTCTGGGTTGTTGTTAGTTTAACCCGCGATTTAGGTTCCTATCGTTCTTCCCATGATTTTTGGATCTGTTGAGAGTTCGATTTCTTCTTCCATTTCAGACTATGTGTGTGTTTCCTTCTTCCATTTTTGGACTGTGTCTCTTCCCCTTGTGCACAGGTTGAGAGTTTGTTCTTTCCCCATTTTCGTTTGTGTAACTTTCTTCAGCGTTTGCATTGAGGAGTTGTGTGCTGTGGGCTTTTAGATGTTGGACAGTCGTTGACTTCCACATCCATTGGTTGAGTCCTCCCATGTCTATATTGGGAGTTCTGCTTCTGCCCCAACTACGGACTATGTAAGGTTCTCATCATTTCCTCACCAAATTGTGGTCTGCGTTTATGTCCTTCTTTTGCCCAAGATTGAGAATTAGACTTCTCCCCTGTTTTGAGACTGTGTAAGGTTGCCATAGTTTTCATTGTGATTTTGGGCTATCGATTCACCCTAGTTTTGGGTTGCTTCTTGGTTGTTGAGGTAGCAGACATCTTTTGGAGATTCTTGCTGATTTGTTTTGGCCATGTTAGGGCCAAGAACAACTCTGGAGTGTGGTTGGACCTGAACTGTGCTTCACCTTTTGTTTGGGATTGTCACCCGGTTGTCTTTTCCTTCTTCACAGAGCTGCGAATGGGTTGTTTTGTTGCAGTATGCAGTGGTTGGTCTTTGGACTGTTGAGAGTAGGATTAGAGGCTAGGTGTGCTTGAGAAGACTGGTGTTGAGGCCACCAGCTTAGCATTTAGCCTTTCCTAGCTCCTTGACAACCTGGTAAAACATTTGGCTTATTGGAAAACCTTGGCTATGTGTAAGCCTGCATTGACCCTTATTCCTTGAGGAATCACCCCCAGCTCGATGGTGGTAGTGTTGCTGAGAGATTGATGAGCATGCTGGCCTATGGTTGGGTGGAACATTGCAGCGACATAGCTGGTTGCGGGGCGAGTTCTTCATTAAAAAGATAAGTACTCTTGACTATTCCATCTCTGCAATTATATCTACTATATCATGAGAAATGATGAACATGTTGAATGCTGGAATGTATATGTTTGTTTCTGCTGAATGTTGAGTAACTATGTATCCTTGTATGTTATATGCATCTTAGTATGTATTATGTTAAGCTTTTTAATTTCAGCATTTATCCATGTTCGTGTTCATGGGGCAGTTTGCCCGTTTGTTTGGTGTTAGTAGCGTCCTCTTCGCCGGTTGGAGGGTCAGGGACATTACACCTACTGGCAATGAAAAATCACCTGAATGTGTTTAAAATACAATACCCTACCCTTATTCCCAGAATAAAATAACATTTGACTTTGATAAGGATGTGAGGAATTATCATTACATCAAGATAATGCATGGTGTCGAAACATCAAATTCTTACTAAAAAAAGGCAAGCATAGCAGGATCAGGAAGTCTGATCCTACAACTAACCTGACTGTCTGTAACAAAAAAAAGTTAATAACTAATGCCATATATGGAACCTTCCAGATAAGACAAGATAAGATAATTTTAATAATGTCCAATGAAATACCAAAAAGATAGTTCAATGGGACTAGCAAGTACAAGAGATAACATCGTTCATAGACTGTCCTTGATGGGATTTACTGACATTGTAGTTAAGGGTATGAAAAAAATCATAGGTTTACTTGAGAAAACAATGGGCATTGTGTACATCAGTCATATCAAATTTTAACACTTGAGTACATTCAAGCCCCCTTGACCCCCGTCATCCCCTGAGACAGTCATTCTTGTGAAAAGAAAATTCTATGTTTTGGGCAAATTAGTCAAACCTAGAATTCGTAAAAGATGAATGGTGCATCAGAAACGAGATCCGCAAGTTACTAAGTGTTCCTCATTGTATGCACTGACTTCTACCGATAGAAACTCTTTCTTGAATCTTCCTAGACTTGCTCCTACAAGTGGCTGATGTTGGCACCACAGACTGAAATACAGTTGTGTGTAAAAATGCAGAGATTTGGTGAAAATCGTCATTTTAGAAGTAGTGTGATTTTCACACCCAAAATCAGAATGGAGCATGGAGATAGGCATTGGAAAGCGTATCCAGCAGAGAAAAATGGAGAACCACCAGGGTTTGAATGAGGAGCAGAAAAGTATTACTGGTTGTTTCGACAAACAATGTGGCTGTCAATATGGACAAATCCGAGAATTGCATGCCTAGAAGTAGCAAAGACCAAGAAAACGGACCAGCTATTATGTGGAAGAGGAATGACATGCAAAGATGAGGGATTTGAAAGGGAAGATTCCTTCACCCCTATCTTGCTAACTATATTTATATTTTATAAGCTTGGTGTACATAAATATTATGGCATGGGGATGCTGAAAATGCATGGGGATATGTATTGCATGCATAGGATATTACATATTGGTAAAAGTAGTGGGAATTGTACATTTATAATGAACCACTAATGGTAAATATTGTATTGGTGGAAAAACTAAAAACACAGGAGCGTGGATAAAGATGTTGATGATGTCGTTGCATGGGACCATCAACCTTATAAAAAAAAAGGGATAAGGCAACAAATCCATGATCAAGAAGATGGAGAGCGAATTCCACAATCCTCTGTGAGATACCGACTAAACTGGTAATGTCGAAGGTGTAAGTAGGATCCATGCAAGTAATGGTTTAATTATGACAAATTCCAAGGAGTGGTAAAGGTAAGAGACCTCATACCATGTGGATATTTGAATATTATACTACGTTCATATAAGAAGGTGTCATGCCTGTATATATTGATTGAGCTTAGTAGCCCAAGGAAAGTAAGTACTAATGATCTTGATTATAGTAATGCATCCTATATGAAGTAGTCATGGTTAGGCCATGCATGGTATGTTGAATGCATAGTATTCTTGAATCAATGCAAGGTAGCATTGAATGGATATGCATTAAAAAGATTTTATGAATCTTGTAGTCATGCATTGAATGGATGCATATGAAGGGTGTGAGTGACTGATTGCATAAGTACATGTGCAAATGTTGTGATGCATTGCATGAATGCATTGAGATGAGCGCACGTGATATTATGAATAACTAATGGCTGAGATGATGAATTGATGACAATTTAGGAACCATTTCAAAGGCTATTATGAATGCACGATAGTAAGTGCATAAAGAGGATAGTCATGACCAATTGGCTGTTGGGAATGCTCTATGGAAGAGCAAGGTGGTACAAATGATATGCTTGTGAAGTAAGGAGTATCTAAACATTTCATTTAATTGCATGAATGATGTGACTATACCTTGCAAATGTTATTATGATAATGATTGCGTGAAGTAAATGAGTTTTGGTAATATTGATGTGATTAACAGCTGGAAGTATTTGAATTTTATAAATTCTGAAAATGCTTCAGTGATGGTTGCAACAATGAGAAGGTTATATGCATCCAAACTTACCAAGTGTTTGGTTGATTGAAGCTCAGGTTCCAGGTAGATTATTTTGAGCATGGAAATGAGAGTAAGACCATGACAAATGTCAGAATCTACCATGTGAAAGAGACAAACCTTATGAGAAGAGTCTCATGGCTGTGAAAATAGTTGGTATGCATAATGGGTTGTTAAACTTGAGTTGTGAATTTTGGATTTAAGGAATTGCTGATAACTACTAATCACTATTGGCTTGCATAATATTGTGTCAGGAGGACGCATTGTAAGTGGGTATTCATATTATGCTAGTGAGCATAAAATTATAATGGGCATAGTGGTGCTGCTTACAAGAGACCCACAATTGAGGATCACCTCATTGCCAAGCAAATTAATTTCTGTAGTAGACAAAATTGCAAATTCCTATTGAATTTGATTACTAATGTCATTTCTCGGTTATGGAACAATCAATTTGGATTGTATTATCAAATAATGATTAACTGTTTGGCTATTTGATGAATGTGCCAGGGGTACACACTACAGGAAGATCATGTGCGATGGCCTGTAGGAGCCAAACTTCATGGGAAGGTTTTCCCTTATCTTTGAAATGGGTTTCGGGTGAAGCTCCATTGGACATTTTGGAAATGTCTCATCTGCACTACATGTTTGGTAAGCAACATGAGTGAGATGGTGTAGATTATGTCGGTAAGACATGTGTGGATATGAAAGGTAAAAATGAGTTGGGATGGCTAATCGAGGGACTGTCAACTTAGAGAAGGGAGACCCATTCCTGCTTAATGAAGGAATACTACGTCGGCAAATGGATAAGTGTTCTATGACCCTAGCTAAGAATACGCATGTCAAATTGTTAAACTCAATATGCAGAACATGTTTTGATTTTATTTCCATTATGACCGATTGCTTGAGTATGAGTAGGGCCTACATGGCACACACCGGGAAAGGGTGCACACTTTTTCCAATGTCGAGTCATGAAAGGGTTTTCAATATTGACTACACCCTAGGGAGTGGACGCAATCCTGGTGTCTCAATACTTGATAGTGAATGATATGAAATATGGTTACAGTTTTAGAGCAATAACACTGATGAGTTTGCTATATTGCTCGTGTTGACAGGCTAAATAGATGCAGTTAGGTGTTGCACCCTAAAGAGAAAAGGCAAACGGTTGTTGTGAGGGGTTGCAGAGTAAGGGTTATTGTTGATATAAGTGTATTGTTGATATAAGTGTATGTTGGTCTAAGTGTATGTTGGGCTGTTATATGCCTGGGGATCCATAGTAGATCCTGGACCTAGAAATGGTCGTGGTAAAGTTCCAAGCCCAGTCGACATGAGGGTGTACTTGTTGGACATTAATTATTTGATGTTGTGAAGCAGCCGGTGTGCTGACCTAACATCCAAGTCCATAGGTGATCCCAAGGCTTGCAAAGAGAACTAGGATCCTGTGGACCAACGAAGAAATGCACAATATAGATAAGTATTGGATTATTTTGATTATGAATGTACATGTGTATATGATTTGGTTATGATGTTTTAAGCTCTTGTTCTGGAGATAAAACCGATGAGAATAAACTAAACATGTGAGTCTATTCAATGTTTGGATATAGGTATCGCTGGGAGCAAGGACTATGAGAGCATCCTAGGGGTGCATGTGGACATGTGACTGTCTTGAAGAGCTCAGAATGAGAGGTAATGAAAAAGGTGCTAATAAGACTGTGGAGGTCCTAGCAGCCGAGACAAACCATGTGGAGAGACTCCATGGTTGAGAGGTATAAAATAGACCAGAGACACTAAGTGTCATGACCAAGAGGGATTGGTCCAGCATTCATGGTGAAGTGAAAGAGGTTGAGAGCATGAAAAGCCACAGTTGTGGTGTGGGTTCTAGGATGGAACAAAGCAAAGAGGGGAAAAACTCTTGCTGCTCTCTCTTGCCCCTTATATATATATATATATATTCCTCGTGAAAACAAAATATTGTTGAATGCATGTATGACAAAAAATGGAATGTGTATATTTGCTTAAAGTAATTTGTGAATGCTGGAATGGTTAACTCCCTGCCCAAGAATGGACATGAATGAGCTCGTGTGCTTGTTGGGAAGGCATGAAAAATATGAAAGCCTCCTTGATGAGACTTGAACTGTCATGCCAATTGGGTAATTAACCGACTGATTTTAATGTATATATTATGCTTGGTCTGACAGAATTTCAATGGTGCATTTCACAGGTAAGAAAAGTGAAACCTGGTGGTGCACATTGATCATGGCAGTAGATCAAAAGTTGTTGGACTTGGATGGAAGTATCCTTCAAATGATTTCCAAGACCCAAGAAAATATTGGGGAGATGCTCAAGATACAGAAAAGGCAGAATGAAATGAACCACCAGATTTTGCAAGACTCTATTGGGTTGCAAAGGGAGGTGAAAAGCCTTCTGGGAGCAATCGGTGAAGGAAAGGAAGGTGGATCAGTGATGGGACATTCGTCCAAGCGACCTATTAAGAAACGGTCCAGGCATGAAGACTCAAAATAAATTGAGTAGGTAAAGTTGAAGCAGCCAGTGAAGTGCTGGGAATGTGGAGGACATCATTTACGCCGAGACTTCCCAATGAGGGAACATGAAGAGGGCAACAGCCACAAAGTTCCTAGACTTTGGGATAAGCTGAAAGCTAAGAACCAATAGGAGAAGCTCATGGAAGCCGAGGGGCTTGGTCCTAAACGTTCAAAGTAAATAGTTGAATGTTGGATAGATCTACAAAATTTTGAAAATTTTGGATGTGCAAATTGTATATGTATTCCTATGTATTGGAACACCGAAGACGGTGTTATTCCAAGGTGGAGGGGAATGTGACACCCCGGTTTTGACCCCATTTGCATGATATATATAATGTAATTAATCATGGCAAGGAGCTAAAGGAAAAATCCCCACCATTAATTTGGTTGTGTATGTTTCGGCAATAGGGATAGTTGCCGATGCCAATATCATGCTATCCGGCACATTATAGTTTGGCATCATGTAAATATGCACATCAACTAAAATAAACCTACAACTAGCTATGATGGTGCAATGTTAAAATGAAAAGGGCATGATTTTCCTAAGGATAAGGGGGGGAATTGTCTAACCGTGGGAGCCATTGGGAAAGTGCCATGTGTCAACCCCCTTTCTTGTCTCTTTCAGCCGCCAAGTTGTTTGGGGTAGGTGTTAGTTGAGGGTAGTTACTACTTGAGGAAATGTGGGAATGGGGGGAATCAGTATGGCAGGCTACTACTAGCTCTGACGGTATGCATACCCAGTGTCATAAGCCATCATTTCCCTCATGCAGGCAGTTGGCCTAGTCTTCACCTTCATGATTGTGGTCTGGGAAATTCCATCCTCACACAGAGAGATGTTCTGTTTTCCTCACACACAGTTTTCCCATCATTTTCCCTCATGCACCGGTCGGGGTTCTATTTTTGTTTTGTGCATGCAGCGAGCTGGAAAGAGTGGCCTCAAGGGCATGATTTATGCTATGTATGTGAACTAGCCATGGTTTTCATCCACAATTCTGGCTTCCTGTTGGTTTAACCCATGATTTGGGTTGCTGTCGTTCTTCCCATGATTTTTGGATGCTATTGAGAGTTCAAATTCTTCTTCCATTTCGGACTAGGTGTGTGTTTCCTTCTTCAATTTTTGGACTGCGTCTCTTCCCCTTGTGCACAGGTTGAGAGTTTGTTCTTTCCCCATTTCCATCTATGTAACTTTCTTTAGCGTTTGCGTTGAGGAGCTGTGTGCTGTGGGATTTTAGATGTTGGACGGTCGTTGACTTCCACATCCGTTGGTTGAGTCCTCCCATGTCTATGCTGGGAGTTCTGCTTCTTCCCCAACTGCAGACTATGTAAGGTTCTTGTTATTTCCTCACCAGATAGTGGTCTGCATTTATGTCCTTCCACTACTACATTTCGACCAAAAATCCAACGGTCGTATTGTCGGATTTTCGACACTTCCCTGTCGCATGTATGACACTATGATTTTTTTTAAGCGTCGGTGGTTTATCGTCAGTTATCCGACATCTTTCAAATCCGTCGGTTACGAGACACCTAATTTTACCGTCAGTTAAATGTAAATCGTCGGTTATCCGACATCTAATTCATAATAAACTTTAAACGTAAGCGTCAGTTAAGTGACGGATATAAAATGTAATCGTCGGTTAAGCAATAGAATGGCCGTCGAAGAAAGCGACGGTAGTCAATTTTTTTTTTAAATAACCTTCATGTCGTCGGTTAAGCGATGGTTCACCATAGAAAAACGCCGGTTATCCGACGGTTTATAGCCGTCGGTTAAAAAAAATTGCTTGCACGCCGTCGGTTATCCGACGGTTTATTCAAATTTTAAAAAAAAAATTATCTGCAGGCCGAGCAGCTTGAGGATATACGATATGGTGAGGCATGAGAAATATTAGTAATAACTTGTGGGCTTCCATTATTTGAATATAATTGCCCATTTAGATATGCCACATTCTTCAACTGTCCATTTCCATTTTCCAATTGCTGTTGACGACTTGCACGTTCCGCTTGCAAAGCTTAATAATGAAAGGATGAGCTTGCCATGTCCTTCAAATTCATTAAAGGTATGAAAACTCGGTATAGTCACCTAGATTATTATAAGCTTCAGCATATGCAGGATTTTCCATTATAGCCTTTTCAATCATGCTTGCAGCAGCATCCATTTTACCCTGTATCCATAAAACGAACTAGTTGTATGTCACCCTCAATGTATTTACTAAAGAGTGGAGCATTCTGACATTGTAAACAAGACGCTGTATAGTAAACCATGAACCAACCTGAATAGTATAAAACACACCAAGATTATTAAGAGATTGTGAAAAACTAGGCTTGATCGACAAGGCCATCTGCAGAACATAAGGAGACTCTTAGGTAAAACAGGTCATCACCTCCGCTTGCGGTTATAACTAAGAATGAAGTTTGAGATAAAAAAGAGCCAAAATCCAAACAGTGAATAAGCAACTCACCTGATAGCACTCCACAGCTTTGTCAAGATTATCCATGTCTTTGTATATGACTCCTAAATTATTGCATGCCTCCGTACAAGTTTGATTGAAGTGCAGAGCAAGCTCATACATCACAATTGCCTTAAGACATACAGACAGATAGATAGATAAACAAGGGAACACCTTGAATATACTATGAAGAAAGTCATGCCACTATCTAGATGAAAGAAAAAATAATCACAATAAGCATATGTATTTATCACAATATTGGAAAAGGCCAAATAACTGCCTAAAATTAAAAGAACGGTTAACCACATCCATCCACAGTGCATATAAAAACTGTATAGCTCCAAGATATTATTTGCACAATAAAAAATATAGAATAGTTAAAAAAGGCACTAGACAGACAAAACTCAATATGCAAACCAGAATCCACAGAATTACCAAAAACAAATCAGTAAGATTGAAATCAAATTCCATGAGTAAAAGCAATTACAAATAAGCATATTTGTCACACCTGAGACTGACATAGCTAGTTAAGTAAGATACTCAAACACTCAAGTTACACTTACCATGTCAAATTTTAGTAGTTCACCATATGCAACACCAAGATTGTACATAGCATCTGCATAGTGCCAATTATAAAGCAATGCCTTCTTGTAATGAGCTATACCTTGATGTATATCTCCTTCAAGCTTCACCTGCATTTTATTACAGTTTTCAGGCCTCTTCAGAGATTTAACACTCAATCACGAATTCAAAGAATATTCACAACAAAATTGTAAAAGCATTTTAAAGCCACTATAGGCATCTCAGCGTATCCAAAATTATAATCCAAAATAGCTACTGTAAAAGAATTCAGAATATCGCTAGGATATCCAAATATAGAAATATGGTACTGCACACTATATCCCATCAATCAGCAACCATTATTCTGAATTTTGAACAAGCTCTGTATGATGCCTCAAACAAAACTACCTGATGTGTTTGCGGAAATCCAACAGTTAAGTCATGGTAGTTGTGGGTATCAGACCAAGTGCATGAATGAAGAGATTAAATATTACAAATGAATGAAGAGATTAAATATTACTCCTTTCCTTGGAAGACAAAAACCATACAAAAACAAGGAGAATTCGATAGAAGAAAGTGATGAAGAGAAGTGACTGACTTGAAAGCTGAGTTAGAGGCGACTCTTGAAGAAATTAAATTTCTAAGAAAGATTGTTAAGAAGTAAGACAAGAAGATTGAATGCTTAAACAAGAAATTGAAGGAAGAAGAAGAAGTCAGTCAAGAAAAGGAGAATTATAGGAAGACCGGATTAACAAAATAAACATTCTAGAGGAAACACTTGCAGAACTAAAGAAGGAGAATCAGAAGCTAATGGAACAACTACAATGTTTAAAAAAAATTGAAATAAAAATTGAAGATGAGAGAAAAGCAAGTGAAGAACTGAAGGCATTATTAATGGAAAAAGAAGAAGAAATTAATGAGTTGAATAATGAATATACTCAATTCAAGAAATAAGTTGAAATAATTGTGAAAGATCAAGAACTAAAAGAAAAGTACAATAAGAGAATAGAAGCATCAGAAGAAATTCTCAAGAGGCAGAGATATGTTTTTGACAAATCAGGTATTGGTTTGGACATCAATGAGATTACCAACACTTCACAAACAAAGAATGAAGAAAATACTTTACACATAAATGAATCAGGTCTATCTTCTTCACACTGAGAAAATGGTGAAAGAAGACAAAATTGTGAACCCACAAATAGAAGGAATTTCAGGAGGACATATTCCTTAGCACGGGACAACCACATAATTCATGCAACATCAAGATGGAGTCATGAGACCAGGTATGAACCACCATTTAAGGGTTATTGTTTTCTTGTGATAGTTATGGGCACAAAGCTTTGAATTGCAAATTGTACACTAGAAGAAGTTATGCATATACCAAGAATGTCATAAGATGTTGGAATTGCAACAAGTATGGACACATTGCACAAAATTGTGGCATGACAAGGCCTCCTAAGCCAACACTCAAAAAAGTATAGAGAATAAACCAAAAGTACAGAACAAGAAAGGAGAAACAATTAGACAAGAGAATGTACATGTTTCCATTGCTCAAAATCAAGTAGATATTTAAGAAGCAAAAATGGTTGATCAAGTGAATGTATGTGCTATCACTATACAATCAAGTGAGAATCGGTATGATGTTCTTCCAAATCATTTTCCAAACTCTCATCCTACTGGATGAGAAGAAGATGAAGCACTAGGGTCCATTCTATTTTGAGAAGAAGATGAACAGGGTCCATTCTATTTTGAAAAATAATTGTAGGGCATCAAGGAAGAAGCACGTGTGAAGGTCACAGTACAAGACTGGAGGAATGGAACACGTTCTTGAGATGTACTAGAGTCAACAACTAACTTAAGGAATGTTTTCATTGATAAAGTATAAGTACACTAGTACTTGAATATGTTGACTACAAATTGTTTTTTATCACTTCATTGTTAATTTGTTCTCCATATGCACTTAAGTTTGGGGTTTACAACTCTTCATGTTTATACATTTAGTTAAAGTCCTTGAGATATCTATCTAAGACTCTGTTTGTTGTTTACAAGCCCATGAAAAGTTTGAAGAGAAAGTTTTATTAAGCATATAAAGACTTATATATATATATACACATTCTTAAGAGGTGAATAGAATTGAGGTATAATTATTTGTTAATATTACTTAAAAAACCTACTTTTTAAGATTATTAGTTAATATTTTATTGATATACTTTTAAAATTTATAAATATTATTATATTATTGTGTGTATTTAAAATTTGTTTATATCAAGGAGCTTAGACTCATCTTACGAGAATCTATTAAGCACTTTGAGGAATCCAATTTCTTTAGTAACACAACGCTAACTACTCTCAATACAATAATTTATCATTATAACATGAAGTTTTAACTAGCTCTGTGGGCTAGCTCAAGCCATTGAATGCTGTAAGTTGTGAGTAACATGTGGCTGTGGCCTGCACAATGTAAATTTGCTTTCTTTATTTTTGCTGAAAAAGATGGGTTGTATGATCAATACCCATCAGGCTGTCCTACCAACTGCTAGATGCCAGCCATGGCGATGGTTGAGTTGCTGAGATTTCAATCTCGGCACGTAATATTTTATATTCACACCATACGTTTAAAGGCACCTTATGACGTTTTCATTTCAATTAACCATGACGGAATGAGTATGTAAGGTGGCTGCCAGATCACATCATCATCGTGAGATAATGAGCAATCATTGAGGGTCACATTTTGTTGTTAGCAATCTGAACTTTCAATTTGAAGTGCAAGCTGTGAACCCAATGCTAAATTTGAAATCTTGATATATGCCTTCATCATCAAGGCACTGCGTGACAAGATTGCTGACCTAAATTCAAGTTTACTGTTGTCCAGGATAGGTTTACACAAAGTCATGAGAGATGACATAGATGCCACCGTCACATAAGATTTCTGGCCTCGATTTAATTTTACAGTTGGTACAAGTAGATAGATCTGCCAAGAACTCTCTAACACTGAAGCAAACAGAGCTCTTCATCCAGCTTGACAAAATGAACCATGAAAAGATGGTGATTTTGATGATGGAAAGTTACAACTTTATTAAATTTTAGAATATTAATGGACTTATCATTTTTATATTGATAGGGTTTATATCTTAGAATTTGGATATCTTTGATATTCATATGAATAAAAAAAAGGATCTATAACAACATATAACAATCATATTTTTCTTAAAAAAGAGGACAATACAATAACCTTCAAAAAGGCATTGACGGAGAGACAAAGAACCATTGACCTGATCAAGCAAAACCTCATGATTTGCATAAAGCCTCAAAAGGCCACAGGAAAACTTATTAGTGCCTTTCTTACATGGCGGACTTGGCCTTTTCAAATTGGAAATAAGCAATTATATATAAGTGGTAGCTATCCATGGATTGCATAGATAACTAATAATTAATGCAAAAATAATTTGTCTAACTTTTTTTTATTTGAGGTTTGGGGTGGATCACGGCATGTGCTTTTTCATCTAAGGATGAGACAAGTGTACTGTGAAGATTGATTCTATGGCAATGGTTCAAAATTTGATATAAACAATTATAAAAGAAAGAATGTAAAAATAACTACCAACATAGATCCAACTTTCCTCTACCCTCAACATTTCAATGTTACATGTGGTCCTGTCAAAACTAAAGTGATCCTAATACAAATATTGACGACAGCCCCTCTTAATACAAAGCTCAAACAGATTTAGAAAGAAGAAATGACTACAAAACTTTGAAGCCCTCATATGGCTTTACCACAATCCATTGGAGCACCTAGGTAACCAAAATCAATGCTCACTAGTTCTTTAGTATAGTAACCAAGTTACACATCATGTTTTTAGCTACTCTAGAATCAGGTCTTCATCAGTGCCTTAACAATTTCTCATCTCCCTCACTTTGAAGAAGGAATTCAACCAATCCCACCTAGATAATCTTCCAACTACAATAGATTGTCATCCCCTTCCATTGAAGCCAGGATTCAGTGGAATTCACCTTGAAAATCTACCAAACTGAGCATTCTAACTTCTAAACCCTTTCCCTACAGTCTCTTAGCAACTACTCAAATCAGGTAGTCTTTATGTCAATAATATCATTATCATGATTCCACCTCTTTGATTCCACTTCCCTTAGATAAAACATACTACAAGGGTAAACAGAAAATGTTTCTTGCATGTCTGCTAGAATAATGTGCTTATGTTTCAAGATAAACAATACATATACATGTCTGCTAGAACAATGTGCTTATGTTTCAAGATATTCAATATGCCAAGTCAAATTCCGGTAGAGCAAACGGTTGAGAGGGGTTTCGTTTGTTTGGCTTCCCAGGATCAAAACCCGATGCTCCTGGAAGGCAACATTTAAAGCCAACCATGCTAAGGGTTGGTGCGGCCAGGACAGGTACGATCCCTGGGTGATTTTGACGGCTTAGATGCCCCTGGATCGTGGTTTCTCAGACCAAAATTTCACCCAACAAGTCACAGGGCACTTAACCAACAAAAACCCAAAAAAACAAAAAAACAAATATTCAATATGCCAAAATTATGTCCAATAAACAACTTTGCTTCTCAAATTTTTCTTTCTAGCCCAGTTTGAAGTCTGTGTTTGTGGGCCAACAAACCTCTAGTGTTATAAATTTATTGCTAATGTTTCATGAAAAACTTAATGAACAAGTAAACCTCAAAAGTCTTTAAAAATCTGCAAAAATCTATTATTTTTGTGCCCTGCTGATGCAACTATTGCACCCTACAATTTTTTCTCTTAGTTTATGTGCAATAAACTTGTCTGCTCGATTTTTATATTTTATAGGGACTCGACATATGTGACCTAGTCAGGGCATCTCCAACAACTTCTATAATGACATTAAAATCTGTGATTTTTTCTCCATGTTCGTAATCACTCTGTAACATCCACCTTAATTTGAGAAAAAACTTAATATGTACAAAAACCGTTGTTTTCTAGCTAAGGGCCCACAACTGTTTCATCAAGTCCTATGAAGCACACCTGGAAGCCTTCAAGGAAACTCTGGATCATCACAAGTTTCTGTTGGTGGGTCAATTCTCCAAGCTATCTGATCTTGTTGGAAGCAGGGACAATGAAGATATTTTTGTTCAGCAGCAATCTCCTGTTCTTGTCAACATATCCAGCTCAGAGGAACAAGCAGATGACAACAAGGAAGATCATGCCATGGTTAGTGGTCACAGTACCACTTAGCTCTTTCTTTACTTAGTTTTTTATGTATTTTTTTTGTCAGTTATTACTCAGGCAATATGTCAAAATGCTGGAAATTTCCCTTGGAATTGCATCCTAGAAATCAGAAGAAAGCATCGAAGCAAGCTCTCACCAATATTTAGGGACAAGAATTAGAATGTGACTCCAAACTAGATGGGAAGATCACTTGTATGAGCATACAAAATTGAAAAACCACCAGCTAATGAGGATGAGTTGAAAAAACTCAGTGCCATGAGAGAACAGTTGTCTTTTTGGCATAGATAAGCATAGGAACTATTTCCTCAATGGAAGAGCAGTTTAGTAAGTAGAAGCATATGGGTTGTTTGGGAAGGAGTATGTTGGAATGACGAAGTGCATTGAGAATGGTCATGTATGGGTTATGTTTTTGATTCAAAAGAGGGGAATATATGAATGACGCTACATAGTTAAAGTTGGTGATTATGTATGCAAGCATATATGTGACAATGCTTCTCAGCTTACTTAGTATCCTATTAGGTAGTTGCAGTAAAGAAAAGTAGCATGCAATCAGGAGTAACTAATATGCCTTTCTCAAACATTTTGATTTGCACTGTGAAATGTAATTTGTTCTTGCGAATATATTTTCTTCTTGATCCTTTTCTTGTAGCATGTCTTAGCTGACGGGGATCTTTCCTTGCCATTCTAATCTCTACAGACAAAGACAGAAGAAAGTTGGATTGGAAAGAATTGACCACTGGCACATGTGCTTAGATAATATTAATTTCCCACCTATTTCTAGAAGTTTAAAATAAAATCTACAACCTACAAGCTACACAATTACAAAAGTATAGTCATTTAGCTAGTTTTAACACAAACCAGTTTATGATGAGATATGAAGTATAAAGTATCTTGTACTGAAGTAATAGTGGCTTTGTGTCTGTTGCTGAGCTAAGAGTATGTCTGAATATTAAGCTCTCAGTACCTGTCCTAGGCCCTCTTCATTTTCATCATTTTGGGTTGTACTTCAGAACCAAAAGTCACAATGTGACATTGATCATCAAATGGTTACACATATTTTCCAGTTTTCCAAGAAAAGTTTCATATCTAGACATTGTAAAAACTGCATTATTGGAAAATAATTGGAGTCACTACTAGTTGGTTTTCTGTGGATCCTTGTATCTACAGTTGGCACAAATGAATAGTTTAAAAGAGATTGCATTTCACTATCATGGCTATCAAAGATTTTAAATTTTGTGCATAATCAAAATACAACATTGTTGCATTTCACTGTCTTTGCAACAACAATGATTTTCATCTGACCCCAAGACCCTGAAATGTCCCACTTGGCTATGAGCTAACCTTTCTCTGATATTATGCTCACTAACTTGGTTTAGTACTTTCTACAAGTACTTTGGATGCTAATTAGATACCCACTATTTGAAACTCAACTGAATCCCTGACTGTCGGTGCACTAATAAGTGTGTATGGTTTTCTTTTTCATGATTTATTTGGGCTCATTTAATCACAGCATTTATCAGTTATCTCACATTCCATTCACATCATTGTATTAAACAAACATAACATAGAAAAATGGTGAGAAAATTAATTCAAAATAATAGATGGATGATATTTATAATGAGAAGCACAAATACATGCCTGGAAAAGATTATTGGATGTTCTCAGTCCCGGAAATTTCCCATCCAATTAATTTCTTGCTATAGCAGTCACTCCACATAATACTGATAATGCCCAGAATGTATATGTTGCCCAGATTAACACCAATAATTGCAATACTGATAATGCCCAGTCACTCCACATTTATTACTGGAGCTTTCTTGAGCTCCAAACATGCTGGTTGCTCCACAGTTATTAGCAGAAGCTGGGATGCATCTTACAAACTCATCACCTCAAATGATCTCCAGAGTGAAAAATATCTTTCATTTCTGCTTCAGGAGCATCCCGCTTAATGTATCACCAAATCCAAAAATATCTCAAAAATAGTTCCCTTCAGTTAATCCGAATTATCAGATTTCTGTGTAGATTGGTATCCCTAAATTTGGTCTTGCTCTTCTATGTTACTGTGAGAGGCATCTAACTCTTGACTTGGTGCATTCCAGCTTTTCCCTTGATGTTTCAATCGTCCTTGAATTGTCGGTTAAGCTCTCAGGATAAAGCTCTCATTCAAACTAACATTGTTGTATATATGTTTGCAGCCAACATATTTGATTTTTGCAACATATTGGTTGGCATTGAGTGCATCTGTGCAACAGACAAACTGAAGGTCCGAAATTTTAATTGACTTGTGGTTATGACAACATTCAATTTTCAGGAAATATAACAAATGTATACTTTTCAAGAATCATATATTTTAATCTCATTAGTTACCATTTAAAGACAAATCATTGACAAAGCATTCGACTTATACAACAGGGAAATGCGAATTTCTTGAGAAATATGTGTTGCAAAAATTGTTGACATTTGAATGAAACAGAGCTCACCTCTTTACGCTTGTCTTGCTTCCTTTTAACTTCATGGAAAGGATCTGCATTATAGACAAATACTAAATCTCAAATTTCAAAGAACAGATACAAGAAACAAAGGTGCTGATTAACAATTTCTTCGAGTAATAGACAAGAATAACTGGAAACAATGAAATTCACACCAAAAGGTTGAATTAAAAGGTACTATGCCTAATGAGGTCACATATAATTCAATAATTGATGTGCTTTGCATTGAAGGCCACCTCGTAGAAGCTTTTAGGTTATTTGATGCTATGGAGAGAACATGTGTTACTCCCACTGTTACCACTTACTCGAAACTCATATTGTTGTTTTAGCCAATGAAGGACTTCACTTGGATGGTGAACAGCTAATAGATCTAGAAGACTCTACTTTCTGGAAGAATGAAAGCAATGTGATATCTCTTGCACAACATTATGCAATAGCCCTCAGCAATGTAAGTGTTCCTCCAGTGGAACTTAACAGCACACAATTGGTTTGCTGGTCTTTGCTAATTTCAAGACTGATGTTGATTCTTCGGCACATGATTCTCCACTCTACAACCTTCCCATCCTGGTTGATGTTCAATATAAGAAATAAGTTAATACATATTACACAAGGAGGAACTTTTCAGCTTCCCAGGAATAGGCTATTTAGAATCATGGGTATATCATGTGGTACAAAGTGTTATAAATGTGAATGAGGGAGTCACAGAAGAGCATGGAATGGCTGATCTCTTTCAGCAACTGATTGACGTTAGTGGGGTTCATAACTGGGGTATTGTAGAACACAAAGTTCTTCAAGATTTGGGCTTAAATTGGTATGATCTCTATTCTGTTGTTTGTCGCATTTTGGAAGTGTGGAAGAATAGGGAAGCTTCCCAAGTGCATGAGCTTATACTTGAAAGATATTGTTTTTTACTTGGCTGGATCACTCTATCAAATATTGATGTTAAGGAAGCTGGTGCTTTGCCATGGAGTCCTGAATTGGGCAGAGACAAGTTGCTTGAAATTGAATACTTCATAAGTTTTAGCAGAATTCTACGCCATAATGTTCATTTTGGCCATACAAGGGAGCTATCACAGCTGGCAAATATCATTCTAGATATACTCTCTCAGCTTCAAACATTATACAAAGAGCATAGTGTGAAGGAAAGGGGTGGGTTATTCTTAAGGCATAGTGCATGGTTGTCTTTAATTTTATCATTGCTCCAGGAAGGTCTGTGGAAAGTGTCTCTGAGAAAGATCCCAGTTTCAAGAGAGGACACATTTTGGATAGAGAAAACATCTAAAGATACTTCATTACTCAAACTTTGTGAGCAGTTAGTTTTTTGTGTATTGAAGGATGGGCAATCAAGCATTTTGCTGAAAATATTGACATCCCTTTTGAGCATGCATGTTGGGGCACTACAATACCATCCCTAAGCTATAGGAAGTGTTTTGCATAAAAGGCCATCTTGGGTCTCAACCCCCCAGGGCATGGTTAGCATGATGGAAAAATGAGAGGGGTATGGTCAGATATAGGTATCTAGATAACAAATAGCTAGAGGATACATTGAAGCAAATCCTGGTTGGCTAGGATGTAGTCTACCTTACTAATTCCCCCAACATGAGGGAAACATGTGAAACTGTTGGAGTTAGGAAAGTAGGGGAGACCATTCAAGATCGACAAGTCATGGGATTCCTCAAGATGCAGGAAGTGTTTGTTGTACGTTGAGAGGGGTCCCATGGAATCATTTGAGAACTCATGTAAACCAAGTTGGCTTGATCTTCCGGAGGCAGAAAGCATCCTCTGACCTATGATGCAGGGGAACCTTTAGGGACTTGGTATGGGCATAGAAGTCCTTGAGAAGGTTGACTTCCCCATTGCAAAGTATTTCATGATATCAACATACAGGTCCTAGCACTCATCTCTGTTTGAATCTCTATGTGGAACAAACTCTGAAAAGGTAGTTTTCAAAATAAGAAACCACAAAATAAATGCCCTGAGAGATGGGTTATATGTTGCTGACCCTGTCCCACATGAATTTGGAAAATTCATTTGAGGTGACCACTATAGCTCTACCCTAAATAAAATCCCGATAAATCCAAGCTACTCTTCTTGAGCCTTGAACACCTTCTAAGCTTAGTGGTTTATAATGCAATATTTGACAAATTTTAATCACCAGACACCGAGAGCATTCTGCATTGCATTCAAGGATCTTGTGTAGGCCTTCTCTAACATGCCACTGAGCTTAATGGCCTTTTGTCTATCAAAAGGAACCTGCAGTCTGCAAAAATGGGCCTCGAGTAAATCAAACGAACACTGCATTTACATTGTCATAATCTAAAATCCATTTGGGGTAGAGAAAATAGATATGCTCACGCATGTCCTTCTACAACCAGGTCTAATATGTGCCTCATGATTGAAAAACTATAGGGTGCATGCGTGAGTTTAATATTCGAAATTCCAACCATTTTCCTTAATTCCATCCTTCAGCTTTGCAAATCTGAGGTGCATATCACACCTGGGTTGAGAATTCTAGATAACATCCTCGTGCCACACAACTTCAAGGTACATATCAGACCCAGGTTTAGATGAAAACAATGCATTGATATGCACATACAAAGTATTTATAGATCACGCCCACCCCAACCCCAACACCTCGCTTCTCTCAGTGCAGTAAGAAATAAGAAACCCACAAGCAATTCCAGGCAATGAACTCCATATAGATCTATTGATATGTATTGAAAAATCTGAACAGAATATAAAAGCTAGTTGGGTATAAAACCTAGTTTGGCATTTATCAGAAGAGAACAAAGCTCTTATAAGGAAAGATTTAGAGATTCACTTGGTAGTGGCTAGCTCAAAGCAGAGCACATATTTATAGACCTCGCCTTGTGAACAAAAACAAGGAATCAAAATCCCTTTTTTCTGCTATATACAAAATACAGTGCAAAAATTAAAGTACTTCTATAAGCCTGAGAGAATTCTTTGGATTGACATACCACACCAAATGTCGATGAATCAAAATGCACATTTCTAAGGTGCCTCAGCTCCTCGACTTTTCTAATGCATGTTTTTTTCTCTGCAAGACCCAACTTCCTGCCCAAAGCTTCCATATCCATCCTTATCCTTCGTTGCTGTCCGCAATGTATTATTAAGGAACTTTGTTCTGAGGAGAAATACCACTTCTCTTCACGGGTCCATTTCTCATTGTTTGTATTAGTTTTCAGATACAAAATAAAAAAATGGTTAGTGGGTAACTATGGAGGGAAACCATTAATTTCGGATTGGATTCCTGTGATCACCATGGACCGATTCAATGATATTGGGGGTTTGTGATAAGGGTAGTTTGTGTCATTTGTGAACTCAAAAGAGTATTTCCTTTTTATTAAATCGCAACTTAAGACATGATTTGTTTCATACTTATTCTTTATATTATATATTTAATGCCGTCGGATATGCGATGGCGATTTTAAAGGAGGATGCTAGATCAATTCATGTTAGTAAACTATAGCAATAAAAGTACTATCTGAGGTGATATATCCTTAGGGATCAATATTACATTGTATTTAAGCTAATTTATGCTCTCAATCCCAAATTAGTTACTACACATTTAGTATTAGGGTACACATATGACCCTAATATGAACCAGATATATGATACTAATCCCCATATTAGACAAATAAGGTGATAGGGAACATATCGTCATCATCATAATCATCATCAATCTTGACTTAGTGAACAATGAAGGGAATTTGACACTTTACAAAATGATAAGCAACACTTTCTAAAATTGTATAAATATGCCACCATAATTGTATTGATAAAGGAATTTAGACTAGAGACCTTGTATCAAATGTATTATAACGAGAACACGATAACATATTTAGTGGATATACATGGTATCTTCATGGAAAACACTATTAGTAATGTAAAATTGGACAATTGGACTAGTCATAGATTACCATATGACAAGTTGGGCCTATTATTTACAAAGGATGGAAATGAAGCAAATTAAACTTTGCATGACTTGAAGATCCCCACGCTAAAATAAAAAATGATGTAAAAGTCAACATACCAGAATTGCAGTTCATACTAAATAAGAAAAAGATATATATCCAGTCAAAAGGAAAAGAGAAGGGGAAAAACCATACTTGCCAACAAACATGATATGACCCTATTTGATGAAGATGAAGATGACCATGAAAATTGAAATTAAATGTTTATATTTCTTGACAACCCCTTGAAGGAGAGAAAAGACAAATTATATAAAGGATTTTGGAATCTCTTGATGATTTTAAGTGTATTGAATTGACCATGTTAAATAATTGACCAATTAAGTGTATTTATTTAAATAATTGACCAATTTGAGGCGCCATCGCTTAAGCGACGCTTATGGCCACATTTACAAAAAAAAAAGTTGTCCTTGTGATTTTTGGTAAGTTTAAAAAAAGAAATCCATGCACCATCGGATTTTTCCGTCAGATTTTGGATCAAAATGTAGTAGTGCTCTTTTGCCCAATATTGAGAATCAGACTTCTCCCATGTTTTGAGACTATGTAAGGTTGCCATATTTTTCATTGTGAGTTTGGGTTGTCGATTCACCCTAGTTTTGGGTTGCTTCCTGGTTGTTGAGGCAGCAGATGTATTTTGGGGATTGTTGCTGAGTTCTTTTGGCCACGCTAGGGACAAGAACAACTCTAGAGTGTGGTTGGACCTGAACTATGCTTCACCTTTTGTTTGGGAGTGTCTCCTAGTTGTCTTTGCCATATTCACAGAGCTGTGAATGGGTTTTTTTGCTGCAGTATGCAGTGGTTGGTCTTCGGACTATTGAGAGTAGGATTAGAGGCTAGTTATGCTTGAGAAGACTGGTGTTGAGGACACCAACTTAGCATTTATCCTTTCCTAGCTCCTTGACGACCTGGTAAAACCCTACTATGTGGGTTTGGATGATTGGCAAACCTTCGCTATGTGTAACCTTGCATTGACCCTTATTCCTTGAGGAATCATGCCTAGCTCGGGGGTGGCAGTGTTGCTGACAGATTGATGAGCACGCTGGCCTATGGTTGGGTGGAACGTTGCAGCAACGTAGCTGGTTGTGGGGTGAGTTCTTCATTAAAAAGATAAGTACTCCTGACTATTCCATCTCTGCAATTATATCTACTGTATCATGAGAAATGATGAACATGTTGAATGCTGGAATGTATATGTTTGTTTCCACTGAATGTTGAGTAACTATGTATCCTTGTATGTTATATGCATCTTATTATGTATTATGTTAAGCTTTTTAATTTCAGCATTTATCCATGTTCGTGTTCATGGGGCAGTTTTCCCTTTTGTTTGGTGTTAGTGGCGTCCTCTTCCTCGATCGGAGGGTCAGGGGCGTTACACCTACTGGCAATGAAAAATTACTTGAATGTGTTTAAACTACAATACCTTGACCTTATTCCCAGAATAAAAGAACATTTGACTTTGATAAGGATGTGAGGACAGATCATTACATCAGGCTAATGCATGGTGTTAAAACATCAAATTCTTATTAAAAAAAAGCAAACATTGCAGGATCAGGAAGTCTGATCCTGCAACTAGCCTGACTGTCTATAATAAAAAAAAAGTTAATAACTAATTCCATATATGAAACCCTAGATAACACAAGATAAGATAATTTTAATAATGTCCAATGAAAGACCAAAAAGATAGGTCAATGGGACTAGCAAGTACAAGAGATAACATCATTCATATACTGTCCTTGATGGGATTTATTGACATGCTAGTTAAGGGTATGCAAAAAATCATAAGTTTACTTGAGAAAACAATGGGTATTGTGTACATCAGCCATATCAAATTTTAACACTTGAGTACATTCCATCCCATCTAGAAACACTTGTCACTAACTATTAATACTCTTTACAACTTGAATCAGTAAGAAAATCACAGTGCTTATGAATGAAGGAATTTCTAAAGGGATCTGCAATTGAATCATATTAAATGCACACAACATAACATGAGGTTAAGCAAATCTCAAATTCCAAGTCACATATTATTATTTAATATTTTCTGATTAAAGCAAAAAGATGACTAACCATAAATGAGGATCTGATAAGCTCCTCAATGTAATCTACTATTGAGTCCTTGACAAATCAGTAGGAAACCTCATCAATGACCACTTTAATGCCTTCCTTCTCAAAAACCCTGATTGCAAATACAAAAGAATATAATTCTAATTATCTCAGGGAAATAATAGGTCTACCACTAGGACATAATATAACCCTCATATTTCAAAACAACTTGTATAAAAAAAATCACATCTACCTTCCACAAAAAATCAGCAAAAATAGCAAAGTTACCTAGGCGGCGACAAGACCATTGATGCTATCCATGTCACATAAGAGCATGGCACCACATTTATCAGCAATAGCGCAGAACCTAGCATAATCATAGTCCCTGGGATAAGCACTGCCTCCATAGATAATAAGCTTAGGCTTGAAATCCAAGGCTTTCTCCTCTAGCTTGTCATAATCAATGGACCCAGTCTCCTGGCTAACCTTGTAAGGAAAACTCTCGAAGTAAATCGATGTAGCAGACCTATGCCATCCATTTTCACCTAAAGCAGACCCAAATCTTGTGCTACTCCATACGCAATGGATGAACATCTAGGGCCTGCAAATCAAGGATGGGCTAAGACAAATTTACCCAAAGATCCATAAATAGGGGTGAAATACCAAATTTTTAACCTATCTACCATAAATTTGGGCGAATCATCTCCATTTAGCCTCCAAAACTATAAATTTTTGGCGATTTCACCTCCATCATGGAAGAAATCAGAGCAAATGTCAGGATTTTCCCCATCGATGGGTTGGCTAAATTAGATTTTATGAATTTTCACAGTTTAATCGTGTGGGCTATTTAATCAAGGGAAATTATATATAAAATAAAATATGGGCTAATTTATTAAATTAAAAAAAAAACCATTTTAATATTAAAAATTCATCCAACTTTTTTTGGGCATCCCTTAAAATTCGCCTATGGGCTATAATTCGCCCCTAAAATCATCCCTTCTTGTATCATGATGTGCTATGTGACCCATGGTAACTCTCAGGAAGTGTCCCAAAAAATTACGTATTAAACATGAGACAATGATCTCATTAAAATATAGAGGGTGAAATCTTTAGCCCAGAGGTGTGAGAGGTGTCTCATAAAGATTCCGGGTGACTCTACCTAGCAACTTATGGTGCTGCTACTAATGGGGGTATCTGATTTGTGGTAAAAAAGTTGTAAAACAAAAAGGGACAACACTATATTACAAGATGAAATGCACGTCACTTAAAGAGGTGACGTTAGAGGGAAAGTGGTTTGTACTTTTAGGGGATTATCAATCATTCCTTTCTGTGACATGATGAACCCTAGGAGATGATCCATTGGGACATAGAAAACACACTTGGAAGGCTTCAAGTAGATTTTTTACTTGCGACATCGTAGAAAGGCTTGCCACAAGTCATCTATGTGTTATGCTTGCTTCTGTGACCGCGCAATGAGGTTGTCAAGATAGACCAACATGATGTGCATGAGGTCACAAAAACAGTGTGTCATGGCACGCTGGAAGGTGGCTCCAGTGTTATTCAGACCAAAGGGAATTACTTGATAGGAAAATATGCCCCATGGGGTTGTTATTGCAGTCTTGTAACTATCTTCTTTCTGGATATGGATTTGGTTATATCCGGAAAACTTGTCCATGAAGGAAAAGACCTCATGTTTGGCGCATGCATCGATAATCTGATCGATGAAGGGTGTTGGGAAGTTGTCTTTGGGACACGCCCCATTTAGATCGTGGAAATTTGTGCAAATGCGCATGGTACCTTGTTTTTTATTCATAGGAATAGGATTAGAAACCCAAGTGGTGTACGCAATGGGGTAAATGAATTCGGCTGTGCGTAGCTTCTCTATTTCAGCTTTGACCACGACCACTTTGGAAGGATGGATGGGTCGTTGCTTTTGGTGCATGGGGGCCACATCAGGCAAAGTGTCAATGGGGTGTTCCATGATGGATGGATCAAACCCGGTCATTTCAATGTAAGACCAGGAAAATATGTCACGGAATTCTTGGAAGAGAGCTTTGTAGGAAGCGACTTCTTCTTGAGAGCAGGATGCCCCCAACATGATTTCTTCAACAACCTCAGGATTGGTTGAGATGTTGATTTTGATGGTTGGTGAGATGCTGGCCATGTTTTCTTCTTCAAAGGTGTCTGCTGCTAGAATGGGGTTTCTGAACCAGTTGACTTTCCCATGAATGAAATCTTTGGTTTCTACGGAAAACTAGTCAGACTGCGACACAAGTTCTTTGAGGAGGAAGAATGAGCAATGGTGCATGTCATCCCATGGGTATTCCGAGGTGGTTAAGGCTTCAAGAATCTCCTCATAATTGTGGAAGCAACGAAGAGATAGGTCCGATGGACCATCATTGGTGGTGGAGACAATAGGGTCGGTAGAATTGGACTTCATGTAAATGGACATGGTGTCCGAAGAAGGAGGTCGGGGATGAAATTATTCGATTAGGGTGATCTCAGATTAAAGGGAATGTTGACAGAGGTTGGATAAAGCCAATAAAAACTTGGACAAGTCTTCATAGTGGTGAGAATAGTGTCCATACAAACCGTAGAGGGAGGAAGCATGGTTTGTTCTCAATGACTTGTTTCTCACTATTGGCCTGCTTGGAAGTTCAACCACATGGAGGTCTTTCGTTGTATCCATGGCATTCAAATGCACACGGATTATGGGAATATCAAGGCAATTTTGAGTTGGATGGCCCTGTTCTTCACAGATGGTGCAAGGAAAGATCTGTCGAGGTTCAGCAGTATCTTTCACATTTTTTCCCCTGACCCTTTTTGGGTGGGGCAGGGCAGGTGCAGGTGCAGTGGTTGGTTTTTGAGGGTCGGGTGGAGGATGATATTTGATCGCAATGGGTTCCATGGGGGTTAAGACTACCTGGGGAATTGGTGGTTGAGCCAGTGGATCAAGATAACACACGGGAATTCCCAATGTAATGTTGGGTAAGTTTAAGGTAGCCATTACTGGCTTGCTCATGACACAAGGCGGGGGAAAGAGGAAGGGAATTATGTGGACTGGGGAGGAGCCTATGGTTGCATGTAGGGGTGAGGTTGTGGTGGTGGCTACGCTTAATGATGTGGTTGTAGATGATGTTGCGGTTGGGGATGATGTTGCAGCTGTTGATGATGTTGCGGCTGCTAATGATGCTACGGCTGCGGAAGGTGTTGTGGTTGCAGTTGGGGTTGCGGTTGTGGTTATTGTTTGGGTGGAGCAGTGCTGAATGAGAGCATGCACAAATCCGCAGTCTCATTTGGTTTCGGTGGTGGTGACACTAAGGGAAAAGAAGCCATCATGGTGGTATCAGTAAACAACCCAGGGCCCACATTCAACAATGGGGAGGCTGGTATGTTTTCAACCATGCTATTGACCGCAGGGATAACATTGGTGGGTGCGGTTAGCCTTTGTGAATCAATGGTTTTGATCGTAGGGATAATGTTGGTGGGTGTCATTAGTCCTTGCAGATCATGATAAGTTAGTTGATCAACCGTCATGATTTTCCCTTCGTGGGGAAACGTCATTAGATGAAAAATAGTTGATGCTATGGCTCTCATGGAGTAAATATAACTTCTTCCAAGGAAAAGGTTACAGCCTAATTGATCATTGACAACCTCCATCTCAATTAGTACTGTTTTCTTGGCTAATGTGATGGGGACATGGGGGAGGATTCCTTGGGCTTTAGTGGGATGGCCATCATAAGCCCATAGACTATTAGAAAATGGTTGCAGAATTGGGGATCCAAGCTTCTTCCAGACTAGGGTAGACATAACGCACATGGATTCCCCCTCATCCACTATGCACCGATGCACGACCAAATTCTGGATAGACACCGGGATTTGGAAGGCAGTGGTTGATGGAATCCATGGTTCTCCATTCTCTATGTTGAATGTGATCAACTTGGAGTTAGAGGGGTCCACGACACCAAGGGCGGCTAGTAAGACTTCCCGCTGCATTGGGAAAGTTTTGAGTACCTCAAGAAAAGACATAACAATAGGTGTTTGGGCCAAATCATCTACAATGTTGTAGCTGACAGCAGCTCTAGCCGTGGCATTGTTGTCAACCTGGCATATGGGGGGGTGTGAGAAAGGGGGTAACTGATGAGGTACATTGGTTTTTTTGGACGTAGATGCTGCTGATGTGTCAGCAGGTTCAGTGTTTGTTCTATACTAATTTCATCTGGTTTGTGAATTGACCTCTTCAGTTGTCATAGCTAGCAGGTGGTGGACACCTGTTTCTGTCATCGGGGGTGCCCCTAGAGCGTTGGGATTAGGTTGGGGAGGGGGTGCAATTTCCACCAATCCTTGGACTGGTAATGGGTTTTGGAGCACCATAGGAGGAGGTCCCAGTGGTGTTGGGTTGGGTTGGGCCTAGTCTATTGTATTCGTGGCATGTTCAACCTCATTTCTAATGGCCTGTTTAGAATAACCCATGAAAGGACACTCGAATGTGTAGTGCCCGTAGACCTCACATAGTGTGCATGGTTGGTTTGTATGCAACAGAGTGTTGCGTCCTGGTGCATTTGGTCATTGAGGATTTTGGGTTGGCTGGTTTGCCACAGCATTGATGGGAGGATTCAGTTGTTGACCACCTCCCTGTGGCAAGTTATCACCTTGGTTCTGGGGTCGGTTATTCCTAGCTTTCCCTTATTGGTTATTGGGGGCTGGCTGGTTGGGATGATTCTGCTGTGCAAACACCTATCCCAATGGAGTAGGTGGAGCAAAGGCAGGGGCTTGAGAATCTTGCACCGGTGGTGGATAGTTGACTTGGGTGGGTGCCGACGCCACAAATGTGGGGATTTTCCTTGTATATTGTTGTGTCGACCAAGCTAATTCCTAGGCCTGTTGCGGTGGTGCAAGTTGTGCATAAGAAGTTGTGGCTTTGGACTGGGACATCATTTTTACATAGTCTAGAGTTTGGTTTTGGTACGCAACACTAGGGGTGTTGCTTGGTTGTGGTGGTATTACAGGTGGTGTCAGACGGTGCTGTGGTTGGTGAGAGACAAAACCTATGATAGCATCTATAGCATGGAGAGTCTAGCATGACAGTGTAAAGGTATCCAGACTGTGCATAGATCAGATCAAACTGCTGGGCTTTCAAGATGGCCTCCTCTTTGGATTGGGGACGTTCAAATGCGATGTCCTTTTCTATAGGTGGTAGCGAAGTTTTCAGGAACCAATCCAAGAAGATCATGTCATCAAGTTGAATCTCACACAAACTATGGTGTCACCGCCACTCATGGATGTGGTTGGTTATGTGGGTCATAGTATTCTGGTGGCAAGATAACAAGATCTCCACCCCTTCGTCGTATCTAATGGGGAGTTGGAAATATTGTAGGAACATGAAATCCAAGGAGTTGAAATTTGGGTACTTGGCTTGTGTTAGCTCAATGTACCACTTGGCTGCAGCACCTGTGAGGGTGCTTTGGAATAGTCAGAGTCTGATCGAATCATCTATGATGATGTTTTATGAGCACCATAGATGAAACATCATGATGTGGTTTTGGGGGCACTCCCCTTCCTTCCCTTCAAACTTTGGAATGTTTGTGGGAAGTTTGGTTGGCATGGGAGGCCAAAATGTTTGATGATGGATAGAGTCATTTGTTAATTGAGACAATTCAAGTAGGTTGAGATGTGCCATGAAAGGAGGGTTTGACCCAAGGTTGATATGAGATGGGGAAACAGCGGTGATGGGGTTTGCAGGGACATGACACACCTACATAAATGGGGGTACTTGTGGCACTATTGTGGATGGGCCACTGCCCCCAAGTTTGGTAAATGGAACTGTGTGAGTGGAAGGACCACTACCCCCAGGCATGCCAAGTGGGATAGTGTAAGTGGAAGGCACAGTGCCCCCATGTGTTACCGGTGGGACAACTTGAATGGTTAGTATGGGTGGTGGTAGTTGGCTTATAATAGTTTGCATGACCATGCTGGGGCCACTAGTAGAGGTGTTGGTGGTGGTGTGGGGTGTGGACATGGGTCCACTGCTAATCAGTAAGCCTGAAAATGGATCCAGGTTTGCACCAGCCATGGGGCTAGTTGGTGTAGTATGCAAATCTGGCTCAGATTGGTATGATTCTGGGTTTGAATCAGAGGTTGTATGTCCTTCTAATTTTGTAGAAGGTCATTAAGAATGGTCTCGACAATCTTGGTTTAATGACCTGAACTGTGCTGGTTCGCCTCTTAGGAGTGAGGAAGAATGTGGGGGATCAATCATGTCTGATTTGTATGTCAAAATGTTGAAATATGGTGATGATTTTTGGACCGTAGTTTTAGTGGCTTCCTATTTCCTTTAGGTGGTCACTCAACCACCAAGACTTCCAAGAGACAACGGTTGGCTTTTTCTTCCTTAAACGGGAGTGCTAGTCAATCAGTGGGAGTCGTTGCCCGTTTCTCTTGGAAATTCCTCTCAGCAGCAAGATACTTTGGGGTTCCCGTAGTACTCCTAACAATGAGTTTTTGGGATAAGCCCAAGTACTTCCCACAGTTAACCCAGTCATGGACTTATGTCCTCAAAGACTGCAGATGTTTGACTTAGTGTAAATTGTAAATTTTAGTTGCTTACTCAACATCATGAACTGAACTGGGTTGGTTTATATGGTATGGTTTGTGTGTATGTATTTTTCCTTTTTGTTATGATTAGTGGCTTCTTAAATGGTTTATGAATATTCCATAGAGTTCAGAAAATTGTCAATGCAAGTAGTAAATGATAATTACAAATTTACACATGTACCATTTGTGAACCTGAACTATGATAGCTTGACTAGGTGAATACCTTGCACCTATATTTCTCTTCAACCAAGAAAGGGTATTGGGCTCTCAACACAATGGGAATAATCCCATCCATAGATCCACAGGTCACCCTCCAGATGCAAGGTCGTTCAATAGGGAGGACGTTGAGCGTCGTGAGAAGCGCTCCTTCTCTACTCGCTCTACCTTCCAAGTCACCCGTTTTTAGTAACTTTGAAATATGATAGGTGAAGTGCCAATTACTATACAAGCTTCACCCTTCATCTTATCCAAGAATACCCCGAAGGGTGATGACTGGGTAGAGGAGGAAGGGCTAGGCAAGATGTTGATTTTAACTACAGTAATTTTTAATCAAGCTTTGATCATGTTCATTAATCCATTAACCATTTCATTTATCATTGATTTACACATGCTACAACTAAAATGAACAAATACTGAATATAAATAAACAAAGATTGATGGATAGAGGCAGCTGAGCCACATTGACAATCCCAATATAAGAAAACAGTCAAACCCCAAAATGGGTCGCGCACCTGTAAAGGACCTGTTTTTGGGAAGTGGATTGTGATCAAACCGTGAGGAATTACCTCAAACGGTTTAAAACCCACTTCAGAAACAATCCCTTTTACCCTTAGGTATGAGCATATTCACAAATGGATCAATTATTTGGGCATAAAATGAGCCTAAACATAGGTGAATTTTCAAAATATCGGTTCAATCGTTTTTGCATAGTTGATTGATTTGCAAATCACATAATGGCCAATAGTAACCGGTACTATGGCTAAGACAGTTAAAAAAATGAAATAAAAATATAAATCAACCTAAATAAGTAAATTATAATAAACAAAACCCATGGATCCAGTGGGATCGACCTGGTATGGTCACCAATTCTGTAGTAGGGATTTCTCCCTTACTACAGAGCAGGAACGACTACCTTCCGTCTATAGGATGGAAGGATAGGGTTCCTGGTGGTGGATGCAAAGAAACTAAAAATGAAATAGACTGAAATAGGAATTGAAAGAAACAAAAGCCCTCTGCACACAAGGTTATGGGTTATGCTCCAAGACCCTGCATACAACTGTTAGGAAAGAAAAAAAAACCCTGCAAGTAAACAATGGCAACCTGCAAGAAGATGTTAAGCAATGAACCTACAAACCAATGTTGTTATAAAACAACTATCTATCAAAGCATAAACAAAAATAGAAAAACAATTATACCTTCTGGTTGAAATGGGCCACCATGCCCTAGCTTGGGGGAGCACCTCTCTTGAAAGGGGGAGCTATGGCTTAATGGAGAGATGGATGAGGGGGAGAGGGAATGGATTGAAAGGAAAAAGGTCTCAAGGAACTCACTCCAGTAGCATAAAAATATGGAAAGAAGGAAAGAATTGAGAGTAACCCCCACCCCTCTATCTATACTTTTTCTTGGGAGTTTTAGGGTTTTAAGCCCCTAGTTGGGTCTTTAGCCCCTTTTGCTCAATATTTAGCTCTTTTGGTGGCCTTAAGATCTTTTGAGGGTTTTTATCCCCTTTTTGGAGGTTTTAGCCCCTATGAGAGCTATTTTGGCTCTTTTTAGGGGTTTTTAAGCCCTTTTTCATGTTTTTAAGCATTTTTTAGGGTATGGGGATCAAATGGGGTCGAAAGAGGGTTGTCATGGGTGTTTTTTGGGTGGTATAGGCCATGTAGAGATGGGTGAGGGATTTTTTGGGATAACAAATATTATGGAGGCCTATATTATTTTTGAGACATTATTGGTTATGTAAATTTGATATTTTTCAAAAAACTACACAAGTTTGAGCACTTTTTAGACCCAAGGTTACTTAGACCCCAATTCAAGTGATGATCTATTGAATTTCTTGGTTCACTTATAATAACCCAAATGAAAAAATGACACATTCCAAAGGGTACTTGCAATTTCTTTATATAATCACGAGAAATTAATTCAAAAAATTTATAAAATGAACTTTATAGCAAATGAATGCATCCATTAGAAATGAAGGGTGCCAACACTCATTTCATTGGTTTCCATCACACTTATAAGAGGATATTCTAGATAATACAATGTATAATGTATTGGTAAAATACCATAGGTAAACTACCATAGATCACAAGAAAATTAGTAAAAAATGAAGGGAAAATATCTCACAAGCGGACCAATCATAAAGGAATGCCATACACAAGCTCAAAAAATAGTACAAATACTTCAAAAAAATGTTGTACTCACCCAAAAACTCATGATAATTTAGTTTCCATGCACAAAGTACTTTAGAACATAGTAACCCCACACCCCATACGGTTTATATTCATTTGAGAACCATAAACTAGAACCAAATGTCATGTGAAGTAGTTTTAAACTTTCTAAAGTGGAAAAATGCATCTGGTGTACATACACATATGAACCTAGGTTTTGGTTCATTTTCACCTTACAAGATATCAAACCATTATTGCATCTAATGAATGTGAAATATAAAATATCACTAGATTATTTACACATGGATACTTAAACTTTAAATACGTATAGGTGTTTAATTTGTAGTAAATGAAAAATCTATATGGTTTGTTGCGGTTGTTATTAGCGCATTTGGAGGTAGTCGTTAAATCAATGATGAACACATGCCACATATAATAATTTGTGTAGGAATATATTGAATCAAATGTAACCTCACATGAATTACAACAGAGATAAGAAGACTAATGGAGAGAAAATAATGAAGCATAAAGATAAGAGAGAACACTCAATTGGTAAAAAATCCATCTAATTATTATTCACCAATAAGGTTACATTTATTATACATCTCCAAGGGATAAATTCATGATCCCAAAGAGGAAGTTGAAGTCCACACATGTGGTAGGCTTAGATAACATAGAAAACATCACTAGACATAGTTTCCAGTCATAACTCTTGAAGTAGATCACTTAATGGAGTGTAACTAACAATAGGTGGACTAAGAAGGTGTATTAGATAGATAATTAATGATAACTAATGATGGAGGGCCCATAAAATGTTTTCGGTTGAGTTTTAGTTGAGTGTTATTGGTCATAGAATCTCATACTAACTCAGTTGATGAAGTCAAGGCTAGTTAACTCAAGGTAGGATCCTAAATTATAGGAACTGACTCAAGTAGGCCTAAAATTATGCATGAGAGCACATTAACTCCTAGAAACAAGGAATAGGGAACATCTAAGGATAATGAGGCTAATAATTAGCTCGGAGTGATCATGATACTTAGGAATATACACTAGGTGGTCAACTTATAATGTTCTAAGCACTAGAAAATCAAATAAATGATTAAGGTTAATTTCTAGATGGGTTGAATATTCCAACACCCCTCTTAAACCTAACTTATGTGAAAAATAAAAATATATTAGGGCCCAACAACAAAGTATAAGGTAACCATTTAAAAATTTATTTTTCCATTTAAAACGAGGAAAGAGGAAAAACCTCATGGGGCAAATCATCCCTCAAGAATGAACATGACATACATAAGAAATAAACTGCTCCAAATGCAAGTAGGCGTGAACTTGATTCGATGTCTAGAGACATATTCTTCTTGGAAAGAAGAGATTGTTACTCCCATGTACGGATCATGTGTTGGATATCTGCATAGTATGCATGCAAATGAAGGTGGCCATTAGACTTGAACTTCTTGATATTAGTCCCAAATGAGACTTTAGATGCTAGAGACATGAAATTTGAACCAAGATGTGATCCAAATAAATTAAAATCAACTCCAAGTGAATGGTTGTGTCCTCCATGTTCTGTACAACTATAAGAGCATATTCCAATGAAAATCATGTAGTGTATAGGAAGTGTTAACCCAAGCAATCCCTCACTCAGCTCTACATGGCCTACACCATCCAAGGACACCCATGCACGACCCTCATTTCACCCCGTTGGACCCCCACACCCTAAAAAAGGCTTAAGAATGAGCAAAAGGGCTTAAAATCCCCTTAAAAGAGCCAAAATATCTCTTGTAGGGACCAAAGCCTCCAAAAAGGGGCTAAAACCCCTCAAAGGAGTTTAAAACCACAAAAGGAGCTAAATATAGGGCAGAAGGGGCTGTTAAAAAAGGGGCTAATGCCCCAACCAGGGGCTTAAAACCCTAAAAAACCCCAAAAACACTATAAATAGAGGGGTGGGGGTCACTCTCAAATCACTTCTCCCTTGCATACTGTTATGCTACCCGAGTGGATGCCTTGAGACCCTTTGTCTCTCAAGCCACCCACACTCCCTCTCCTCCGTCGTCCATTGAGCCATAGCTCCCCCATCTAAGAGAGGTGCTTCTCCAAGCTAGGGCATGGTGGCCCATTTCATCAAAGAGAAGGTATAACATTTGTTTTTTGTTTTGTTTATTTGCTTTCATCTAACCCATATTGGCTTGTAGGTTTCCATTATCTATTTGCAGGTTTCTTGATATGTTTTTGCAGGTTGCTGGAGCTAAACCCTAATAGTGTTTGCAGAGGGGTTCTAGCCATTTATTCTTCTTTTATGTTCTTTATTTCATTTCATTTATGTCCGTTCATTTTCTACATTTTCCATCTAGGAACCTATCATTCCATCCTATAGACAGAAGGTAGTCATTCCTACCCTATAGCAAGGGAGAAGTCCCTGTTATAGAACTGCCGACCATACCAGGTCGATCCCACAGGATCCCTGGGTCTACTTTTTCAAAATTTTAGTTTTTAGTTCTGTTTTTTCCCTAGTGTAGTTTTCTATTAAATATAGCTTAGATACTTGTTTATTTACATTTCTAGTTATTGTTGAGTCTCCTCAAGGCCAATACAAGCCCATTTGGCCACAGTACCAATTACTGTTGGCCATTTTGTGATTTGCAAATCACTCAACTATGCAAAAATGGCTGAACTGAATTTCTAAAAATTAACCTATGTTTGAGCTCATTTTCGGCCCAAAAATTTGATCCATTTGTAAATTTTCCCATGATTAATGGTAAAACTACCCATTTTCGAAGTGGGTTTTCAACCGTTTGAGGTAATTTCTCATGGTTTGATCACAATCCACTTCTCAAAAAAAGGACCTTTACAAGTGTGTGACACATTTTTGGGCTTCACGGTTTGCTTTTATTGGGATTGTCAGTGCAGCTCAGCTACCTCTATCCATCAGAGTTGTTTTATATCTGTTTTTGTTTATGTTAATGACAATTTCATGTACAGAACAAAGTGTAAGTAAACATTTAATGGGTTAATGAATATAGTTTGACTAAAACTCACTTAAAGTCAACAATCTTCCTTAACCCTTCCTCCTCTACCCAATCATCACCCTTTATGGTATTCTAGCATAAGATGAAGGGCATAGCTCATATCGTAATAGGCACTTCACCAATATTGTTCGAAACCACTAAAAATGGGTGACTTGGAAGGTAGAGGGGCTAGAGAAGGAGGGCTTGTCATCGCGCTCAACGTCCTCCCTATTGACCAACCTTGCATCCAGGAGGTGACATGTGGATCTACAGATGGGCTTAGTCCCATTGTGTTGAGAGCCCAACACCTTCTCCTAGTTGAAGAAGAATATAGGTGTAAGGTATTCACCTAGTCAGGCTATCACAATTCAGGACAAACAATGGTATATGTCTACAAAATTTATGTTTATTTAATGCTTTCATCCACAAAGATATTATGTCTATGGAATATTAATTTATGTCTATGGAATATTAATAAGCCATTTGCAGCCATCAGATAACAAAAAAACAAAAAGACATACACACCATACCATTTAAGTCAACCCAACTTAGTTCATTACGCTGAGAGAGCCACTAAAATTTACAAATTTACACTAAGTTAAAAATCTGCAGTCTTTGAGGACATAAGTCCCCGACTGCCTTAACCATGGGAAGTAATTGGGATCAACCCAGAAGCTCATTGTGAGGAGAACCATGGGAACCCCAAAGTAGCTAGCTGCTGAGAGGAATTGCCAAGCAAAATAGGCAACGACGCCTACTGATTGAGTAGAACTCCCGTGAGGAAAATTCCAACCGCTATCTTCTGGTAGTCTTGGTGGCCGAGTGACCACCTACAACCAATAGGAAGCCATTAAAACTAGGGTCCAATAATCATTACCACCAGTTTGACATTCAAGTTTAACACAATTGATCCCTCATGCTTTTCCTCATGCTTGAGAGGCAAACCACCTCAGTTCGGGTCATTACCATTCTCGATGACCTCCCACACCATCAAAAGGCCACACAACCTCTGATTTAGATTCAAACCCATATCAATCTTAACTAGCCCTGCACACTGCACCATCAAGCCCCATGGTTGGTGCAAACCCAGATCCATTTTCTGGCATACCAATTTCTAGTGGGCCCATGTCCACACCACAAATTGTCACCAACAACCCTGCAGGTGGCCCTAGCATAGTTATGCAAACCATGATAAGTTAGCTGCCACCACCCATATTGACCAGTCACACTGTCCCATCTACAACACATGGGGGCAGTGGCCCTTCCACCTACACTGCCCCTCTTGTCATACATGGGGGCAGTGGCCTGTCCATCCACACTATCCCTCCCTCCACACATGGGGGCACTGGCCCATCCGCAAAGGTCCCACAAGCACCCCCAACAATGCAGGTGCATTATGCACTTGAAAACCCCACCACCATGGCTGTCGCATCTCACATCAACTTAGGGTCAAACCTCCCTTTCATGGCACATCTCAACTTGTCTGAATTGGCCTGGTTAACAAATGACCCTATCCGCCATCAATATTTTTGGCCTCCCATGCCAACCAAACTTGCCTCAGACATTCCCATGTTTGAAGGGAAGGCAGGGGAGTGCCCCCAAAACCACATCATGATGTTTCATCTATGGTGCTCATCAAATAGAATTGTAGACGATTCAATCAGGCTAAGGCTATTCCAATGCACCCTCATAGGTGCTGCAGCCAAATGGTACATTGAGCTACCACAAGCCAAGTACCCAGATTTCAACTCCCTGGATTTCATGTTCCTACAATATTTCCAACTTCCCACCAGATATGACGAAGGGGTGGAGATCTTGTTGTGTTACCACCAAAATACTACGACCCACATAACCAACCACATCCATGAGTGGCGACGACGATGTAGTTTGTGTAAGATCCAACTTGATGACAGGATCTTCCTAGATTAGTTCCTCAAAACCTTGCTCCCACCTATAGCAAAGGACATCACATCCGAACGTCCCCAATCTGAAGAGGAGGCCATCCTAAAATCCTAGTAGTTCGATCTGATTTATCCATAGTCTGGGTACCTTTACATTGTCATTCCAGACGCTCCCCATGCGGGTACCTCCTACCGGGATGCACCTGGGGAATCCCATGCCACAGATGGTATCATAGGCTCGGTCTCTCACCAACCACAGTACCATCTGACACCACCTACAGTACAACCACAACCATGTAACACTACTAATGTTTCCTACCAAAACCAAACTCTGGACTATGCAAGAATGATGTCCCAGTCCGAAGCCACAACTTCTTATGCACAACCTATGCCACTGCAGTAGGCTCAGGCCATGTCTTGGACAACATAGTAGTACATGGGGAAAATTCCAACATTTATGGCACCACCACCCACCCAAATATACTATGCACCACCAGTGCAAGTGGTTCAATCCCCCACCCTTGCTCCACCCCCTCCATTGGGACAGGTGTTTGCATAACAAAACTGTCCCAACTAGCCAGGCCCCAATAATCAACAAGGGGAAGCTAGGAATAACCGACACTAGAACCAAGGCAACAACCAACCGTAGGGAGGTGGTCAACAAAAAAATCCTCCCAACAATGCTGCAGCAAACCGACCAACCCAAAATCCTCCACGACCAAATGCACCAAGATGCAATGCCCTGTTGTGCATAAACCAACCATGTACACTATGTGAGGTCCACGGGAACTACACATTTGAGTTCCCCTTCATGGGTCATGCTAAGTAGGCCATAAGGAATGAGGTCCAACATGCCACCAACAGAATGGATCAAGCCCAGCCCAACCCGACACCATAAGGACCTCCTCCTATGGTGCTCCAAAACCCATTACTAGTCCAAGGATTGGTGGTAACTGCACCCCCTCCCCAACCCAATCCCAATGCTCCAGGGGCACCTCCCATAAAAGAAACAGGTGTCCACCACCTGCTAGCTATGAAAAATTACAAGGTCAATCTACAAACCAAACGAAATCAGTATAAATCCAACACCGAACCCAATGACCCATCAGTGGCATCAATGTCTAAAACAATCAATGTACCTCTGTAGTTACCTCTGTTCCTATGCCCCCCCCATATGCCGGGTTGCCAATAATGCCACGACTAGAGCTTCTATCAGCTACAACATCATGGATGATTTGGCCCAAACACCAACCCCCATGTATGCTCTTAAGGTACTCAAAATGTGCCCAACGCAGCAGAAAGCCTTACTAGCCGCACTTGGGGTCGTAGACCCCTCCGACTCCAAGTTAATCACATTTGACATGGATAATGGAGAGCCAAAAATTCCATGGACCATTTCCTTTCAAATCCCAATGTCTATCTGGAATTTGGTCATGCACCGGTGCATAGTGGATGAGGGGGCATCCACGTGCATTATGTCTACCCTAGTCTGGCAGAAACTTGGCCATCCAACTAAAGCCCAAGGAATCCTCCCCCATGTCCCCATCACATTAGCTAGAAAGATAGTTCTGATTGACATAGACGTTGTCAAAACTCAATTGGACTATAACCTTCTCCTCGGAAGAAGTTATATGTACGCCATGAGAGCGGTGGTGTCAACTGTCTTCCGTCTCATGATGTTCCCCCACGAACGAAAAATCATGACGGTTAATCAACTGACTTATCACGATCTGCAAGTGCTAACAGCACCCGCCAATTTTATCCCTATGATAAACACCATTGATCCACAAGGGATGACCACACATGCCAATGTTATCCCTGTGGTCAACACAATGGTTGACAACATACTAACCTCCCCATTGTTGAATGTGGGCATTGGGTTATTTGTCGATACCACCATGAAGGCTCCTTTCCCATTAGTGTCACCCCCACCGACACCTAATGAGACTGTAGACTTGTGCATTCTCTCATCCAACACCACTGTACCCAAAAAACAACCACAGCCATAGCCCCAACCACAACCACAACACCGTCCATAGCCACAACATTATCCACAGCCACAACATCAACAGCAGCCGCAACACTATCCATAGCTGTAGCATTACTCGCAGCCCCAACCACAACTTCATCCCCACATATAACCAGCAGGGAGTTATCTAGGATCCTCCCCAGTCCACATGATTCCCTTCCTCTTTCCCCCACCTGGTGTCATGAGCAAGCCAGTAATGGCCACCTTAAACTTACCCAACTTTACATTGGGAATTCCCGTGTGGTATCTTGATCCACCAGCTCAACCACCAATGCCCCAGGTAGTCTTAATCCCTATACAACCCATTGCAGTCAAGTCTCATCCTCCACCCGACCCACAAAAACAAACCACCGCACCCATACCCATACCACCCTACCCAAAAAGGGCCAGGGGCAAGAATGCAAAAGCTACTGTAGAACCGCAACAAATCCTACTTTGTGCCATCTGCAAAGAACAAGGCCATCGAACTTAGAACTACCTTGAGATTCCTATGATCTCCGTGCATTTGGATGCCATGGATACAATGGAAAATATCCCTGTGGTTGAACTCCCAAGTGGGCCAATAGTGAGAAACAAGTCATTAAGAACAAACCATGCTTGCACCCTTTGCAGATTGTATGGACACTATTCTCACCACTTCCTAGACTTGTCCAAGTTTTGAATGGATCTAGCCAACCTTCGACAACATTCCCTTGAATCTGAGATCACCGTGATCGAAGAGGTTCACCCCCCACCTCCTTCTTCAGACACCATGTCCATTTACATGATGTCCACTTATACCGACCCTCTTGTCTTGACCACCACCAATGGTCCATCAGACATGTCTCTTCCATTGTTTTCGCAACCGCAACTCCATCCATAGCCGCAACCTGAGTCGCACCCTCAACCTCAGTTACCAGGGAAAGAATGGGGTTCATTCCCAATTAACATTTTCCTTTTCCTTTTCCTTTTCCTTTTCCTTTTCCCTTTCCTTGTCCTACCATCCGAGATCATGAGTAATTTTGTCTTAGCAACCTGCAATCTACAGGATTTCACACTGGGAGATCGTGTGTGGTACCTTGAACCACCTACTTTACCTATGAGGCCCCAATATGTGTTGACTCATGTCCTGCCAATTGAGATGATGTTGCACCTACCTCCAGGTCCATCAAAGACTCCTCCCGTCTCTAGGCATGCCCCTCTTCCTCCAATAGAGACTAGGGGTAAGGCAACCAAAGCCACAACCAATACCATTTTCATGATATCTAGCACTAGTTTCCCTTTTTCCTCGTTAGCTGTGGAAGATCCACCTAATCTATTCCAGCACCACTTACGTGATGATGAAGATACATGTAAGACGGCATTCAGTTTTACCCCATTCCCTTTAAACCATAGTGTGGAATCAGTTCTTCCCATAAAAGACTAGATTTCATCATCCCGCCTTACCAATGACCTTTCTCCTCTCAAGGGGGCATACCTCTTCACTGACTCAGACGGTCGACTATTGAAGAATCCGCACAATGGGCTCCACCTCAAGAGAGCCTATGCCTGATATAACCACTATGAGTACCTTATAGCGTAGTTTTTTCCCTTTTTGTTTTGCAATGTTTTTACCACAAATCAAAGACCTCCATTCAGGGGCAACACCATTAGCTTCTAATTCAAAGTCACCCGGAACCTGTTCGAGACACCTCTCACAGCTGTGGTCTCAAATTTCCATCTCCTAATGAGACCATTGTCTCATGTTTAACAAACAAATTTCGGGTCTGCTTCCCAAAAGTTTCCTCGATTTATGAGCCACACCATGGTGATGCAAGTGTCTGTGGACCTGTGCTTGCATCACACTTTCCTTCTGCCACTCATGCAGGTTCTCCAGCCACCACTCGTAAGGAACATATTTTTTATTTTTAGCATAAAGCTATCTACTCCATCCACCGCACCTTATGTGGATCTCCAAACCATCGTCCGGAAGACGGATCATTTCCTTTGAGTGTATTTGGCATATAACTTCCTTCGAAATTTCACTCACATCACATGTAGTCAAGTCCGTCCACCACAATTCACACACGACTCTCTTGACCTCTGTTCAAGATCCACCTTGGTTTGCGTGCCTCTACCACATCGACTCGCGTGCCTCTACCGCAATCTATCCCATGCATGTATTGGTATGTTTAAGAGCCACCTGCTCCATCCAAACTATGCAGATGACCTTTGGACCACTGTCCACCGTCCCAACATGGGGCACCACCTATGCCACCGTAATCAATTGATCATACTAGAGTTTATTTTAAGCTATTTTCTGACTCCTAAAAGAATGAAAATATGGCCAAGTGCAGCTGCTTCCTTTCCCGCTGGTTAAAGTATAGGAAAAGGAATCTACAACGTCTCGTTTATCTCCTTTTGTAGACTATATAGACCATCAAATGAAAAGGACCACCTTGGCACATTCCAGGAAAGAATGTTCCCCTCTGCATACTTTTATGCTTTGTCAGGTAGAGGGCCCATACTTTATGAAAAAGCTCACCATGGATTGTCATTAAGCTCTTTTCTAGCCTTCTCATCAAGAAAATATTGTCAAGCAAACTTGGTCTTGTTCATGCTCGTAAAAGTATCTGAATGATTTTCCAGTTTGTATAAAGTTTAACCTTTCTCGGTCTGAATAGACTACCAACAGTAAAGAAGTCTCCCATTCCCTAGAAGGATGGGAAAGTTCTCCTGTGTATACTTTTATCCTTTTCCAGGCACAGGATACTACCAACTAAAAAGAGCCCCAACTGGAGTCTTCTTCGTGCTTTCAGACTCTCTAAAATTGAAAGCACCATTGAGCATTTTGCTTTCTTAGACTTGCCAAAAATCCATGAGATCGTACCACAATAGTGTCTCTAGACAGCACCCCACAGATAACAGTTTGGTGGCATTCCCACTTTGGGTCACCTTTTCTCAGAGTACTTTGCAATGTGTCTTCCTTGGATCCCATCAGTACCAAAATTATCTACTTCCCCCAAGTATTTCCCATCTGTAGTGACATTCCCAGTATTACAACTATGATACCATTCCCATGAGTTAGTTTCATCTGTTGCCTGGTCTACCCTATTGTCATACTCTGAACAAAGGAATTTTGAGTCTACTATACTCCCTTTTCCCTTGTTCAACTCCTCCCCTCCCCCCCCACCAATTCAGTGGGTCAGTCCTCATATTGTCTCACATCTTTCGTTCATCTCCCTCATGCTTCTGGTCAAGGAAACACCATTGCCTTGACCAGGGGAAGGTCTCCCTCTATCAATGAAAACACATGTATTCCAGAGGTTAGACCCATAGGTCCCTGTATCCTGGTTTCATTAACCTCATTGATGAGTTCCTTTGACCACTTGAGAGGAGTCCACAATGCCTCTTGGCATGGTTGTTTCTCATGTGCTCGACTCCAACTACATCATCGCACCATTGAGATTCATACAGGGTATTGGTCCGTGCAATATTTGGTCGAAGACCCTAGATGTCATCTGAATCTAGCACATTGATGAGTCTATTCAAGGGACCTAAACAGGTCTATGTCCCTTGTGATTTTTGGGTTGCATTGGAGATAGTGTTCAGAAGCCCAAGCAGTGCTTCTATATATATCTATGGTTGATGTAGCATACTTGTACCATAGGGACTCTTACTTTCCATCAGTGATTCCATACAGCTATGTACCATTCTAGATCCAATAGGTTATCAGGCATGAAGTAATAGCATTCCATGACAATGCCATGGGTCCAATATAGCAGTTCTTCATATCAGTATTGTATTCAGCCTCTAATTGAGGAAACCATTATTGTATCATCAGTTGTACATGATCGAATCTTGTATTATAGAGCATAGATCACATTATTATTTTGACATTGTTACGAGCATGGGGATGGCCGCCTCATCCATATACATGTCACACATTATTTGTATCTCAGCCATTGATGGGAACCATATTAATACAAAAACCAAAATCCACCATGTTCCATCGCAGGAAGCACCACCTCTCCGTAGAAAATCCTATTATGTCCATCGGCCATATGATGAGCTCTTGCCCTCACACATCAGGGGGCAATTTGTTAACCCAAAAAATCCCTCACTCAGCTCTACATGGCCTACACCACCCAAGGACACCCATGCATGACCCTCATTTCACCCCGTTGGACCCCCACACCCTCAAAAGGATTAAAAATGAGCAAAAGGGCTTAAAATCTCCTAAAAAGAGCCAAAATAACTCTCAGAGGTGCTAAAGCCTCCAAAAAGGGGCTAAAACGCCTCAAAGGAGCTTAAAACCCCAAAATGAGCTAAATATAGGGAAAAAGGGGCTAAAGCCCTAACCAAGGGCTTAAAACCCTAAAATACCCCAAAAAAGCTATAAATAGAGGGGTGGGGGTCACTCTCAAATCGCTTCTCCCTTGCATACTATTATGCTACCCGAGTGGATGCCTTGAGACCCTTTGTCTCTCAAGCCACCCACACTCCCTCTCCTCCATCCTCCATTGAGCCATAGCTCCCCCATCCAAGAGAGGTGCTTCTCCAAGCGAGGGCATGGTGGCCCATTTCATCAAAGAGAAGGTATAACATTTTTTTTTGTTTTGTTTATTTGCTTTCATCTAACCCATATTGGCTTGCAGGTTTTCGTTATCTATTTGTAGGTTTTCTGATACGTTTTTGCAGGTTGCTGGAGCTAAACCCTAATAGTGTTTGCAGAGGGGTTCCAGCCATTTCTTATTCTTTTATGTTCTTTATTTCATTTCGTTTATGTCCATTCATTTTCTACATTTTCCATCCAGGAACCTATCCTTCCATCCTATAGACCAAAGGTAGCCATTCCTACCCTGTAGCAAGGGAGAAATCCCTGCTACAGGAAGGATGATAGTGAGAGTAAATGAAACAACACGATAATGAAATTCCACCTCCAAAACATCCAATAAAACACTAAAAATAAAACCAAGAAGAGGCTCAGCAAGTGTATGACCTACAATAGTTGGTTGCTTATATTCAAAATTTGAAATAAAAAATAGATAGAAAAATAAAAATGTTTGGAACAAGAGTCCCATGTGTGTCAAAACAATGGAAAAATATTTATCTTCAAACGAAAATTAAGGAACTGTGCAAATTATCATAGAGGAATAGGTATAAAGCATGAGATCACTAACTGGAAGTGCTGAAAAACTACTCTTGAAATTTGATTTAGCCTTCAAAAATTTCCATGAGATCACTAGATTGTGCATCATCATCTTGTGAAGCATGTAGAGGACAAAAAATAATGGACTTATCACCCTCAAGATAAAATTAAGATTATGAGAACTTAGATGAGAGAAATAACTGAGTTCTTCATCAACAATAGAGGTTTCTACACTAGTAAAAAATGAGGAATTAGTTACTATGTGACTAAAAATTCTAGTCACCACAGGTTTTTCAAGTGATTTACTACTAAATATGAGCAATTTTGATTGACCCAACTATTAACGACTAATTTAGTCACTAGTTAACAAATATGACTAGATAATAAGTGACAGAGTTAAAAATGACTAACATAAATGACCAATTTAGTCATGACATAAAAAATGACTAGCTAGAAGAATATGAATTAGTCATTTATGTTAGTCATTTTTAATTGTGTCATCAAAAATATCAATTTTGACAATGAAGTGCAAATTTTGTATATTGACTACCTTTTATTAGTAATATTGGTGCCATGCACCTTGATCTTCAGAGATCCAACAAAGTAATTGCATGAATTTTCTCTTGACCATCTTTATCTCTGCTACACCATTGAAACAAACTATTAAGCGTGTGCCAAAGGAAAATTTCTAGGGCGATAAAATCGCTGGTAAGTTTCTTGGTTTACTGTGAATTTTTAACTTTTTCCTGATAATATCGGTTATAATACTGAAGCTAATTAGGTAGGCAGGTTAAAATCACATGATATTGGTTTCCTGTGAATTTTTAACTTTTGCTTGATAATATTGGTTATAATACTGAAACTTAGGTAGGTAGGTTAAAATCATAGGTAAGTTTATTGGTTTATTGTGAATTTTTAACTTTTTCCTGATAATATTGGTTAGAATACCCTATCTTGTGGGGTGGTTAGTTACTATGTGAAGATGAACCCAACTAACCCAATTTTGTCTCCTCAAATCAAAATGTATTAAAAGAGGGTCAATCCACTATTAATTGAATCTTGTTGATAGCATGAAGGTTGAGAACATACAATAAACTCCCCATAAAACTTCGTTGCTACCATTTCTTGTGCAAAGGACTTCCAATTGTTGGAGAAATTTTAGCACATTAAGGTTATAATTGAGGATAAATGCTACTTGTTCAAAGGTACATGAACAATCTTGTTTACCACGGCTTAAGACTATTTGAGGCATTCTTGATGGAGAATACATACCTATACTTTCCATATATGCACAAAACTGCAAGAAGAGAGGCTTTGTTGCTACTATAGGATAAGTAAATGAGGTTAACGTCTCCCTAACTTCATGAACATATACTAAAAATTGATTGAATGGGATTTGCATAGATATTTTATATGCTTTGGATACTGATACCTTCAATTTCTATCGAGCCGCGATGAGAGCCTTCCAATTGAATCTAAAAACCATTGTGGCATTGGTGATATTTAATGGGTTTAGAGAATTTGAGCGACAACAATGCAGAAATGAAGAAGAGGATCCTTTGGGGGATATGCATAGTTCGAATCATTGAGAGAATAGGAGGATATTTCAAGTTGTAACATTGATGAATCAAGGGATTTGGGCATTGGCGAAGAAGAAAATTGTGATTTGAAAGCAGAGGAAAATGTGGAATTGAAGCATGCTGGTTTGGATAATTATGAGGGTTTTGGGACTGAAGGTTGGGTGGATTTGTATTTGGGGATAAATATTTTCTGTGAGAGTGTTGGTGGAAGCGTTAGGAATATTCCCTTTGACAACCCACTACCCTGTGGTCGATTGCGATGGCTGCTGCTCTGTTGTGGATTATTTTTTGGGGCAGCACAGTAGCATGAATTCTAAAATGACAAGCAAATATGGCTATAGCTCTGTGCTAATGATGAGGTGTCTTGAATTTAGCATTTTATTTATGTATACACTTGTTTTTTAATGTTCTTTGAGTTCTACAATCTCTATAATACCGCTTCTATTCGAATCAAAATGGAAAAGTAAAATTAATCAAGATTTAGTCAAACTTTTTAGTCTGTGTTTGAAAATTTGAGTCATGAAGTCTCTTAGTTCATTTAGGTTCTTGCTAGAAAATGTGCACCGAGGAGAAAATTAAAGTTGCAATTCTGAATTTTGTAAACTTGCATGACATTTGTATCAAGAAAAACATATTTGTAAATAGTTAGTATGCCAAGATGATGGAATATATCTCAGGTGGAAGAGATGTGTAGCATTTGTATTTCCATATGGGATTTTTTTATTCATATTTGCAAATTTATAGATTCAGGGTTAAGATGGACCTATGCTATTTTATAATCCAGTTCGGTTGGCATGATCCTTTAACTCTGTGTACACTTGTAACATCGCATTGATTATAGATGGTGCAATGGGTGCATGGGATATTGAGTGTCGACATGAGCCCATATCCATATTAACCTAGGAATGATCAGTCAAAGCTTGAGAATGCATATTCCCCTCACCAGATTTGCATTCATGTCTTTGATTGACTATTGGAAATCCAATGATGCTAGAAATACCATGTGATGACCTTGAGTGTTTTGTGGTTTAAGGGGGAGAAAAGAGGAGGATCCTTCAATCACCTCCATATTCTTATTTCTCCTCTCCAGATTATACTTAGGGTGCGTTAAATTTTCAACAAGAAAAAAATCCAAATGAAAAAATTATAATTGAGAGTGCAATGAGAATAATCCATTGTTCTCATCGTGTACACTTAAAACATACTAATAAATACATGATATTATTTGTTTTAATGGTTTGCTAACCTACCAAAAATATCATTACTAAAATGACTCATGAATGTCACTTAAGGTCATCATCAAAACAAAAATTCTCACCAATTTTCATTATTCCATCCCTAAATTTATAATTTGGAGAGGAGTATTTTAATTAATTTTCTTATATATGTTTGAGTTTTTGTTTTTTTCATTTCTAAATTTAATTCAAGACTATGTAAACATGAAATAAATATACATTTTAAACTTGTTTGGTATATATTATAAATAATTATATTTGATTTTAATTTTTTTAATAAAAACATAATTACATAAGCTATTAATAAATAATTAACCTCTTATCTTACATGGCAGTGAAGAAAAAAATGTTAATTTTACAGACATACAACATATTTGATGCACATTGATTGTCAAATTGGATCTTGGCAGATCCAAAACAAACATTTCTGTTCACCAAATATATCATGCTAAAATTTGGACTTATCTTGAGAAAAAATCGAAGAAATTCCTCAATCTCGAACAAAACACATCTCCATCCAATCCAAGGTGGTCAGTTCTCTCTACGCATGCACCCTGCATATCCCACATTGATTGTGTTGGTCTCGAGACCTACATGAATATGATGTGGGTATTTTCCATATTTATGCCTAGAGCATCGATTAAACCTACACGATCAAGTTGATTGATGGGGTCATGGGCATCTGTGTCTCTAGAAGGTCAAAAGTAGACACTTCGATCACTAGCACAGGCACTCAGTCTGGTAAGTAACAGTTTTCTATGCCCATTGTGTATAATATGTCATGGGCGTCATGAAGGTTTTGAATTTATTGGATGAAATTCTCACAAGGGTAGTGTTGATCTTGGTTAAACAGAGGAAACCCATAAGGGGTTTGTTCTTAACCTTGTAATTGCAATTGAATTTCTGGTTTTTGAATTCCTCACCAATTTTCATTATTCCATCCCTAAATCTATAATTTAGAGAGGAATATTTTAATTAATTTTCTTATATATGTTTGAGCTTTTATTTTTTTTCATTTTTAAATTTAATTGATATATGCCAAACTTGCCAAAACCCAGAGAAATATTGAGCATTCCAAGAAGTGACAATTGAAGTAGTGCCAAAATGGTTTAGCATATTTTGATTTGCCCCCTTTCCACTGGTATGTTCCTTGCTTCCACTCATTGAGGTAGTTGTTGTTGCCACCTTTCACACACCTGGGTCACGTGGTAGAAATCTTCAAGCCACTCGGTGTGTCCTTGGGGGCAAGTCTCGAGTCAAGGCTATCACCTTGTTCTTGACTCCTCCGTTTAGGCTCAACTCCTAACAAAGCCAAGGGGGGTAGACCCTATTAAGTTAATAAGGATAATTACTTAGTATGGTGATGTTAAACTGAATGAGTTACTTAGGAGTTTGAAATTTAACCATAAACAACCATAGATGACAAGATACAAAATGAGCACACGAAAGCACAATGCTGAGACATAATATATATATATATATATATCAAGAAAATAACCAGTGCCTTAAAATGGAGTCAAAATATAATCAATGTACTTGCATGTGCTTGGAGTGAATGTTTTGTGATTGCCTCTTGGTACGTTTTAAGTTAATGTGAAATATGAGTTGATTAGAATTAGGCGAAGGAGGGGGACTCCAGATATACTCGAGAGTACTTGGAGTATGTCCAAAACTAAACCATCACGACTACCCGCAAGGAATATGTGGGATGAATGGAGTCTTTGAGGCTATTGTTCATAATGCACCCATAGGTGTAACAGAGATCAGTGCCCCGAGGTCACTTTATAGGAGTTCCTGCTTGCTTTGGGTATTTTTCCACCGTAATGATTTGATCTAGGTGTTGGATTTTCACCTGATGGTTTGTCAATTTGGGAGAGTGAATCCTAATTATTCTAGTCACTCAAATTCTTTTGATACAGCTTGAATAATCGAATGAACCGCAGCCAAGTGCAGAGCATACACACCGGAGTCCTATCAATTTTAGTAAATTTTGAGATGGGTGTTCTTGTTAAAAAAACAAAACCCTCCAGGAACCTCTTTCGATCCAAGTGGATCTCAATTGGGGAATCAATGAGGGGTTAATTTTATAATATCTTATGAAACAAATGATGAAAAGGAAAACACAAATACACAATTCCGATTTTCTAATTAGTCCTGCCACGCATCTCTTTCCCCTTTCGGGTCAATCGGGAAGTCATGGGGTAAGTATTAAGATTAATTTGAAATATCAAATATGGAATATGAAATTGATAATAAATCAAATTATACTACCATGTAGATTAGAACTACGCTATTTTGCAAAAAAAAGGAAAGAAAAGAAAAAAAGAAACACAAACACAAATCCCCCTAGGGGGGATGGTGAATAGACTTGAAAGAGCTATTCGAAACGACCTTTTATTTTTATTAGAAGTGATTTAAAATATCAGAAAATTAAAATTGATGCACTTTGGACCTTGTTATCTGGGATCCAAATGCTTACCACAAGCTTGTAACAAGCTAGAATTAAAACATAGTGGTGGGGGAAGATTCCGGGAAGCTCTGGTTCGTCCAAGAGTCAGAAATTGGGCAGAGTATCCTTCTCATTTTTGTTAGACCTGCCAAAAAATAGCGATTAATCAAAATAAAATGTGCCCAAACACACTTTGAAAGTGTTTTGGGTCACTACACTAGTTACCGAAAAAAAACTAAGTAAAATTTTGTTAAGTTGGGGTAATCTAGTTTTGCAAAAAGGAACCAAGGAAAGCAGGCTTTCCTTGGGATCTTATCTTGCTGTTTGGGAAGCCAATAAGATGTGCAATTTTATTGCAGAATATGAAACTTTAAAGTACAGAAAAGGAAACTACCTTAAAAGCAAGCTACAAATTTTCTTTAAAATGCTTGCAAAAAAGAGGATAATTTCAGCTAGATCTCTTAAAATATAACTTTATATGAAAAATGGAACTGAGATATAAAATTAAGAACAGATATTACTAACTAGATATATATGTAATTTTCTTAATGAGACATATATAAGCAATAAGACTCTTTAAAAGTAACCAATTTGAAGAGCAATTAAGATTTTGAAGGAGCAAGAGAGAGAAAGAGTGTTTGAATCTTGGGAATGTTGGGCTTTGGATTATGCTTTGGTGGAACACTGAGGGACTATGTCATTCAGAATATATTGAATATGAGGAATATGCAAACCATCTCAACCTCTTCTACAAGTGAGATCACCTGCAACTTAGAAATCCTTGCACAAACAGATGGTTAAAACATAGGTGTTGCTGGAAGAGATAATTGGAAAGAATGCAATTAAACTTAAAATACATACAACTTCAATAGATCTGAAATAAGCAGCAGTAAGAGAATAAATCAAACTAGAATAAACTCTTACCCTAATAGGAGGGATCTCTCTCCTTTAAGGCCAACAATTAACTAGCAAAATAAATGATAAATAACACATATTATACCTCATAAGCATTTGAGAATCACCATCCACACTTGAAGAGCATTACACCATAGATATTGCCTCCAAAGATTCGTTATTCCAGAATAATAAACAATACAGTACAAGAGCAACAACTCCTCAATCCTAGTTCTAACTAGCTTGGAATAGGCTGCTTGTGCTTGATTTATACAAAAACCAAGAGATCCAGCCTAGGGGGGGCGCAAATCCCAAGGAGACAGATCAAATCAGCTGATGGAGAGTCAATCAATGCAGATTTGAAGCTGAACTCAGCCTACTTGTCAACCAGGGGGATGATTGAGCTTACACATCAACCCATAAACTGACACATCAGTCCACAGAGAATCTAGGAGAGTCCACACATGTGGAGGAGAGAGAGAGGGCACAATTCTTCATAAAGGCTGTTGAAGATCAACTCTAAATCTGATTTGACCACCTCCTTCAGTCAAAAATTTGTTAGATCTAGTCAATCTGGTTCATATCTCATTGATTTCAATCAAATTGGATGAGAATCCACTGATATATGATTTTGGATTTGCTCCTTTATTCATTAATTTATTAATTAAAATAATCACTCAATGATTTTTTTGGGCTTTCTAACCTGAGTGATGGAAAATCACTCAAAACTAGGAAATAGTGGGTCCATGGGTTTACATGGTGATCTTAGCTTGAAAATGAGCACCTACAAGACTGAAACTGATTATTTGGCCCACTTTTATTACAAAATCAAATTTTCCAATTAAACTATTAAAAAATAGCCTAAGTTTTGGAAAAATTAATTTTTAATAAAAAACACTGAAAAGACTTAAAAATTTGAAAAATTGAAAAAACCTAGGGGGACTTAGACATGTTCATATGACTCGACCAGGATGTCTAGCATGTTTATACATTGACACATAGACTCTAATAACCTCAATAGGCCTAAATACCAAGCCAACCACCCCAACTTTGGAGGTATGGAGTGAAAAACTCAGAAATTATCAGTCGTTTATTCAACAACCAATAATAACCAAGGGAAAAAACACCCTGGGCTGATCGAATTGACAAATAAAGTCTAAGAGACCAAGTCTTTTACAGACACTATCATGCTAGAACATTTATTACAATTCCCCCATGGGGTATGGACATGTGATATAGTACAACAAGCACTTCCCAGAAGTACTTCCAAAGGTCTTCTAAAGTCCGAACAAGTTATCCTTGTCCGGTTCACCAGGCTCACTTGATAAAAAACCACTAAGTACAACTTACGTGGTAACATTTTGGCTCCATCTATGGACACATTCTCTGACTGATCTTCTGTTCAAAGGAGAGGATGTGAGAACTCCAGAATCTCTAGGTCCTGCATAGAAATTAGAGTTTGTCAGTAACATGTATATAAAAAATTAACTATAAAAGAAAACTAATGTACATAATTAGTCTATGATGTGCAAAAGGGAATATTTTACAAAACTAATATACAAAGGAAAATTTTTAAACATGGTACAAAATAACTATAATACAACAATATCTATGATAAAACAACATGATATATAAAATTTAGAAATACATGCAGGGAAAGGTTTAGAAATTGGCCCTGAAACCACCAATGCCAATAAAGGCATCAAACTGTCTCGGCGAAAAACAACTTGAGGAGGAAACCATTCACTGGCAGGCTCAACCTTTCTCCTTCTAGTTCATTTAGATAGAAGGAGTTCATTCCTGCTATTTCATTGATGATGTATAGTCCCAACCATAAGTTGTCAAGCTTTCTATGTTTCCCAGGTTTCTCCCATCATTTATCCGAATGAAAAACTGTGTCACCTACCTGGAAGGATCCTGGCCGGATAGACTTATCAAAGGTTCTTTTAACCTTGTATGAATTTCTGATACTCTGGTCAAGAGAATTTCTTCTACTCTCATCTATCTCAATCAACTGGTTTGGTCTGTTCTGAATGGCCTCTTGATCTGAGCTGAAGGTCTGGAGAAGCTGATAAACAGGAAGCTTTAAATAGACCAGTAAGCTGACATCTAGGCCATAGACTAGTTCGAAAGGGATCCTCCCGGTTGAACTTTTCTTGGTGATTCTGTCGGCCCATAATGCTAATTTGATCTTGCTATCCCAAGCCTTCTTATTGTCACCCACAATTGTTTTGATTATGGTCATTAAGTTCTTGTTACTTGATTCAACTAGACCATTTCCTTAGGGATAGTAATTGGATAAGTGGGATAGGACAATGCCGTACTTGAAACAAAAAGATGACATATTGGAGGAAACAAAGGACGGGCCATTATCCGTGATGATTCTGGCTGGAACACTGAATCTTGTGATAATCTTATCTTCTAAGAAATCCATGACTATAGCATCGGTTTCCTTTGTAGTGGGTATCGCCTCTACCCACTTGGTAAAATAATCATGGTAGTAAGAATCCAAGAATAACCATTGCTCAAGTTATCTTTGAACTTACCGATGAAATCAATCCCCCACTGTTGGAAAGGGGATTGGACTACTATTGGATTTAAAGGCAAGGCTTTCATTTGTTTCTTTACGGTGAATAACTCACACTGGGGGAAAACTCTGACAACTTTGTTTACATCTGAGAATAGGTTCGGACAATAGTAACCTGCTCTAAGGATTTTATGGGTGGTTGTTCTTGCTACAAAATGTCCACCACAAAATCCTGAATCGAACTCAACCATAAGTTTTTTGGACTTTGGTTCATCGACACATCTAAGTATCAAATCATCGGGGTTTCTCCAACCCAAACCATCTTTTGTCAAACAATACTTAGTTGCTTTTAACCTTAATGCTCTTATTTTATGGCCAATTAAGTGATTGGGGCATGTAAGGTTGCGGAGGAAAAATATGATGTCGGTGTACCAAGGGTGCTGCTCTAATCTCTGAAGCTCATCTCATACACTTTGTTCTGAATCACTATTCTGGCACATCATTCCTAAGGAATTTTCATTTCCTTGGGCCAACATCTTTTCAAGATCCTATCCTTTAATTAACTTAGTAGGTTTTATCTCCAACTCATATTCCTGAATATTTGAAACCCACTTACCCCTGATTCCTAGCTAGGCCTGTTGAGATATGATATCCTTGACAGCTGCATGGGGTACATACCCAATGAATTTGGAGTAACCTACATAAGTTCTGAAATGTTTAAGGGACTTGACAATACCATAGGCCTGTTTCTCCATGGTGGTATACTTCAACTCTGAATTTTGCAAGGTTCTACTCATAAAGGCTATAGGTTGCTCTTGTCCCTCCTTATTCTTTTGAAGCAAAACATCGGAAATGGTGTCTTCTGAGCCAAAGGAAAATATCTGGAATTCCTTGGAATAATCTAGATTGGTCAAGACGAGGGACATGGATATGGCATATTTGATAGACTTGAATGCAATTTTCCCTTCATCTATCCACTCAAACTTAGCATCTTTCTTTAATAACTTTTGTAGAGGTTTCATTAATTCTACTAAATTTGGGATGAATCTTCTTATGAAATTGATCTGACCATTAAAAGACTGGAGAGCTTTTAGATTCTGAGGCAAGGGGAAATTCTTAATGGCTTCAATTCTCTCAGGATCAACCTTGACACCATCCTTAGAAATGATGTGCCCCAACAACTTGCCTTCATCAACTCCAAATATTTACTTGGTGGTGTTTAAGGAAATACCATATTTCCGATCTCTTATAAAAACCTTCCTAAGATGACTTATGCGGTCAGATCTTTCCTTTGAAAAAATAGTTAATTCATCTTGATATATTTTGATTATTTTTCCTATAAGTTCTTTGAAGGAAAAATCCATGGCTCTTTGGAAGGTGGCACTAGCATTCAATAAGCCAAAAGGAATTCTTAAAAATTTATAGGTACCCCAAGGTGTGGTGACTGTAGTCTTATGTTGATCCTCCTTATTTACCAACACCTGGTTATAACCAGAAAAGCCATCCAACATGGACATCACTCCTGATCCTGTTACTCTTTGAAGCAATGTTTCCATGTCGGGTAATGGGTAATTATCTTTGAGGCATGATGTATTCATATTTCTAAAATCTATACATATTCTAATTGACCCATTCATCTTTTTGACCACAACTAAGTTATAGCACCAAGATGAATGTCTTGTAGGTGCTATGATCCCTGCTGCTAACATCTTCTGAAGTTCCTTGTGCACAATGGGGATCAACTTATGATTTATTCACCCAAGTTTTTGTCGCAAAGGTTTGACCTCCTTAGCTTGTTCTATGAGGGTAATAGTGTGTTGAAAAACATCCTCCCGATAGGATTTAAGCTCATCATAACTAAAGGCCAACACATCTCTATACTCTTTAATTAAGTTGATCAAATTGCGCCTTTCCTTTTTAGAAGTACATTTTCCATTTTTAATTAACTTCGGGTCTTTGTCAGTTCCTATGTTTATTTCCATATAATTCCCAATTTTTATTTCCTCTTTTTGTTTTTTATGATGATCTTGTCGATCAAATAGATTCTCGAAAGCTATAAGGCTACTCGGGATTTGATTCCCTACATTATCCTCGCACACTTGATACTCTTTAACCTCTTGCTGATAACTGATCTTGCAACCTTCAAACTCTTGTAGATTGTGGATGAATCTCAAAAGTTGTTCATCATCTTTAAACACCTCCCAGTGATCTATATTATTTGGGATTGAAGGTATGAAATTGATTTCCATCTTTCCATTACCACTAATCATTTCATCTGATGGCTAGAGGGTGGATGCTGCTACTTCCAATTTATCTGCTAACCCATTCATTTCTCTATGGATCTTTTGAATGTTAAGTGCATCAAACCACTCCATAGTGTCCCATGCGGTATTTCTATACTTTCTTAGTCTGTTATTTTTGCATTGATAATGATTCTTAATCTGGAGGACAACTAAATATGAATCACCCTTTATGTTCAACATCTTTATCCCCATATCTTTAGCAGTTTCTAACCCTAGGAGCAATGCCTCATAGTTGCCTATATTGTTTGATGCTTCAAACTCTAACCTGAATGCAAAGTTGTAGATTTTATCTGAAGGAGAGATGATCACGATGCCCACCCCTTTTTCGGATTTGGAATAATCCCCGTCAAAGTACATTTTCCAAACTTCATCGAACTTTTCATTTTTAATATTTTCCTTAATAAGGGCCATGAAATTTGACAAAATAGCATAGTTTCCAAAGTTATTAGTGAAATGAACAAATTCATTTCCAGGCTTCTTAGGGTTTTCTACATGTCATTTCCTTAGCTTTTCTCTATGGAGAATCACCCCGGTGTTCTTTGATGCAAGTATAGTAGCATATTTCCAATCCATTTGAATGTGCCCACCAAGAGTTGCGGCCCATTTTCTGGATAGCAACATCCCCCAATTATCTAGAACATCCATCACCACCACATCCATCGACATGTCGATATCAGGATACTTGGCCAACTTAACTTGTAAATTTAAGATTATCCCTACCACTTCAACATCTCTTGCATCCATAGAAAAAACATTGTGGTAAGGTCAGGTGACCCTTAGATTTAGTTGTTCCATTACTTTTCTTATCATGACATTTGATGAAGCACCTGAATCTAATATGCAGTTATGAAGGAGGAGGTTGTCAACTAAGAGGGAGACATAAAAAGGCGGGTGGTCTTCTCTTCTCGGATCAACACTGTTGAGGACTTTAGGAATATCTATGGGTTCAATATGTTCAGCTTCAAATATAGAATTATTATTAGGAAGAGGATCCTCTTTGACAATATTATGAGCTTTAATTTGACTATCCTCTATGGCTTTCAACAAATTTTCTTTTTGACCAGGAATTTTAAGGACATCAGTTACATAAACATGAATCTTAGCACTACTTATCCATTCTCTAATATCAATATTTGATTTAGGGACAATAGGAGGATCTAGGAGGGGAGGAGAGGTTACCTTAGGCTTGTACTATTTAGATAGTGATGGCTTCTCCTTTCTTTGATACACTGCTCCCTTGAATCTAGCCTCCTTCATTTCCTTGATTGCTTCCGGAGAAGGCATTACACCATAAAAGTTGGAAAGGAGATTGTTCTCGTAACTATAATCTGTGGCCTGCTACCAATGTTGGTTTGATAAAGGATAGGTTTGTCCTACCATGTCAACATGATCAGACTCGCTTGATGTTGTTTCTTGATTACTGACTTCAACCATTTCACATTCTATAACTTGGTTTGTGATATAACAAGTGCTTTCTTGGTGGAATTGATCACAAGGTCTGCACTATGGAATGACTTCTTCTACCAGGTTAGTTGAGTCTAACTAGTTTGGGATTCTAGGTTCTTGCTGAGGAGCTATCTTCTGATACATCTGATTCTGTTTAGGATGAAAGTTCCTAGGTCCATTATTTCTTTCCATTGTGACTATTTTGTTCTGAATATGATTCAGTTGTGCAGAATGATTTTCCATGATTTGGTTTTGACTAGTAACCAATTCTTTTATCATGTTAGTTACCTTTTCCATGGGGTGTTTATAGGTTTTCTTTTCCTCTAATTCAAGGGATTTTCCCTTCTTATTGTTGTATTAAGTGCTTCCCCTAGTGTAACCTGGAATGTTGTATTTTCCTGAAGACTGCATATTCTTTTCTATTTTCTCAGCCAATTCCTGAGCAGTTTTTAGATCGCCCGATTCTTTGTCCCTTAACTGGTACCTCAAATCACCAGTGAATGCTTCGATGTAGGATATGAGGATGGAGGCATCCTTTGGTTTTATTTCTCTAGGGAGGTCTGCAACCACACACCTGAACTTAGTATTAAATTCATCAATGGTTTCATTCTCCATATTCTTTATGTTATGAAGGGCAGCAAGTAGATGTCTTGGTTCTTTCTTTTCCCCTTATTTCTTCTTAAAACCCTCTAGGAATTCATTAAGATTTTATATGAATCATAACCAAGGTCGGAGTACCATTCCGCAACATCATCCTCGAAGGATAAGGAAAATATCTTCATTTTGACGTCTTCATGGTTATGGGAAACACCATTGCAATAACTGATCAGGTGCTTATCAAAATTTAGGATGTGAGACTTGGCAGTGATGGAATTATTTCCCTGGAATATGGAGATCTTCTTGATAGCATCATTAGAAATGTCATGAGGACTACCTACTATCTGAAAAAGGTCAATGGGTTTGAAAAATTCCGTCATTTCTTGATATTGGAAGGTATGACACTCTACAAATATGTGATGGATATCTGAGAGGGATTGGTTTCCTAAAGTTTCAAGGTTTCTATGAGAAGTATGCCTATTCAATCTTTCCCTAATGAACCTTTCGGCATCAGGGAGAGGATTGAATAATTGTCGATGATTTGTTTGAGTAGAAATTATTGAAGGGATGTTAGACAGTGGAGTCGCCAGATGGATCAAGTTTTAACTTTTATGTTTTTTAAAGACTAGATCAATCAATTTTTTTTTATCTTTTTAGTTGTTTAGAAAAATGTTAAGCTAAGTTGTACTTGGGAAGAAAAAGATTTATCCCTGGAAAAGGTGCCAAAAAGTGTTGCCTCCTTTCACACACCTAGGTCATGTGGCAGAAATTTTCAAGCCACTTGGTGTGTCCTTGGGGGAAAGTCTTGAGTCAATGCTATCACCTTGTTTTTGACTCCTCCGTTTAGGCTCAAATCCTAACGAAGCCAAGGGGGGTAGACCCTATTAAGTTACTAAGGCTAATTACTTAGTATGGTGATGTTAAACTGAATGAGTTACTTAGGAGTTTGAAATTTAACCATAAACAACCATAGATGACAAGATACAAAATGAGCGCACGAAAGAATAATGCCGAGACACAATATATATATAGCAAGAAAATAACTAGTGCCTTAAAATGGAGTCAAAAGATAATCAATGTAATCGCATGTGCTTGGAGTGAATGTTTTGTGATTGCCTCTTGGTACATTTTAACTTAATGTGAAATATGAGTTGATTAAAATTAGGCGAAGGAGGGGGATTGCAGATATACTTGAGAGTACTTGGAGTATGTCCAAAACTAAACCATCACAGCTACTCACAAGGAATATTTGGGCTGAATGGAGTCTCTAAAGCTATTGTTCATAATACAGCTGTAGGTGTAATAGAGATCGGCACCCCAAGGTCACTTTTTAGGAGTTCCCACTTCCTTTGGGTATTTTTCCACCGTAATGGTTTGATCTAGGTGTTAGATTTTCACCTGATGGTTTTTCAATTTGGGAGAGTGAATCCTAATTATTCTAGTCACTCAAATGCTTTTGATATAGCTTGAATGATTGGACGAACCACAGCTAAGTGCAGAGCATACACACCGGAGTCTTGTCAATTTTAGTAAATTTTGAGATGGGTGTTCTTGTTAAAAAAAGAAAACCCTCCAGGAACCTCTTTCGATCCAAGTGGATCTCAATTGGGGAATCAAGGAGGGGTTAATTTTATAATAGCTGATGAAACAAATGATGAAAAGGAATACATAGATACACAATTCCGTTTTTCTAATTAGTCCTACCACACATCTCTTTCCCCCTTTCAGGTCAATCCGGAAGTCGTGGGGTAAGTATTAATATTACTTTGAAATATCAAATATGGAATATTAAATTGATAATAAATCAAAGTATACTACCCTGCAGATTATAACTACGCTATTTTGCAAAAAAAAGGAAAGAAAAGCAAAAAAGAAACACGAACACAAATCCCCCCAGGGGGGATGGTGAACAGGCTCGAAAGATCCTATTCGAAAGGACCTTTCCTTTTTTATTAGAAGTGATTTACAATATCATCAAATTAAAATTGAAATACTTTGGTCCTTGTTATTTGACATCCAAAGGCTTACAACAAGCTTGTAACAAGCTAGAATTAAAACACAGTGGTGGGGGAAGCTTCCGGGAAGCTCCGGTTCGTCCAAGAGTCAGAAATTGGGTAGAGTATCCTTCTATTTTTTGTTAGACCTGATAAAAAATAGAGAGAAATAAAAATCAAATGTTCCCAAACACACTTTGAAAGTGTTTTGGGTCACTACACTAGTTACCGAAAAAAAACTAAGTAAAATTTTGTTAAGTTGGGGTAATCTAGTTTTGCAAAAAGGAACCAAGGAAAGAAAGATTTCCTTGGGATATTGGCTTGCTGTTTGGGCATCCAAGGATATGTGCACTTTTATTGTAGAATATGAAACTTTAAATTACAGAAGAGGAAACTACCTTAAAAGCAAGCTACAAATTTTCTTTAAAATGCTTGCAAAAAAGAGGATAATTTCAGCTAGATCTCTTAAAATATAACTTTATATGCAAAACGGAACTGAGATCTGAAATTAAGAAAGGATATTACTAACTAGATATATATGTAATTTTCTTAATGAGACGTATCTAAGCAATAAGACTCTTTAAAAGTAACCAATTTGAAGAGAAATTAAGATTTTGAAGGAGGAAGAGAGAGAAAGAGTGTTTGAAGCCTGGGAATGTTTGCCTTTTGATTCTGCTTTGGTGGAACACCAAGGGACTATGTCATTTAGAAGATCTTGAAGATGCAAACCAAATCAACCTCTTCTATAAGTGAAATCACCTACAACTTAGAAAACCTTTCACAAACAGATGGTTAAAACATAGGTGCTGCTAGAAGAGATAATTGGAAAGCATGCAATTAAACTTAAAATACATACAACTCCAATAGATACGAAACAAGAAGCAGTAAGAGCATAAATCAAACTAGAATAAACTCTTACCCTAACAGGAGGGAGATCTCTCCTTCAAGGTCAATAGTTAACCAACAAAAGCAATTATAAATAACACAGATTATACCTCATAAGCATTTGACAATCACCATCCACACCTGAAGAGCATTACACCATAGATATTGCCTCCAAAGCTTCTTTATTCTAGAATAATAAACAGTGTAGTACAAGAGAAACAACACCTCAATCCTAGTTCTAACTATCTTGGAAGAGGCTGCTTGTGCTTGATTTATACAAAAACCAGGAGATCCATCCCAGGGGGGGTGCAAATCCCAAGGAGACAGATCAAATCAACTGACGGAGAGTCAATCAATGCAGATATGAAGCTGAACTGATCCTACTTGTCAACTGGGGGGATGATTGAGCTGACACATCAGTCCATAGAGAATCCATGAGAGTCCACATGTGTGGAGGAGAGAGAGAGGGCACAATTCCCCATAAAGGCTGCTAAAGATCAACTTTGGATCTGATTTGATCACCTCCTTCAGTTAAGGATTTGTTAGATCCAGTCAATCTGGTTTAAATCAGACTGATTTCAATCAAATTGGTTGAGAATCCACTTGACTAGGATGTCTAGCATGTTTATACATTGACACATAGACTCTAATAACCACAATAGGCCTAAATTCCAAGCTGACCACCCCAACTTTGGAGGTATGGAGTGAAAAACTAAAAAATTATCAGTCGTTTATTCAACAACCAATAATAACCAAGGGTAAAAACACCCTGGGCTGATCAGATTGACAAATAAAGTCTAAGAGACTGAGTCTTTTACAGACACTATCATGCTAGAATATTTATTACAATTCCCCCATGGGGTATGAACATGTGATATAGTACAACAAGCACTTCCCAAAAGTACTTCCAAAGGTCTTTTGAAGTCCAAACAAGTTATCCTTGCCCAGTTCACCAGGCTCACTTGATAAAAAACCACTAAGTACAACTTAGGTGGTAACAGTTGTCATGTTAATCATTGATTTGGGGTTTGGGAATTGTAGAGGTTACTGAAGACAAACTAAGGAAGGAATTAGGATATGTCATAGTCCATAAAATTATGGATGTTTTCATCATTCGAATTCATGCTGATATGCAGCCTGCAAATTTGAGCTTTGAGTGTTTGAAGTGTGGGAATTCATTGTATGCATCCAGAGATTCAATCTCTTCCTTGATGATAGAATCTATAAACCATGCCAATCATGTTGGAACAACACCAGGGACAACTGAAAAAATTGAAGAAGTGGAAAAAGCAATGGTGATCCCTTGCAAATTAGACAAGAGAACAAATGGAGACTCTGTATAGAAGGAAATACCAGCAGCACCACCCGTTCAAGGTCCTCAGAATGCTTCCGGTGATGTTGCACCTGTACCTCCTGATTCAAACCCCATAGAGAACTAACTCAATATTTACAGAGGGCACACACCAAAAAAATTGGATGCGTTGTAGAAAGGGTGGTTTGTGAAAATGTAAAGATGGGTAGGATATTGTTGTATATTCTTGTATCTTCTGAATCATGAAAGACTGTAGTTTCAACACTACAACATCCTGAGTTGTTTTATGTCACACTTTAGGAAGACACATAGAAACAAATTTGGGGCATTTTGCTGTAGGTATTGTAACATGTTATTATTGAAAATCAATTACAAGATCTTTTAATTCCAAATATAACAATTAGCTTACAAAATCGAAATAGATACATGGTGTACAAGGAAATATTGCATTCAATTTCTTCTTAGTAATTACAAGATCAGATGATTATTATAGGAATTCATGCACATTACTGGAAAAAGAAAAAACCTTGGATGAATTTGATATTATATAATGGATGGTGTTCTAGAACTATAGCTTTGAGATGTTTGAGATTTTATGTATGTACATTGTGTGCATGACATCGGTTACTATATGGATAGGCTTGTCAGTAGTTTGTCCATTTATGTTTGTCTAGTGGTTGTCCTATTTCACTTTTGTGTACAACCACACATTGTTTTGGTGCTATGTAGAACTGTTATTGGTTTGTTTGTAGTATTGTGTGGTTGTGAAAAAAGATTCCAAGGGAATTCGATTGCTAGGACTAATTGCCTTGATTGGAAAAATATTTTTCATCGAATTATCAATAGTTATCTATAGTATATGCACTTAAGTATGGAAATGAGAGTCTGAAGGGAATTAATTTGGTGAGGACTACGTGGAAGAAAACATCAATAGCCTTATAGATGAGGAAAGGAACATACAGTTCCCTTTTCTTTATCTATTAACTATTTACAGTCCACCATTAATTATGGGGCCCATGTTTAACATACATATGATGTTTCACTGCATGGACCGAGCTCAAGGGTAGTGGTTATAACTAAAGTAGGAAATGGGTTCATGTAATAGTCTGTTATAGTAAATTTTGTTTATTTATTTCTCTTTATTAGAATTTGAAGTTCAGTAATATGATTTTTTTTCCAAGAAAATTTTTATATTTGATATTTCAAGAGTGAAAGGGTGAAAACACGAAGTTGGGAAACAATTTCGTGAAAAATACCTTTTTTTTGTATATTTCCAATTTCTCCGCCGAGAAAAAAGTCAACAAATTTTTTTAGCCGAGAGTTGTTATATTTCTCGGATAAGAAATTAACCACGGTTAACATTCTCTCATCTAAGAGTTGTTCCATAGTTGGATAATGTTTCGGCCAAGAGTTTTAAACCTTCTCGTTTGAGAGTATTGACATAATTTTTACATTAAACTCTCAGAATGGTTTCTCGGCCGAGAGATTAGATTCCTTTTTAACTCTCAGCTGAGAAATGTTTAACTATATAAATCCAAACCCCCTCCCTTCCTAGTTGACCATCGTCATAATTTTCCTAGTTTTTCGCTCTCAGGCTTTCACCACGAAAACCAAGCCGTTGCTTTTCATGCTTGGTTATTAGCTTTTCCAGAATATGCTTAATCCATCCTCTCCAATTCACTAGTTTTTTGGTCAGGGTAAGAGGTTTTTGGGCTTCTGCTTAGTCCACCATCACACCATTTGAGGTTTTTGGTTAGGCAGGGTAACAGTTTTTCATGCTTGGTAAGGCCTTTTCGGTATTGTAAATAGATTTTGGGCACCCATTTCATGTGACGTTTTAGTCGACCATCATAATCATTCTAATTCACGCCAATACGAAGGGGTTTTCTCTCAAATAGATTAGAATTTTGTATCCTGTTACATGCATTTTTTCATTAATTACATCTGAAGATACATGCTACATTTCTTTCCTGAAATTACCAGTTCTCAATTCATCATGTTCAGACTCTCTATCTTCTGTTTATGCTGCCATTTATGTATTGAATTTACCATCTCTTGGGGGATCAGTATAATTTTTAAACAAAATGCACCCAAGATCCAACAACAAAATTCTGGTTTAAATCATTATTTAGAGGGTTTAAATATCAATTTTAACAATGTGGGTTATCTGTGTGGTTTTAAAAACAGTGTTTAGTCTAGAATAGGCAATTAAAAGTGATAACAATGCAAATTGATGATAATAACAATTTCCCAGTAAAAAATTGGTCGATTTTTATCTAAAATCGACCGAAAAAGCAGGGCATTTTGCTTATCTTTTATCCTATGCGTCCCATCCAGTAGATGTAGTATGAGTTTACTACCCAGTTGTAGTCTGATAATGTCTAGCTATAGGGTTTGTACTTAGCCTGTATATGTCCCCATCTGTGATCTTAAACTTTTCTTTCCTATTGTGGCATTGTGAGATGCTGAGGTGTGGCACTGTGAGGTGCTGAGGTGTTCGATTCAGTTATGAGAGCCCGCATATTAAAATGATCTCTACCGGAGTTTGGCTCTGGCCCAAAGTTGAGGCATGCTATCTAACCACCTGTGAATAAGGGGCATGGGTCCCTTTAATAAACAAAATCTTGAATGATAGAAGTATTTTCCATTGGGAATCCATCATTTATTACTCTTTGATAGAAGCCATTAGAGATGCAAAAAGAGCCCAAACCTGGTAAGTAGCCTAATTTTTACATTGGCGCCTACTTGATGGACATGATCTATGTTGCCAATGAATTTACCAGAATGGACTTTGCACGGGGGCGTCACTGAGAGACCAATATGATAGCACGTTCGTTCATATTGGGAGGTTAAAAATCAAAAAATTTCAAACCAATATATTGATGCTATATTAAGGGTAAAAGGGATTAATTTTATTATTATATAAATATCCAATATCCTGGGACCTTTTTTATTGCGAACAAGCCACATACGTGCCATGGGTTTCGCGCCGAGGGAGCATTTTCGTGGTTTTTGGCTGGTTTCCGCTCGGCGGTCATTCTTTGGCCTAGGGTTTAGCATCAATGCTTATGCGCATGGGTTTCACGCAGAGGGAACATTTTTTTGGTTTTCAGACTGGTTGCCGCTCGGTGTTCATTCTCTGGCCTAGGGTTTACCCTTCAGGGTTCAACATTAGCGCTTGTGCCATGTATGGAAAAAATATATTATACCCTTCATGGTTTTGCAGCAGTTGAAAGGAGATTTCGCGGAGGGAAAATAGGGTTTTACTGACAGGCGGGGGTTAGCAGTTGAAATCAGGCCCATGGTTGTCACAATTCGGTTATTTTACCCTCTTCATCCTCGTCCACTTCCATTTCTGCTATGCTACAGTTTATCCTTACTATGCCAGTATCAGAGGGCTTCCCTTACCGAATGTGAGAGGAGGAGAGAACAATCAGGGTTGGAGGTTTTTCTTGGTTTCCAGCAAAGGTGGGATTCCCTATATCTTGATCTTAAAAGAAGAGAGTCCTTGTCCTATCCTAACTTTAGCATTTCCATGAACAGGTCTCAAATGTAATGAACTCTTTGAGAATACATGGAACACAATGGTTTGGTTTAAATTTTCATTTCCCACTTATTTAGTCCTCTTCACCAAGCTATCAGTTTGGTTTCAATTTTTATAAGCATGAGGAAGTATCCCTATGGACTGATGTCGATCTCAGGCAGGTTATTATGTGATGGGGGAGCATGGTCACCCCCTTATAGCTAGAGTAATCTCCATCAGAAGTACTCTTACTCAAACTCTTTCGAATTAGATAATTATATGGGAGATTACAGGGTTGCACAAGGACGTACAACAAGTTCATTGGGGATGAGATGACGAGTCCTTTTTTGGTTACTTTTTTCCATCCTTTTCCCTGCATAATTCACTGTTTTTTCTGTGTCTAAACCTTGCTATTATTCATTTTGATGCCTAATGTAAGGATAAAGGCTCTGATATAATTTCCATCACATTTCCTAGTTTCATTTTATTTATGTTAGACTCTAGGGATATGGAACCTATTTTCTTTTCTTGGTATTAATGATTGGTAAAAAATATTGCTACAGATCCGTTGAATAGTTGTTGCGGAGCCAATTGTGGACTTCTTCATTTCTCATAAGTTGTTGCGGGTGCAAGAGGCGGGGCATTGGATAAATGAGGTTGCGAAATCAAAGTCATAGTGCCATGGATCTTGGAGACACATGCTTTTATAGGTTGCTACGGATCGTGCCCCTCCCACTTGTGAACAGATGTCTAATTAATTTCAGCATAGGAATTCCAATTTCGTTGGGTATGTCTATATTCCTGGAAATCAAGCATGTATTTTGTTGGTATATTAGATGAATTTTGTAATCTAGCATAACTACTTGAGAATTGAAGATTATAAAGTAGTTAATTTAAGACTCTTATTATTTTGGTTTTTCCCCTTTTAATTATGTAAGACGGGTTTATGTCTAAAAAGGGGCTGGCGCCTCTCAGATAAGCTAGCATACTCTGGATATAAAAATATCTCTTAATTTTTTTCAGATCCATTTTTATAATACAAGGAGCTCCAGCTTGAGCTATTTTCATATGTCTCTGTGAGAAGTAGTAAGTTGTTTATGATTATTTAGTTGTGTTGTAGTTTCGTTTAAGTACTCTGTTCTGAGGAGGAAGGGTCCACTCAGCAGAACATGTGCCTTATTTTTGGATTGCATTGTTGTTTATGTTATCATAGTTTTAATTTTCTGTGGTGTGCTGATTCCTAGAATTAAAGTGAGATCATTAAATTATCAGTTTATATGGGATGGAATTGTGTTAGTTATGGTTCTATGATAGCTTGGGTTATTTGATAGAAGCAGTTCTGTTGAATGCAAGTGTGGATTTCTATTTAAACTCTGCAAGTCTGTTTCCATTTTGCGAGTGTGAGTTAGTTCTGCAATTTAATTGGAATGTGTGAATGTAATTTTCATTCCTAGATTAGTAATGCAATTTCCTTCTATGAGATCATTATATAAACCCATTGCAAGGAGATTTGAGGTCTGCACATACAGTGCACGGTATCTTGCAAGACTTTTGTTCCTTGGGTTTATATGGAAATGAGCAATTAATTAAACCACTCTCTCTACAATTAGAAGGGTTATTAAAATAACTATAAGTTATAATCTAAATTATCCTAGCTGGGAATTAGGAACAATAAATAGATATAGAACCGAAAGAAATAAATGCAAATAACAACATAAATTTGTTTACTATATTATAATTTGCAAAAATTTCCAGATAACCAACAATAAACCAAGGTAAACCTATGATCACATTGAAAGCTACATCTCTGCCTCCATATGTAAGCACCATTAATTAGCAGAATTTAAAATAGACAACACATACATTATCAAAATATACAATAAGTATGTACAACCTTAAAGTGATCCCAGAAAATGAATAACAGAGAACAATCCCAACACATACATAACCCAGAATAAATATTCTTAGAAGTGGCAAACAAAATTATGAATTAACCATAAAAAGTTGGCAATGCCAACAAGAATCCCTTTATCATTAGCTTTCATTCTATGTATACAAAATGGAGTATAGGAAGTTTACAGGTTTCAACTTCCTGGCCCATCACCTTCCATCTTTACATTTGGAAGTTTTCCCCTTTGTTTTACATAAGTTCTTACATAATTATCTCATGCTTCATAATTTTTGTGAATATTATAAACATGTGGGTACTTATGATGTTCCACCGGGACTTTAAATAAGGAAACATGGTGTTCCACCTTTTCCCCACTTTACCCATGAATGACTTTATTAGAGTCATCTCCCTAGCTGGAGTATCTATGTAATATTTCATTCGAGATTTAGTTATGTCTGGCAGGGATCGTATATAATTCCTCTCTTGTTGGATACCATCTTCCAAGGCTGTCATAACCTCATCTTTAGGATTTAAGTGATCATAATCTCATCCTCTTTTCTTACGTGGGCACGTATGTCTGCATTAATTGTTGAAAGCCTAGATTTTTGGATGATGTAAAATATCATCATGTGATCATTCAAATGGTGGAGGTTGTTGATGTGCCTATAGAAGAAGACCTCACCACTCTACATTCTTTATTCCTCTTCTTTTATTCTATTTTTTCTCTACCTCAACTTTAGCCTTCTTTTTTGCTTAGACTTTTTCCTTTGCTTCCGCTTCTACTATGGCTTTGGCTTCCATTTCTATTACTTTCAATTTTTCCTCCCCAACCTTTTTCTTCATTTTATCCTCTTGTCTCCTCCTTTAATTATTTTACTTTATTGTGCTTTTACATTCTAATATGCACTTCTTCGTAATAAAGTGCTCTTCTTTTCACTTCTTCCTCATTCCAATATTCAATGGTGTAATGCCAGGTGAGATTCACATGGATCCTATGATCTGAAACTACCTTCTAAAGATCATGCCTCTTTAACCTTGATTCTTTGAACTTGTAGTCTTCCATCGCCTCTACCTCCATTATGGAAAACTTAGAGTTATTGCAACCCATACAACCCTATGTAAATAGAATAAGGTGGGCACATTTTTATGATCTTTTATTAAGGAGGCATTGAAACCATGTAGAATGGTTTGATAGGCTATCTTTTTGATAACCATCCTATCCGATGCATACCTTGGTAAGATATGTGGAGCCTCAGTTGCTCCGTAGAGACTAATATAAGTACTTATTTCATTAACATACCAGTCTCCAATCATGCTCACAACCTTCATAGCTTCTCCAGAGAATCTAAGAGCTAGCTTACATCAAATCATATGATACACTGGGGCCATGAAATTAGAAAATTTTTCATATAATTCCTTATGTCCTTGTGTTCCCATGGGTCCTCCTAATAGTAGATGAGATTCTACTGGAGTCCATCTCCATCCCATTCCTAGGAAGGGATTTATAAGACAGATTATATCATTTTTATATGAGGACATGTAAAATTATGGAGGATCACTCGGAGTATGATACTTGACCCTAGCTATTGAATCCATTATTGTGTGGGACACGATGGCAACCTATAAAAATATAGAACCCTCCTTCATTATTGTGTACAACAAAGGTACCCAGGATACCTTTAAATGAGATGCATAATTCTCCCCAAATAGTCATCAAAATGCAATACCATACATCTAAGGCATCTGAGGTTGATGGTGGGGTAAAGTTTTGTATCTTATGATTTTAATTGCTTCCCCTCAACCACCATTTTATAAACATTCTATAATAGTTCAGGGTTCTGCCAAATTCCTCCACCCATGCATTAGTCATTTCAACTTCCACCCTTGTAAACTTATAGTAATTTTCCAGACTACCAAGCTAAAGGGAAGCAATGCACCTTCTTTATGATTAGTAAGTGCTCCGCAATGAATGTGGGCATAACTGGATTCTGATAGAGAAAGAATAGAGTGGAAGGCTGATTATTCCCTTTTATACGATGGGGTCTGCAACCCGGTTCGATCCTACTTTCATCAACTCATTCCAAGTTGGTTACGGTGTTGACCTCTTCAAACATGGGCTCTAACTCTGGAATGTCCCAGATTGATGCATATTGAAACAGTTCAAAATCCAAACACTTCCATATTTTTTATAGCGTTATGTCTCTGATGGACGAAGTCGACATGTGTATCCTTTGTATTAGTATCTTATGTTAGACCCTTCCCTAGACAGGGTCTTACCTTAGCCTAAGCTCTCTAATGTCTATCATAGAGAAAACTAACAATTCTGAAGCTTTCCACTCAAGGTATCCAGTCATGTTATGCAAAAATTTATATTTATCTTCCATGACATCTTGTTGTATTAAAAGATTCCTAGTTTCATCCATTTTATCTGTGCTATCGATGGTTACAGTCTCCATGTATGCATGGTTATATTTTTCGTGGCATCTCTCTAGCTAGTCATCGATTCTGTTTTTTAGATTTGCTATAGTCTTATTTTGGTTTTCAATTCTTCCCATAGAGTATGACTCTTAATGCACAACAGATATAACCATCCAAATTGGGTATTGGCTTCATAAATTGTACTGTCTCTAGTAAGTCCATTCTTTTCCTTTTGTATTTGTCCTCTACTTTCTGTTGATCTCCTTCTTTTGCGGCTGTGATTGCTCCTTTCTTTCTTTATTTGTCTGTGGTCTCTAAATGTTGTAGCCCTCTAAATGTCTCCACTACTTGACGCAGCACAGTAGTTAGTTACTTTGGTGACCATGTTGCATGGCTTATTGGCCATGCAAAATTCTTATGGGAGGAATGGTAATACTTTCTAAATAAGAGCAATCAGCTCCTGTTCCACCTTGGTAGCCTTCTAATGGACTACAGCCTTTCCTTTCTAGGCATCCCACACCTGCTTTCTCAATTGTTCCGGTCCTACAATGGATTGGTGATCTTACGCCTTCCAATGGGTTTCTTGCTCACGATCTTGGTTATAGGTAGTGTGTAGGGACTCACTTTGTACAATATGCTTCTCTACTATTTCTTTCAATTGAGGATTTTAGGATTTTAGTTTCTCTTAATATTGGTCATTGTTTATCAGCCTTGAGTTAAAATTCCCTCTGGAGATAATCACAATTACATCCAATTCTGTTATTTCCTGCGTCTACAGGTCCACTTCCTTTAACTCTATATAGGCATATGCCTATGACGATATCTATAAATGATTATCCCTTCCCTCCAGCATGGCAAGTTGAGTCTATCATGGATTACTTTTGGCCGATGGTGAATCCAAAAACAAATAATACCTTGTTCCCTGAAGGGTTGTGGTGAGATTGCAAACTTGTCCTGACATAGGTTAATAGATTACTGATTCCAGAACTAAGTTGACCTACTTTATGACGAGGATAGTTCCAGGATGAGCCTGAATATATTCATCTATGATGGCATCTTAATTGGACTAACTAATAACTACAAACCAGCCAAATATATTCCCTATCAAGGAACTAAGGTTCTAGGCTTCCTACGCATTCATATCCTGCGCCACTTAATAGTTGCATGGGGTACTTCTATCACCCATGTTGTAAACGAACCATAAATGAACCTGCATCGTGATAGCCTTCTTTACAGAGGAAAATCACTGTACCCGTATACCCTTAGTTCAAAAAAATTTCAGCCTCATTGCACCTATATACAAATTGTCACCTACAGCCAGATGTACCCATGCAACATCGGCTGAAATAAGTGGGTAGTGAGAAAACAGATTCCAATTAGGTTTGAAATCCATTTAACACTCTCCACATTGACTCTCTTGTGATGGTACTCAAGAAAATATTAAACATAAATACATAGTGCTTTCCTTTGTGGAAACCTATGGTGGTGAATCATTAATCTTGGAGTTAGCACAGGACTTCTCAGAAATTTTGTAGCTGTTGATTTCATGGCCAGAAAGGGTAACTTGCATGGTAAGGGGTTTGAGAAGAATGCATCAGTGGACCCTGTTGCATATCTAGAGTCAAGTGGTATTCCCTCAAATAAAATAGGCTCAAGGTCTGCAGCTTCAGCCATACACAAGGGATCTGACAACATCAATGAGAATGCTCAGAATATTGATTTCCTAGACAATCAAAGAAATATTTCTAGGAACAAATCACAGAGGTCCAGAGGTTTAGGAGATGGTAAACAGGGTGTAGGGCTTGAATAACCCAACAATGCTAAGGGAGGGCTTGAACAACAACTGGGTACAAAACTAACACAAAACTAATGTCTTCCAAGTCAAAATAAGTAAGTACATCCAAAGAAAATGGAAAGAAAGTAACTGCTGGAGATGGTGATGGAACTAATGCTGGTGAGCAAAGGGAGTATGAGGAAAGGTTCGATAAATGATGAAAGTTGTAGCGGAGACATGTCGTTCCCTACTGAAGCCACTAGTACTCAATAGCCTCAGCTGCAAGAAATCATGGAGAATGGAATAGATGTCAGCTCCCAACACCTAGAAGGGAATGGAAATGACAAGAGTAAAGTTTCATGTGCAGCTACTCTGTTTAGACAAGATTAGAATGGATCCAACAACATAATCCTGTCTTAATGGCAGTTAATGCATCTATTTTAAAGGCAAGAGACTTTATTGTTCATAAATTTTGGCATACATGAACCATAGTTTGCACATTGATGTTGCATTTGGGAAGGTTATTCCTTCTACTTTTTATATTGTGGCTGGACTGCTGTCTCAGAGGCATGGACTCATTTCTTCTTTTGGGCATGCCATTATTATTTGTGGTTATTTGGTGCATATTTATTAGATTCATTGCAATGGCAGGAATTTTCAATGTTCTTCTGAGTCTTGTAAGTTCTGATACCCAACAATAGCCACATCTATAGTCTAAGTCCTTGAACACTGCAGTGGCCAATTGTTTTGTTGTAAGATCCAATGCTGGTTTAATCGATATTTTGAAATTTCATACTCTGGAGTCTGGAACCTGGATCATGTAGCTATTAGTATGATTTATGTCTTATGATTTGGTCATTTGAAATTCATAAGATCTAATTTTTTTTGCATAGTT
>LPNX010551650.1:399353-628801 GCA_001517045.1 Pseudotsuga menziesii | reverse complement strand
ACCACTTTGATCTAGACACATGATTTAGAATACTCTTTTGTTCATGAGATTGGGATAAAAGAAAGGAAATTCCCATATCTTTTAGGCTTTTCGCTTGAGAGGAAATATTGTTCTTTCTTTACTATGCCTTCAAACCCATATAACTTATTTATTCTGACACTTGTGGGCTGTGGCTATCAATTTGATATTTCTGGTTTTTTATTAGACATTTCTTTTATGAAAAACAATTATCTACTGTTCATTTGCAGTTTGACTCATTGATAGCAAATTTTGTATTGTTCTAGGTATGTAAAGAATGTTCTCAGTTTTTCCAATATTCTTAATCTTTCCTACTCTGTTACTTCTTATGAAGGTTCAGTGCCATATTTTATAGTGGAAACTTGCTCATGCTTGCGAACAGAAAATGACTTAGCTAATTGCATTTGGTTAAACTTCTCTGAGCCATACTTCCCATGATCTTTCTTAAGGCCTATGCTATTTTTCTTTGCTGAGGTTGCACAATATTTATTCACCTTGATGCCATTTGAGTTGTATTCATATTGCTCAGCCTCACCCTTTTGTGCAACATAATCCTTGATAGGAGGTGTGCTGATTTAAATGACTTGCCTTGAAGCTAAATTTGAAACATCTTGCTTCTTTGGAGAAGGCAGCACTGGTGCAATCATTCTCTGTAGCTTTTGTTCTTCCATTTTTGGATCAGTCAGATTCATTAGACATTTTAGCATGTGCCCTCTCATCGTTGTCTCCAATATTCCATTTATCCATATGCTTAGAGGACATTGAATCTTCAAACCATGGATCCATATGCTTCTCCTCTACCCATTTAGCAGGTTCTGAAGAAAACCTTATAAAGGATTGATATGAATCTAAAGACACCACATGTTTCTTACTACCTCATGTTTTTGTTGCTTCTTTTTGGATCAATGTGTCTACTTTGACACATTCCTCATTTCCCTTAACTGACTTCTTGTCATTATCAAAGCATTTAGTATAAGATTTTTCATCTGTAAAAAACTTGTATGCATCATCTTGTCCAGTCACACCGGTTACCACTGGCTCCACTAAAGCAGTTGCATCCTTTGCAACACATGCAAGCATAGCTTCCTGAGCCCGGTGACGTCGTTTAGAGGAAGGTAGGGAAACTTCAGCACTCGGTAGGCTACTTCACAAACAATATTTATCAGCCTTTGGTGGCAAACACATAGGCCTTTCCATAAAAGTTGAAGACATCTGCTCATGTGGAAACTCACCTTCAGTTTCAAGACTGTTAGAACTTAAGATATTATTAGTTCTGAAATGGCATTTATTTAACAAACAAGCATTATTCAATGCCATATTTTCTCCGTTATTGTCATTGACACTTGTCATGCCTCCTTTATTCGATCCTTCTGCAATATTCTTGGTTTCATCTTCAACTTCAATTCTTTCTCTTTTTACCAAATGAAAATGTTCATCAAAGTTAAGTTTCCTTTTCCTTGATCCGTGTCCTTTTCTTTCGATGATCTACTCCAGATAATACTTTAAGAACATTTCCTTTTTTTGTGCAAATATTTATCTTTATTTGATTATCTAATTTCTTTGGTAGAGTTGATAACACTGAATTATGTTTCTTCAAGAGCTTTCTTTTCTTCTTCAGAATGGAATTTTGATGCAAAGAAGTGTTTGGAACTACACTAACTTCATTGTCTTTAGTCACAAATTTAGAAAGCACATGATATTTGACATTAGGAACAATCTCATAAATTTTTTCCTCAGTCCTCAGATGATAACTTCATTGTCCTCAGTTGATAACTTCTTGCTCAATCTCATAAATTTTTTCCTTAAACAAAAATATTTATTCTGAATATGCTTAACGAATCCAAACTGGTCTTCAAATTTAAGTTGAGTTTCTTTCCACTTCAGGTTTACTTTATACAAAATGGAAAATTGCAAACTTAATGCTTGTAGCTTGAAAAATCGTGTAAAAATATTTCATGACCTATACATTAGATTCATTATATTCTCAAACATATTTCGGAAAAGATGATAAATTCCAATAGAGCAATTTCTTCTTCAGCTTTTATGCATCTACAATGTATGTTTGCACTTTGTTTATATCAACATGCTTTTATACATCTACAATGTATGTTTTTGCACTTTTCCTATAGCAACATGTGTAATGGCAAGTCCAGCTGTTAGAAATTTTGATATTTTGGCTTTCTTACTCTAGTAAGCAATTTCTTCGAGGACCAACTTGTTTGGGGGCATATTTGAGTAATTGGGGAGAAGTTACCCCAAAAATTTTTAAGCAGCTATAATATTCTTGTAAATACCAATGCACGTTATTCCTTTGATATCATCTTTGCTTCTGTAGTCATTCTAGGGTGTCCTCTACAGAAAATTAGTCAATATAAAGGAGCGATGAATGGTTACATATCAATTCATAGTTTCTTTTGTATTTGTTCTCCCATAGGCTTTGACAATAAACATGAACTTAACTTCTAGTGATATTCCAGTGCTGCCATAACCATGGACAAAGATTATATGCACATACAATATCCAATAGATAAGGTGTCACATCGAAAGCAGGGAAAAAAATAGAATTATGACTCCTAACATTTTCTATGGATTTTTCCATTGCAAAAGATATCATGGTTTCCAAATTGAAGGCTAAACCTTTTGTAAATGCAGTGTCCATGATGGGAACCTAAACATCCTTAAAATGTATAAATTTTGGTTGTCCATATAATCTGCAGATCATGGCCACAACATAGAGCGGGATATTAGATTTATGATTAATTACATGCTATCATTATTTGCAAAAAAATATCTTTCCTTCTATCCACCACCCCACTAAAATATTTTTCACATCATGTTCCTTATGAAACTGCTATACCCAGCAAGTTGTTAAGCAAGCTTCAAGTTTATGTAGCCTATAATACTTCAATTCTGATGCTGAAAGGAAGCAATGCCTTGTCCATTGTCATTAATAATTGTCTTGTTTTATGTCTCATTGATTTGGATTATCCACTCAAAAACTTGTGAGCAAAGAAGTACAGGAGTTATATCAACAATGTTGTGCAGGTGGGAACCTCTTATATTAGAAAAAGCATTATCATCAATATTTTTTCTTGCGGTATCACTAGGAGGAATTACATCCAGATAATATTTCTTTTTAAATCTTTTGAAAATCTCTTCCCATCCGAGAAAACTTAACTCTAGACTAATGATGGCTCAACATCTTTGTAAATAGGCTTGTAGGGTTCTGTCTGGTTTTGCTAGCTGAATTATTAACACAAAAGGTTTTGTTATTTCCTTTGTTTCACTGTCAATGACTTACAAGATTTCTATAATTTTCTTCTTAGGGTTAACTTTTCTTGGAGGCTTGGTGATTCTTTGTACTGTATTGAAACAAAAGCTTCCAATTACTACACTGTCTTTTTATAGCAGAAATAGAAGAAAAATATACCTACAACGTTTTCTCTTTGAAAGTTCTTATATGTAAAACATAGCTCCCTATTTGAACCAACATAGCCATGAACAATTCTCAGTAATGAAATAAAGAAAAGAAATTAAACACAATATTTGCTTCCGAGTACGTGTCGGTTTTGTGGTTGTGGCTTACTAACAAGAAAGTAACGAAATCATTGAAACATGACTCCAAGTTCCAATTTTATTTTGGGAAGATATCAATTGCTATTTGATGTGTTATGCTCAATTCACATTCTTATAACAGTATACAAATTTTCATGTTGTAGACCATATGCCACAAGCTTCATTTTGAGCTAAAATATGCAACCATTTTGCAGTACCATGTTGATGCTATGAAGTAGTGATACAACATTCACTAAGCATTTAGTTCCAACTTAGACGACTTGGTCTTGGAACAGTAATTGTTGATGAGATATGGGTTCTGTCCTAATATTGCCAAAATAATTTTGATCTTTTCTTTTCTCAAAATTTCATAATAAAAAAAGGATTTTGAAGAAATTGAATCCATTTATATATTAAAAATACAAATTCAAAAATAAAAAATTGCAATTTAACTAAAAGTTATATAATAAAAAAACTATTTAAACTACTTTTCATCCTAAATATGAAAATATTTTTTTTTCATTGAAAAGGTGAAAATCTATATCCATGTAGTTTGAATTTTTTTTTCTAGAAAAATAAGAGGTATAAATAAGTTATGTAATTAATTTTATTTCTTTGAACTTTAAGTAGGCTACAAGTATTTAAAATGTATATTTTAAATAGCACAAGGTGAAAATATGTATATATAAATATCACAAGGTAGAAATATAAAGGGCTATAAAAAAATGTAAATGAAAAAATGGATACATGCAATATATAGTGAAAATAGGGGTTTTTTTAAATTGGGAAAGCATATTGGGAGGGGGTTAAAAAAACCGGTTTTGGGAGGTATTTTCCAATATTTTTTGAAAATAGGGGTATTATTTCACATGCCACGAATGAACGTGCTATGGCATGGTTTCACTAAGTGAAGACCCCGTGGGACTTTGAGACATGTTGTTTCCATACGATCATAATGATTAAGACATATTACTAACGCGATGAGAGCTCTTGGGCCCTACTAGGAATTGATTTGGCATTTGATAAGAAACTTGTAATTAGCTTAAATAAATAAACCATGACCAAGCAATCATTCAGTCGAGAGGGAGAGAATAGCTAGTCAAGAGGACTGAGTAGTGATACATACGTCAGCCAAGGTTACCTCTTCAATGAACCCTATGATTAAATGTGCCTTTTGGATAGGAGTGCTTTGACTAGATGTAGCAGGTACCATAGATGTAAATAAGGAGGTTAAAAAGGAAGGGGACTAGTCAGATAACAACATGGATAATGAACTAGCAAGCAATGACTAACTATGATGAGTAAATGAATTTTATATATGCTTAGGCCAACATTGTTAGGATGCAGGCATAGGATGGTTCTAAGCACATATGGGTTTATCCTACTATGGAGTAGTGAAAGTGTCTATAGGTGGTCTAGTGGCAATGGGAGGAGAAACAATGGGTATTGGTGATGTATAAGGCTCTTAGGTTTGGTGGTTATGCTATAATATCTAGATGGGTGGTTGTTATTGTTAAGGAGGCTATGCTGGGGAAGCCTGTGGCTATGTAGTAGATGATACAATGCCAATATGGGCTCAGTGTCTCGAGAATAGATGGTAGGAAATAGAGCTAGTAGCAAAGGTACCTTACCCCCTTTCACCATAAATTATACCCCTCAAAACTAGTCACTTTCGATCGAGTTTGTGCACACAGGCTCAACTAAGAAGGAGAGGAAATGACTTTATTTTATCGAAGAATACTTTATTTAGGATGAGTAATTCCTCATGAGGAGGTCTTATGAACTGAGGCTAGTTCCTAAGAGTTTTATTTTTTCCCTTTACTACAAAGGAGTGAGAAACCAGCCCTTGTTTTACCTTGGTCAGGTCATTCACCATAGATTTTAACAACGTGTTCACTTCCTCCATGATCATAAGATTCCTATATAAAGGTTACTGGTATAGTGGGTTATTAATAGTCCCCCCCTCCCCCTACATAGGTGTTCCTGGGCTAAGATAATAGCACCACTCCATCCATCCCATCGTCCTAGGTTGAAGATATAAATTTTGGGTATAGGTTGTTGAATCCTACTAGCCTGCCCCCAATAATTTAAAGTCTAGTGACTATGAAGCTCTTCCATAGAATGTGACTAGGGGAGATAAATATATCCTATTATATTGTGGTACCTCTGATTTGGATTCTGGACTTGTGGAAATTTTAGTTTTCCCTAAGTTGATGGTTGAATTCCATGTTGTATGCTAATGTTTCAATTATCATTTGGAGAGGTATCCATGCACAACCTAGAGAAGCAATCTTATTTAATAAAGTTTACTTTAAGAGAATTAAGTTGACTGGATCCAAGTGAAACTATACCAGTACTAAAGTGGAAGGCCTAGCCATGCTATACATGCTCCATATGTTTGAGCATTATTTTTTAGGTGGGTATTTTAAATTCTTCATAGATCATTGAACTATGAAGTCAATAAAACTATGTTGGAAGATCATATGTAAATATGGTGACTCTTATTTTAGGAATTTGTCTTTGAGGTTAACTATCTCTATCTACATCATCATAGATAAGCACCAGTAAGAACTACTGTAAACACACTATTTCAATAAGTAGACTCATGAACACCATAAATTAATGGGAATAGGAAGAAGCATCAAGCTATTTATGAGTACAAAGCTTACTAATAATACTTACAGTAAATTTATTAGCTACGTAATGTCCATAATGTATGAGCATATTGTACAATGATCTAAATATCTTTACTACAAGAAACCTAGTTATATCAGTATTCTATGTAAGTTATTATTAGAAATACAAAGCATAGTTTTTTAGGTTGATCCGGACTAGGTATGTCCCTTCGTGTCCACCATATTTTTTAGGCTGATCTGGAATAGGTATGTCCTTTTGTGTCTTCCATATTTTTGAGGCTTATATGGACCATATCCAATATTAGATGCTTACTAGAACTACTCAGTAAGACTGAAAATAGCAATTGTAGGTGGAAGATTGTAATATCCCAAAATGAATCTGGTATAGATTATAGATAATTTGACATTATGACTCTTGACACTTCTCTGATCAATACATTCCTTAACCTCCTTTTTGTTTGTAAATGAGGGTGTAATGATTGAATAGGGTTTATTATTAGGAATTTTCACAACACAATTCAGGGTTCCTTAGCATACTAGAATTGTTGATATCTATACTCAGCAATGATCCAATATCAGACTTAACCCAGAGATTCATAAAAAATGAAATATATATCCATAAATAAAAACAACGTAGAAATAATGTAGATACAGGAAATTATCAGATCTGATCTAAGAAGTACCTTGGACAACAATAACTGAGATGGCAGTCTTTTAAGCCTTAACAAATTTGAATTGTAGATGATTGTACAAATGATTTTAGTGATCAAGGTGATTCTCAAAGTTTGAAGATAACAAATGCCTAAGAATGCCCCATCTATGCAAATAATTAATTTCCAAGATTGATGGTTCATGTCGTCTCAAATAGTGATAATGGTGGATTGCTTGATGGCTGTAGTAACTTTATATAAACACGCAGATTTATGAATATGCTTCAACGAAATGGAATCTTTGAGTACCATGCTCATCTAGGAGCACCTTCCACATGTTGATCCCTTCCTTCTTATGTGCATGAGGATGTCAAATAATAATGGAAATTCAATATCTGAGGGTTGTAGCAGTTTGATGTATAAACACAGATGATGAATAGGCCCCAATGGAAGTGGGTTTACTTGAGAGCTATGCCCATTGGAGGAAAGGAATCCAGATAGACTAATGACGCCTCTCTTCATTGTATGCAAAACTTAAAGATGTGAACACGATCTCTTTAGTACTCCATCCCTCTTATCTAAGGAAATTTAAGTGAGCCTTCGTTGCGTTAGTGCCTTCCTGTAGAGATCACGCTTATTAAACAGGCTGATTTCCCTTGTGATAATCCTTTGCCTAGTGGTAACTTGTTGCCAATAGAATGAACCCTTGCCCACAGTAAATCGTTTCCCTGTGATTTTGAGGAGGAATGGATGGAGATAATCAATATTTCAGTATACAATTCAGTAGTAGAAGTATAGAGGAAGATTGTTTCCCAGAACTTGGTGAAGACCCCCCTTTCTCAACAATGATAGGATCGATGCCATGATTAATGAACGAATATGACCAACTATAAACTTTAAGGAATCTCCAAAAATTCCCTAAATGTTAGAATAATGAACCCATAATTACCTACCTTAGACATTAATTTTAGTTATTTTGGTCTTATTACCTAGTTTCCTAGATTCCACTCTATGCTAGTTGTCTTCTACAAGTCCTAGAAATCAACACATGCTAATACTGAGCCATGGAGTGCTTGGGAAACATCCTGGAAACCATATTTACCATGTCTTATTTATTCCAGATCCTCCAAAGTGCATATCTACTTTTTTTGAAAAGCTACCTGTTTTATTGAGATTTAGGGCAAAAGGAAAAGCTAGACTAGGTGTAGTTGACTTGTTTTTTTCCAACATCATCCTCCCTATTTTTATCCTAATAAAAGCATGTATGAGTTGTATTTCGATCCCTATTTATGTTTCCTACTTGACTTATCCAATTCGTGAGAATATTGGTGGATTTGGAAACTGCTTTATGCACCTATGGGGGATTTGACTAGATTTAGTAAGCCTTCTTTTTGGCCTTTTCGAATGGAATCCTTATGCATTAAAATATCTCATGTAATTATATATTGAAGCAGAATATTACTTCATAATGTTGGATATACTATACTTATTGAATACAAATTGGTGTTATGCTCCAATTTCAGTCTCCTTTGGTGTTAATTTTGCATGTGTGATTAGCAATTTTGTGAGTGTAATTGTTCTATATCTTGGGTTCAATTTATACATGGTATTAGAGAATTTTTAGATCAATTTATTTCCTTTATTATTGCTATTTTAGGTTATACATCTTGACTGGGAGTGCATTCTGTCGACTGGAGGGCACAATTTCTGAGCTATAGACCAATCTCAGGAGATCATCTTGACTCCATTCAATTTATTTGAGTGGAAAGCTGAGATGGAGATATTGTTTAGAAATAAATGTCTCTATATGGTTACTATAGAAACAAAAGTAGATTCCAATGTAGTTGGAAATAAAATTAAATGGCACAACAGGAGGGATGAGGCCTATGGTCTTTTGTGTCTGAGCATTTCAAGAGACCTCCTCTTCCATCTTGATGGATTGACATCACCTAACGAAGTGTGGGAGAATATAGAAGATATTTTTGGAAAGATAGATGAGATAAGAGGACATAAAATCAAGAATGAGCTTATCTCATTGAGTCCCAGTAGCTTCAAATTGTTGCAACTCTACTTTTCCAAGTTTAAGGCCCTTGTTTTGCAGTTGAAACAGTGTGGAATCGAAAAGAAGATAAAATATTTTTGTCCATAATTTCTAATCTTGGTCCTGACTATTCAGTGTTTGTTTCAACCTTCCTAGCCACCAAGTTTAAAACTCGAGCCTGGAAGATTCCTAAGCTTGCAGAGTTCATGGAATCCCTCACACAAGAACAAGATAAGTTGGTGATGATGGGAACCATCAAACCTTCCAAATACCAATATTTTGTTGTTGTAGATTCAAAAATCAAGAAAAAATCTAAAAATTCACCTAAGCAAAAAAGAGAGAAGAACAAGTCTCAAGAGGAGCCCCAAGGTTCCAAGAAGAACTCTTAGAAGAAGAAGAACAAAGGAGAAATGAGCAAGTGCACATACTACAGTAAGGGCTATCATCTTGAGATATCTTGTATGAAAAACCAAATTGACATGTTTATCCAAATCCTAGAGAAGAATAACATCTCCCTTCCTGATTACTCAAAGAAAAGGGAAGGAGGATCAAATTCAGAGGATAGAGAGAGAGTACATGCCTTAGTTGCTGGCACATCAAGATCACCTAGATTCATCATAGAATCTAGAGCTTCTAGATATATGGTTTCCACAAAAGAGATATTATCCTCTCTTGACATGTCGAAAGGTCCACCAATAGTTTTGGGTGATGACTCTCTCACTGACAGTTTGGGAAAGGGAAGGATTGATCTTGACCATGGTAAGTTCAATAATGTGTTGTATGTTCCAGGTCTTGCCTCTAATCTCTTGTCAGTGTATCACATGAATCATACTGGGTCTCCAAATATGGTCATCTTCTCCCCTGATGATGTTGAAATCACTGATATTTTGAATGGTAAAGTCACAGCAAAAGGTGTTGTAGATCACGTTCGAAGGTATAGAAGTTTTCCTATTTTCTACCCTACTCAAACCCCTATGCTCTTTTGATTCATGCTAATTAAGCAACCAATATTTGGCATGAAATATTTGTCCATATTAACTACAATTATCTTTCTAATTTGAGTGAAAATGATATGGTCATTGGGTTACGAAATATCAAGTTTTCTAAGGGAGTATGTCAAGGTTGTATCCTAGGAAAACACCCAGAGCACAAGTATGAGAAAGCTAGTCATGGGAGAAACTTTGCACCTCTTGAGCTGATCCACAGTGACATTGCTGGTCCATTCCCTCATATTTCCATGATTCAAGCCAAATATGAACTGACCTTCATAGATGACTTTTCCAGGTTTTGTTGGGTTTAGTTCCTAAAGCATAAGTTTGAAGTTTTTGACCTCTTCACAGTCTTTAGAACCTTGGTTGAAAACCAGTTGGGGAGGAAACTCAAGATCCTCATATTTGACAATGGTGGTGAGTATGTCAAGTCTGAGTATTCAGATGCAGCATTCAATCCCTTACACACCATAGTGAAATGGTGTTGCTGAGAGAAAGAACATATCACTGAAGGAGATGGCAACCTGTATGATGGAGGCTAAGACTTTGCCACCAAAGTTTTAGGCTGAGGCTATAACCTATGCATCCTACATCCAAAATAGGGTTCCTCATAAGAATATTTATGGTATTATTCCTTTCAAATATTGGACTAGGCACAAGCCAGATGTGACCCATTTCAATATTTTTGGCTCAATGGCTTGGGATAAAATTCCAACTAAAAAGAGGAAGGCTTTACAGACCCAAATCCAAGAGTGCCTATTTGTTGGGTATTTTAAAGATTCAAAAGGGTACAACCTGATTAACTTGAGCACTAACAAAGATTTCATTGAAATAAGTGTTAATTTCCAAGAAGAGCCTTTAGTAGTAGTTGAAGTTGGAGAGTCTTCTTCACCACCAGATCCATTGATTGTAAGTGGGGAGACTAATGAGTTTACTGATTATGATATGTCTAATAATGATGATTTTATTGTATATCCTAACATTCCTACAAGACCAAAATGGGCAGCAAAGGCCATTCATGCAGCTGGGGAGTTAGCTGGAAATCCTAGTGACACTAGGGGGACTAGATCTTAGTTTGAGAGTTCCCTTTGTGTGAAAGATCCTCTATTTTCTGAGAAGTGCTATCTGATGGTTGAATCACATCCATAGACATATGAATATGCAGTATATGATTCAATATGGCAAGCAGCCATGAAAGAAGAATTCAGCTCGCTCCAGAAGAACAACACTTGGGAACTGGTTGATCTTCCCCCAAGGAGGAAGCTAGTTCAATGAAAGTGGGTTTTCAAGACTACGTTTTATGCTTATGGTTCACCTTTGAAATATAATTCAATATTGGTATCCAAGGGCTACTCACAAGTACATGGTATTGACTACAATGAAACCTTTGCACCAGTGAAAAAGATGGACTCCATAAGGATAGCTCTAGCCATTGCAGCTTCGAAGCAGTCGGAGGTACATCACATGGATGTGAAGTGTGCTTTCCTAAATGGAGATATCACTGAAGAGATTTAAATGCATCAACCTGAAGGTTTTGTTTCTAATCCATGTTTAGTGTGTAGGTTAAAGAAACCATTGTATGGGCTCAAGCAAGCCCCCAGTGCTTGGTACGCAAAGATTGATGGATTTTTTCTATCATTGAGTTTTGTTCAATGCAATTATAATACTAATGTCTATTTGAAGCTGAATCATGGTTATTTTATGATTATTTTCTTGTATGTGGATGATCTTCTGATTACAGGAAGTTCAAAGAAAGAGATTTCCTCCTTGAAGGATGCAATGAACCATGCATTTTCGATGACATATTTGGGATTGTTGAGCCAATTCTTGGGTATTGAAATTGCTCAATCCCAACATGGAATCAAATTAAATCAGTAAAAATATGCTCTAGAGTTTTTGAAAAAGTTCAACATGAAATATTTCAAGCCAAGAAAGAATCCCTTCCTTTCAGGAGTTAAGCCTGAAGAAGTAGGTTCTTCTCCTATGGTAAATAATCCACTGTATCGGAAGTTGATTGGGTGTTTGCTTTATCTTACACACACTCAGCCTGATCTATCTTATGAATTTAGTGTGGCTTCGAGATACATGGATCAGCCTCATGAGATCCATTGGAGAGCATCCAAAAGGATCCTAAATTTTGTTCAAGGAACAACTAGAACTCATACAAAATCTGATCTTGATTTGATTGGGTTTACTGACAGTGATTGGGCAGGTGACAACATAGATTGAAAGCATACATCAGGATATGTGTTCATGCTTTTAGAAGGACCAATCAGTTGGTCAAGCAAGAAGCAGAGTTCCATAGCACTCTCATCTACACAAGCAGAGTATAGAGGAGTTGTGAATGCAGCAACTCAATGTTTGTGGTTGCAGGGGATACTTGGAGAATGTGGCTTCAAATTAGAGTTTTCAACTATTATCTACTATGATAATTAGAACACCATTCAAATCTACAATGATCCATTTTAGAGATAGCGAACCAAGCACATTGAGATCCATATGCATTACATCAGACAGCTTGTGGATGATGGCACCATTGATCTACTCTTCTGTGCATCTTTAGAACAAGTAGCAGACATCTTCACCAAAGTTTTTTATGAGAATACCTTCAGCATTATCAAATCACTACTGTGGATTTCTGATCATGCTGCGAAGTATGATTGATGACAACATTTCCAAAAAAAAAATTCCTGTCCATGTTTAAGGGAGGATTTTCCCATTGGGTTTTTGCCTCTTTCCTTGGTTGTATGGACAAGAAGTATGTAAAGGGTGACTAAGCCTTATTTCTAGGCCCTATATTTTTCTGATATTTACTCATAAATTTAGGATTAAGGGGGGGTGTTATCATAACCAATCCATAGTTACCTACCTTAGACATTAATTTTAATTATTTTTTTCTTATTACCTAGTTTCCTAGATTTCACTCTATGCTAGTTGTCTTCTACAAGTCATAGAAGTCAAAACATGCTAAAAATGAGTCATGGAGTGCTTGGGAAACATTCTAGAAACCATATTTATCCTGGTTTATTCCATATCCTCCAAAGCACATATCTTCTCTTTCTGAAAAGTTGCCTATTTTATTGAGATTTAGGGAAAAAGGAAAAGCTAGACTAGGTGTAGTTGACTTGTTTTTTTCCCACATCATCATCCCTCATTTTCTCCTAATAAAAGCATGTATTATTTGTATTTCCATCCCTCTTTATATTTCCTACTTGACTTAGCCAATTCATGAGCATCTTACTGGATTTGGAAACTGCTGTATGCACCTATGGGGGATTCGACTAGATTTAGTAAGCCTTCTTTTTGACCTTTTCGAATTGAATCCTTGTGCATTCAAATATCTCATGTAATTATATATTTCAGCAACCTATTACTTCATAAGTTTGGCTATAGTACNTTATGCTCCAATTTCAGTCTCCTTTGGTGTTAATTTTGCATGTTTGATTAGCAATTTTGTGAGTGTAATTGTTCTATCTCTTGGGTTCAATTTCCACACTAAAAATAATGAATATATGATGCAATGAAGTATGCAATGGTGAATCTATATGATTCACCCTATAAATTGGTTAGGTTGTATATATTTCACCACCGAATCCAATTAGGTCAAGGAAATATGCCCTAAACCCTAAGTAGATCACCGAGCTCCCAAAATGTGTTTCCAAAAGATGAAAAATAACAATGATCAATTTGTTTTTCAAATAACCTTCTTATATATATTTTAGGGTTTGCATGTCAGTTTTAGGGTTTTCGGGCATGCTACTTTTAGGGTTTGCATGCATGTCACTTTTAGGGTATGCATGCATGTCACTTTTAGGGTTTGCATGCATGTCATTTTTAGGGTTTGAATGCATGTCTATTTTCATAACATTTCAAAGATAGTGGAAATATGAGTAGAAAAAAATACTCTTGAAACTCAAGTAGAAAATAGTAATCTTGGGTGTAAGCCACAGTGGCAAGATGAGTAGAAATAAATACTCTCGAAGCTCATGTTTTTGGTAGCTGGCCAATTTATCTAATTTAATATTTAAAGGAACTTACATATTTTTTGTGATATTAGGTAATTTGTCCCTGAAATGTTTCTCATTTTTCTTTCCCAGGTAACATACTTGGGAGGAAACCTCCTGGGAAGTTCCTCTCATTCCAAGGATGGTACTCAGGGTAAAACCTAGATTGTTTAGGGTACAAGGCCATGTTAGCAACTCATGAATATAGTATGTATAGCTAATCAACATTCGAATCACTAAGAGGAAACATGCCAGAAAGTGGGATTTGAACTCCAATGGCGAGGGTAACAACTTTTTGGGACACCACTTTTGTCCTATAATTTTGAAGAATAGGGGCATGTATCTAAAAAAATTTCCAATGATTTCACATTATGGGTTTGTACTCATTTTTCCAAAGAAGGAGAAGAGATGTCCAAGAAATCCTCTCTTATCCCAAGTAAGATGTGTTTCTTAATCAACAACATAATTTTATAGGGCTTCGAAATGAATACCATGTGATGTGTTTCACTCTAGTTTTGCATCCATAACCATCCTTGGGGACTGAATTTTGTGTCATGATGTTCATTTGAGGAGGTATACCATTAGATGTTTATCTTGATACCCCATTAAATATGTCACTTGAGGAATCATTGTATTCAAAAATTCCTATTCAATCAATGAAGTACACAATGGTGAATCTAGATGATTCACCCTAGCAATTGATTAGGTTGTATATATTTCTCCACCGAATCTAATTAGTTCAAGGAAATTTTCCCTATCCCTAAGTAGCTCACTGAGCTCCCAAAATGTGTTTCCAAAAGATGAATAATAACAATGATACCCTTTTGGTTCGACTAACCTTCTTGTATATATTTTAGGGTTTGCATGCATGCCACTTTTAGGGTTTGCATGCATGTCACTTTTAGGGTATGCATGTAACTTTAGGGTTTGCATGCATATCACTTTTAGGGTTTGCATGCATCTCATTTTTAGGGTTTGCATGTGTGTCACTTTTAGGAACATTTCAAAGATAGTGGAAAGACAAGTAGAAAAAAATACTCTTGAAACTCAAGTAGAAAATAGTAGTCTTGGGTGTAAGCCATAGTGGCAACATGAGTAGAAATAAATACTCTTTAAGATCATGTTTTTGGTAGTTGACCAATTTATCTAATTTAATATTTAAATGAATTTAGGTATTTTTTGTTATATTAGGTAATTTGTCCCATAAATGTTTGTCAAAATTCTTTTCTAGGTAACATATTTGGGAGGGAACCTCTTGGGCGGTTCCTCTCATTCCAAGGATGGTACTCAGGGTAAACCCTAGATTGTTTAGGGCAGAAGGCCATGTTGACAACTCATGAATAGATAATGTATAGCTAATCAACATTCAGGTCACTCGGAGGAAACATGCGAGAATGTGGGATTTGAACTCTGGTTGCAAGGGTAACAAATTTTTGGGACACCACTATTGTCCTATAATTTTGAAGAATAAGGACATGTATCTAACAAAATGTCCAATGATTTCATAGTCTAGTTTTGTGCTCATCTTTGCAAAGAAGGAAAAGAGATGTCCAAGAAAGCCTCTCTTATCCCAAGTAAGATGTGTTTCTTAATCAACAACATAATTTTATAGGGCTTCCAAACGAAGACCACGTGATGCGTTTCACTCTAGTTTCGCATGCATAACCATCCTTGGCGAATGAATTTTGTGTCATGATGTTCATTTGGCGAGGTCTACCATTAGATGTGTATCTTGCTTCCCCATTAAATATGTCACTTGAGGAATCATTGTATTCAAAAATTTCTATTCAATCAATGAAGTACACAATGGTGAATCTGGATGATTCACCCTAGCAATTGGTTAGGTTGTATAGATTTCACTACCAAATCCAATTAAGTCAGGGTAATCTGTCCTAACCCTAAGTAGCTCACCGAGCTCTGAAAATGTGTTTCCAAAAGATGATTAATAACAATGATACCCTTTTGGTTCAACTAACCTTCTTATATAGCTTTTAGGGTTTGCATGTAATTTTTAGGGTTTGCATGCATGTCACTTTTATAGTTTGCATGCATGTCATTTTTAGGGTTTGCATGCATGTCACTTTTAGGAACATTTCAAAGATAGTGGAAAGATGAGTAGAAAAAATACTCTTGAAACTCAAGTAGAAAATAGTAATATTGAGTTTAAGACACAGTGGGAAGATGAGTATAAATAAATACTCTTGAAGCTCATGTTTTTGGTAGCTGACCAATTTATCTATTTTAATATTTAAAGGAATTTAGGCATTTTTTTTATATTTGGTAATTTGTCTACTAAATGTTTGTCAAAAATATTTTCTATGTAACATATTTGGGAGGGAAACTCCTAGGTGGTTCCTCTCATTCCAAGGATGATATGCAGGGTAAAGCCTAGATTGTTTAGGGAACAAGGCCATGTTAACAACTCATGAATAGAGAATGTATAGCTAATCAACATTTAGCTCACTAAGAGGAAACATGCTAGAAAGTAGTATTTGAACTCCGGTGGTGAGGGTAACAACTTTTTGGGACACCACTTTTGTCCTATAATTTTTAAGTATAGGGACATGTATATAAAAAAATGTACAATGATTTTACAGTCTCGTTTTGTGCTCATTTTTACAAATAAGGGAAATAGATGTCCAAGAAATCCTCTCTTATCCCAAGTAAGATGTGTTTCTTAATCAAAAACATTATTTTATAGGGCTTCCAAATGAATACATGTGATGTGTTTCACTCTAGTTTTGCATGCATAACCATCCTTGGGGACTAAATTTTGTGTCATGATGTTCATTTGGCGAGGTATACCATTAGATGTGTATCTTGCATCCCCATTAAATATGTCACTCGAGGAATCATTGTATCCAGAAATATATTTATCTTCTTTGACATGTTTTGAAATGATTTTAATGTGATAATTTCTCATCATGAACAGGTGCACAATGTTGAATTTGGTAAATTTAATTTTGACATGTTTTTTAATATGTTCAAAATTATTATCATGCACAGCTTCACAGCTTGAGAGTGGAGCAAGCTTGGATACTATGCAGCGACAGACCCAGAGGTCATCGTCAGGTAATTTCATTGTTATTCAATTCATAGTCAAGTATATATAAAAATAAATATTATTTTACACATCTAAATCGAAGATATTTTTGTGCCTAGGCGGTGGATCTCAGCATGACAAACGTCTATCTGAGGGGTCTACAAGGGTTGATGGACAAACACAGAGGACATGTTTAGTGTCTTATTCTTCAGATATGCCATTTCCAGGTAGAGAAATTGTTTAAATGTACATTTTCACTAGAATTATTATCTGGCATGTTTTTTAATCTGTGCAAAATTCTTATCATGCACAGCTTCACAGCTTGAGGGTGAAGCAAGCTTGGATACTATGCAGCGACAAACCCATAGGTCATCGTCAAGTAAATTTCATTGTTATTCAATTCATAGTCAAGTATATATAAAAATAAATGTTCCTTTACGCATCTAAACCTAAGATCTCGTTGTGCCTAGGTGGTGGCTCTCAGCATGACATATGTCTGTCTGAGGGGTATACAGGGGCTGGTGGACAAACACATAGGATGCCATTTCCAGATAAATATTGTTTTCATAAATTTTTACTGGAATTCTTGCTTGGAATGATTTTTAATATGTGGAAAATTCTTATCAGGCACAACTTTACAGCTTCAACCTGAAGCAGTTTTGGCTATTATGCATCCACAATACCTAAGGTCATCGTCAGGTAAATTCAAATGTTATTAATTTGATGTTGAACTCTATATAAACATATATATTCTTGTACACATCTTGATAACATATTTTTGTGCATAGGTGGTGGCTCTCATCACGATAGACATCCGTCTGATAGGTATACAAGGGCTGGTGGACAAACACATAGGGTGCCATTACGAGGTAGAGATTGTTTATGTATAATTTGAGTTGTTGATTCCCTATAAATATTTGGCACTAGTCACAGGCCCTTAGAAAAGTACATACATCAGCAAAAAGGACTGGCCGATAGTATCCTACCCTCAAGATCTTGTAGGCTATGGTCTTCCAATAATGGTGGCCCCCACATGTGCTGGATTGAAAGTGGTGCGTTACCTGATCTGATTCTTCCTTATCTAGACATCTCAACAAAACTCCAGACATATCTTTCTAGTACAAGAGTTTTTCAATTATGCAAAAATTAACAAACTTTAATTTAAGAGCTCATGCTTGATTAGGAGTGAGATCGAGAGGAACTTCTAATTTATGAAAAAAATGAATAATACCTAAGTACCACTCACATGAAGACAGGTTTTCAGCCACGAGTGGAATGTCATTCTGATCTTGATCTACTTCTGTGGCTACCACAATTTGCAATTTTTTCTGATTTGACATAGGTAAAGTTTATCCCCATTAGTTCACATTTTTATTTAGCCACGCGTTTGGCCAGACCTAGTCTCTTTACTAGATTAGTGGGATTTACCTCTATATCAAACTCAATGAGCTTGGAAATCCACTTAGGTCTCTTTCCATCAATGACAGGCTAAGTCAAAACATCCTTCATAGTAGCTGAAGGGACATAGGCAAGAAATTTTGCATGAAGAATGTAAATCCTGAAGGTCTTCAATGACTTGATGAGAGCATAAGCATGTTTCTCAATTGGATCATACTTCAGCTCGACATCTCTCAAGGTTTTGCTGAAGAATGCAATTGTATGATTGAGACCCTCATCATCTTTTTGTAACAACATAGCTTCCATTGTGTCATAGGATGCAAAGGAGAAGATATAAAAACTCTTGGTATAGTCAGGACTAATCAGGTTTGGGGCCTCCATGATAGCCTTCTTGATGTCTTCGAAAGAGCTTATTTCCTGGTCGGTCCATTTTATTTATGCATCCTTTTTCAGCATGGTTGTTATGTGCTTTACCAACTCGAAGAAATTATGGATGAAGATCCTGAAAAAGTTTTTCTTACCCAAAAAGGACTGAGTGCCCCTTTTTGGCCTCGGTATGGACAGCTTCTGGATTGCTTCCACCCTTACCGGATCATTCTTTACACCTTCAACTGAGACTATATGACCTAGGAGTTTCCCTTCACTAAGTGCAAACTGGGACTTCTTAGGATTGAGTGATATTCCATACCTTCTGCACTTCAGAAATACCCTCCTCAAATGCTACAAATGGTCATGATGGCTGTGAGAGTAAACAATTAGGTCATCCAAGTATATAAGAAAAATTTTATCTTTCAACCCTACAAAATCTAGGTCCATGACTCTCTGAAAAGTAGTTGCAGCATTCATCAACCCAAATGGAATTTTAGCATACATGAAAGTGCCCCAAGGGTTGGTAAAAGCAATCTTCTCTTGGTCATCAGGGTGCACAACAAATTGGTTGTATCCAGAAAATCCATCCATAAATGACATAACCCTAGCCCTTGAGACCCTTTGCAACACGTGTTTCATCTTAGGCAGTTGATAGTTGTCATTTTTGGAACATTTATTCAAGTTTCTAAAATCCACACACAACCTAATTTCCCCATTCTTCTTCCTTACCACCCCTAGGTTTGCAATCCACTTGGAATACCTGAGGGGGATTATGATTTTGGCTTTGAGGAGCTTATCGATTTAATTTTCAATTACAAGTAGTAGGAGAGGACTAATGGATCTCAGCTTTTGCTTGAAAAGGATGGTGTCTTTCTTGAAAGGAATCATGTGCTGGATGATATTGGTGTCATAGGTTTTCAGGTCACTATACTCCCAGGCAAATATATCAGTAAATTCTTTTATCAGGCTACAAAATTTGGACCTCTAATCAACAATCAACTCAGTGGAGAGATTTATCAGCTTTGGATGGATTTGGCTACCTATGTTTTTCTCTTAGACAACAGGGTCTTTCTCCTTTTTGGTAGGCTTGAAAGGGATGTCATTATGATCAAAAAGCTCTTCCAGTGGTAATAGACCCCAAGGTATATAATTTCTAGTTAATTGGACAATGTTTTGATCAACAACTTTATCTTTCAACTTGAGCTGTTTGGATTCCTCCATCTTTAGGTTCTCCTAATCTATATGTATATCATAGAATTCATTTACTAGCTGAAGGAATTTTCTAAGCTCATCATCATTCTCAAACCTGACCTGGAAGGGAAGTTCTGTACTTGACCTAAACATTATAGCTGAGTTGGGGAGGTAAAGGAGGAACAAATAGACTTGTAGAGACAACCAGGTAATCAACTAGGTGATTCAAAGCCCAAGGTATATATGACGGTTCAAAAAAGATAAAGGAGTCTCTGAGTTTCCATACCTCGTCCCTATAGGCCTTTAGTCTGACATTTTTTTCCTGAAAAGTCTTGTTGACCTTCTATATAATAAGGTCTACATCTCCAAAAATTCTCATGCATATGATCCCCATCTCCTTGGCATCTTTAACTCCTAGCAGCAAGGATTCATATTCTGCTATATTGTTAGTGGTTTTAAAATCAAGCTTTTAAGACAGAAGGATATTTTCCTTGGATGGAGAGATCAATACTACACCTGCACTTGCTGAGCTTTGAGTGCTAGCCCCATCAAAATACATGTTCCAAACTGCTGTGGCCACTTCCTCGGGCTATTGATAGGTGGGATTAGTAAGTTGGACTGAGGTTTGTTGAGAATCATCTATTTGCAGAATGCATGACCCAAAATTAGTGTCTACTAGATAGATGGGGTGGTTTACTGAATTCCTTTCATTGCTTATGATGTAGGCAAGCTGATTCTCTCTATAAATCCTCTTGGTATCCCCTCCAAACATGGGGATTGTGTCGTATGTAAGTTCCACCTAAAGGGTGCCACCTAGCCTTTTGCTCCATGATCGAGACAAAAAGAGACCAAATTTGGGAGGGATATCAGCCACTACAATGTCGATCATGATGCTTTTTGAAAGTAGCTGAGATAGGTTTACAACAAGGTATTTGATGAGGCCCAGGAACTTGAACTTTTTGGAGTCAAAGGAGAACAAATAATGTTAGGGATTTGTAATGATGAGCCTCAAGCTCATCAATCACAGCTTTTGGAATTAGGTTATGGGAAGCTCCTGATTCTAGCAGACAGTTATGAATGACTTTATCATGAATATTCAAGGATATATAGAAAAGTGGGAATGAATCCTTTAGGTCTTCAATCATGGGGCCTAGGGTTACAATCAGTTTGTCATCTTGCAGATTTACAAAGTCAGTATCAATACGCACCTTTGGTTGAAGATAATTTAGTATGGAAGATTTGAATGCATCATTTTTCATTAGCTCAATTAATGGGAAAGGGATCTTCAATTTCTCAATCTCTGACTCGAGGTTGAAAGAATAATGCAGTATATTAGGAAATATTACCTCATGTACTAGAGCTTTGAGTTGGACATGGTCAGGGCTTGCTAAAGGTGCTGGTTTTTGTAATGGTTTTGGAATGACATCCATTTTCTTTGGTAAAATAGGATCCCTTTTAGCTGGTGCAGCAGGCTATTTGACAGGTACAACATTCTTCTTAAGAGGAGAAACCAGCCTAGACCTCAAATTGTACCCTCCCTAACTATCATCCTAATATACAGCTTCTTCACTGATCTGCTCATCAATTAGGGCTTCCTCATATTCTGCCTGTGTTAGAAAAGAATAGTCCACCTCATTCTCCATGCAGTGGATGTTGTCTTCATATTCTCCTTCTTCTTTAGTGAATTATGGCTCTTCTTCTAATACAACATTCTAAAATGGATCTCTTATTCTCTGATCTTCCCCTTGATTCCTTTCCATTCTGAGAATCTGAAATGGGGGGTTTCCTCTTCTATAAGGGAAAAAATTATGGTTTCGAGGAACAAACTCACTTGGCGCTTTACCTCTCACAGGTATCTGTCCTCGGTATTTTATGTTAGACATTTCAGTAGTCAGGTTATCTAATAGTTTGGTCATTTTGTAAATCTTGTTCTCTAATGAAGAAGTCCCAATAAGGTCTGCTGGCTGCTTCTTCCTGTCTATCTTTCCTTTGACCTTTGGATATTCCACAATGTTTTATTCTACCTCTAGGGCAGCATCCTGCATGAGTGATAAGGAGGTAGACCTCCTTTCTCTAAGAAGCAAGCAGAAATATGTTGATGTATATGTAACTTCAGAATGTATTCTTCCATGTATCTTATGTATTGTAACCCAATGTTTATTCCGGGATGTTTCTATTATGCATTTGAGTCATGTTGTCTTGCCTCGATGTTTCGATCGGGAGGATTAATAATGTAAACAAGTCATATCAAGTCATTAGGTAAGTCCCCACAGTTTCGGGGCACTTGAGTTATTATACACTAATTAAGGTGTAGGCTCGAGTAGTAATTATTAGGTTGAGCCTACGTGTGAAATGGAAACTCAAGTGAACGGATGAATATAAATAGAGAGTGAGAGTCTCTCTATTTATCACTTGTGAAATACATCACTTTCTCTCTCAAGTGTGGCGCACTTTTGGAGAAGGAAATACTTTGGCTTGACAGAAGATAGAAGGCTATTGCTATGTTGGGAGGTCATCTTACTATTTTGGGTTTCACATCTTGTGGTGATACCATCTTAGAGGAAGTTTCAGGGTTTTCTCCATTTATGGTTTCCCCGATCAAAACTCTTTGTGTCTCTTGTCTCATGTGATATGCTTATGTTATTGCTGTGCTTGTTATTCTCTCAGTGAAAAGATCCTAACATAATACTAGCTTAAATGTTGAAAAACTAACATGGTATCAGAGCTAACCTGAGAATAAGACATTGTGCAGCTATAGGAACTAGGGCTTCCTATTTTGTGGATCTTCCTCCATAGATTTTCAGCAAAAGTATGCTAAGATGACTCTCCATTGAAGGGTGCATCTTTCTGTCGATGCGGAATTCAATTTCAAGCATTTTCAGTTTCGATGTGGAAATTAGGGCTTTCTACAGAAGAGGAATTTTTGAGTGAGACCAGCATGGGGTTATTCTCCTCATAAAAACCTAATTTTAGAGACCTGGATCAAGAAATTTGGTTGGGTGAAACTCCAAGAAAGTCAAACCCTAGTTTGACCCTGAGCTAGGAGAAACCCTAAATACTAAAACTACTAAGTTTTGGTACAATCGCTATATTTTTCTATTGGAAAAGTATCAGAAGTTGAAAATTGCAGGGGCCGAAGATAAAATCCGGATGAACACTTTATCAAAAAATCAGCCTCAGATTCACTATATTCGGGGAGATATGATCTCTCCAAGTTAGGGCTCCATCCTCTTCCAGAAATCATCCATAAACAGGATACCTGGGGATATCTGTAATATCTTGGGCTACAGAGGTCAAAATGGAATTCCTGAAGATGTTCCAGAAAGGGTACATAATGTACTTTATATGGTCCAAATATCAGACTCAGAAGATGAACCAGTGACACGTGTCAGGCCGTACAACTTTGCTGTTCTGAACAGTCCTGTAACAGGTCACCTTGGGAAAAGGATCATAAATACCAAATGGTGAAACCAATTCTGATGAAACCTATGGTTTTGGATCAAGGACATGCGAGGTTACCTTAGTGCGAAATTTAAGACATAGAGGAGCAGTAATTTCAGAGATATCACAGAAATAGTAACATGCATTTCTACAGAAGAAATAAGAAAATTAGGGCTTCCTGTTCCGGGAGCTTCCTTCCACTGTTTTAAGAAAAGGAGTACATTGGACAACTCCATTTGAAGAGATATATCTGTTTGTCCAATCATATCTAAAAGATTCCAAGTTTTGAAAATTAGGGTTTCTACAACAAACCCTAGATCAGCAAACTCCGGGACAAGGACGGACACCTCAAATCGGTAAGATCTAATCCTTTCCTATTTCCATTTGAGGTTCTCATTTCAAAGTGATCTATCACATCAGCTTGGTGATAAGCTTGCGGAAGTTGACAACTTCCAATCCTGGAAGGATATGATCTCTCTAAAGAAAATGGATTGGACACCTACATGAGTATGGAGGTTCCAGTTTCAGAGGGAGACGAGGTTAGAAGCCTTTCACAAGAAGAACTTGGTCAAAGAAGACATCATGCTCATGCTGCAGAGGATGATGAACCATCCAGAAAGAGATCCAGATATGAAAGTGAAGATTCTTCAAGCGAGGGTGAATATGCTCTAATATCAGCTCTCACAGGTAACATTACTGATGGTAGTGATGATTGTCTTATAGACAGTGGGGCTTCCAAACATATGATGGGATTCAAGGAATCCTTTGTAAGACTATCAGAACATGAATCACCTCACAAGGTGAAACTAGGAGATGACTACCAATATCCAATAAAAGGTAGTGGGGAATCTTCATTCAAGCTAGAACTGGTAAGTCTCTAACAATGAAAGAAGTATTGTTTGTTCCAAGATTGAATAAGAACCTTCTCTCTATTTCAGCATTGATGCAAAAGGAATGCGGGCTGCATTCACAGATGGTCAAGTCATCATATGGCCAAAAAGGAAAGACTATCGATGATGTGGTAGTGATTGAAGAACAAGAAGGAGGCTTGTACAAATTGAAGGGATATCCAAAACAAGCCTTGATCCATGACACAGTAGAGCCAAATGAGCTTTGGCATAGAAGGCTTGCACATTTGCACTACCTATTGCAAGCAAAGCTATTGAAGGTCTTCCAGAATTTCAAGCTATTTGAAGGGAAGAACAAAATCAGAATATGACCTAAAGAAACCAGTTGAAGAATGTGAAAATCCAGAATGCAGAGACCATGCAGTCATAAGAGTCTCTCAAATCAAAGAACAACTTGAAGCGGTAAAAGAAAAAGTGAAGAATGCAAAAGTGGTGATGGCCACCTTGAATGGCCTCCCAGGATCATGGAAGTCATTCATGTGAGGAATGTGTGCTAGAAGGAAGTGATTACTTTCAATAGACTCTAGAAAGAGAACTCACAAGAAGAAGAAGCTCAAAAAGAGAAGGTGGGAGCAATTGAAGATCAAGCTCTTTCATCCAAAGAAGATCCCTCAAGCAATGAGGAATATGAAGAACTCAACTCTTGAAGAAGACGATGAAGCTGAAGGCTCAAGAAGGAGTCTATCCTCGAAACAAATAAAGATAAGTATTCAATTGTCATTTCATGATATTGTTTTGTTATGCATTTATTTATATTCAGTTATTGTATTATGCAGGATAGGATGTTTGCATTAATGATAGTATACTACTAATATGCATGTGATGGGTAAGTAGCTCATGGTGCTATACAAATTCTCCATTGCTACTTATCTAGAATGAAACCTCTTTGCTGACATATTGGATTAGTGCACAATCTCAATGTTGTCTTGGTAGAGATGGAAGGCATCTAGAAAGTTTCAGTGAGATATGGATGAATGTTGTATTGGCTAAAGTAGTTGCATGATCATATACTTATGCATAGTAACTTGCCAGTATGAATATTCCTTATGAAATGTTTCTAACCATACAAATGCATTTGACTTGTAGGAAAGATCGCATACATAATCGCCTACAAGAAAAGAAGAATGAAGACTTGTTCCAAAGAACAACTGATGACAGTTCAAAGAAACATTTACAGCTAATAGAAGTGAAGTCACATGACATGCATAATCATGTGTGCAAATGAAAGAAGGCCTTGTATGAGTTCAAAAGACACCCATGGGATAACACATACATGATGAGCTTGATGAATATCTTAACCTTTGCTACAAGGTTGATAGAGGATGACAAGCTCACAGATGGGTGCAAGATGAACTTTTGAAGAAGTTCAAGATATAGGATCTTAGTATCCAGTGATGCTAGATGGATACTACTTGTCACTCCAGTACAGAATGTTTCAGTGCATAGAGTACGAAAGATAGAGGGAGTATGATGCTCCGCTTTAGAGGGAGTGATTGCAGAAAATCTTGAGGTTCGACATGGTACGACAGGATGGGAAGATTACTGATGATTCTAGGCTTTACTGAGAGTAAAGCAGATTCCAACCTTTGATCCAAGGTTGAAGGTGGAAGACCAGTGATGCTCCTGTTATGTGTCGATGCACTACTGTTCTAGGTATGGAGGTGTGGTAGAGTACAGATGGGATCTTCCTTGGACAAGGGAAGTATGCAGTAGAAATCCTGAAGAGATTTGGGATGATGGACTGCAAGGCTATGGTTACACCTATGGCATCGAACCTGAATCTATTGAGTGATGCTTCATCAGAGTCGGTTGATGCTACGATGTATCGTCAGATGATTGGGTCATTGATGTACCTGACGAACATGAGACCAAAAATTTGCTTTGCTGTGAACACCTTGAGCCAGTACTTGAAAGATCCGAGGAGTGTTCACTTGATAGCTGCAAAGCATATTCTGAGGTACCTGAAAGGTACAATTGATTATGGGCTCAAGTACGATGCGAATCAGAAGATTAACCTGGAGGGTTATGTTGATTCAGATTGGGCAGGAAGTGCCATCGACAGGAAGAGTACTTCAGGGTGTTGCTTCAGTATGGGATCAGGTGTGATCTCTTGGTTTAGCAGGAAGCAATCTTGTGTGGCACTGAGTATAGCTGAAGCAGAGTATGTTGCAGCTTGTTCAGCTAGTTGTGAGGCAGTATGGCTGCAGAAGCTACTATTTGATATATTTGATCTCCAGTTAGATGCTACTTGTATACATTGTGACAACCAGAGTTGCGTGAAGTTGTCAAAGAATCCAGTGTTTCATGACAAGTCGAAGCATATCGAGATCAAGTATCACTATATTAGGGATATGGTGTAGAGAGGAGCAGTGAAGCTCCAGTATGTTGCGACGGAGGAACAGATAGCTGATGTATTGACGAAGCCATTGGCTAGGATGAAGTTTGAGTACTTCAGAGAGAGACTTGGTGTTCTCCATATCGAGGTTCCTTCCAAGAGAAAGTGATGAGACACAAAGCCATTCTGACGAGCAGGTCAGATGTAAGGGCTGATCCATTCTGTCATGGTGAGAGGATTCAGTTCCTTCTATGTCAGATATGAGTGCTAGAGATCCAAAGCCATTCTGACAAGCAGGTCAGATGTAAGGGCTGAGCCATTCTGTCATGGTGAGAGGATTGGTTCCTTCCATGTAAGATATGAGTGCTGACTGCCATTCTGGGAATGGAGGCACCTGGTTAGTTACTAAGAACACTCAGTATGGGACTGAGAGAGCCATTCTGATGAGCAGGTCAGATGTAAGGGCTGATCCATTCTGGTCATGGCTAAAGGATTAATTTCCTCCCATGACAGATGTGAGTGCTGGCCATTCTGTCGAGTAGGACAGATGTAAGGGCAATTTCCACTCTCAGGGAGAGTGGAGGCGCCTGGTCAGTTACCAGGTAGCTCAGTTAGGGACTGGGGGCCATTCTGACGAGGGTGTAGGATTCAGTTCCTACCAGGTCAGATGTGATTGCACAAAGCTCTCATCATTGTGAGCGGATATGGTTCCAGCCTGGACGAAAGTGAGAAAATATTCCATCATTGTGAGCGGATGTGGTTCCAGCCTGGATGGAAGTGCAGAACTCTCCCATCATTGTGAGTGGATGTGATCCATCCTGGATGGATGTGAGTACTGTGCCATTCTAATGAGTAGGTCAAATATAAGTGCAGAGCCATTTCACAGATGGTAGTTGATTGTGCCTATCATGCTGGTGAATGTGAGTGATGGGCCTTTCTGATGTGATTGTAGTTCACTACATGATCAGATGTGAGTGCTAGGCGTGCCTTTCTGACGAGTAGGTCAGATGTAAGTGCTGGGCGAAGACCTACACGAGAGTAGGCCTACAACCAGCATGAAAAAGGGCTGGCTCTGTAGAACTTCCTATGACGAGATAGTACACACATGATGATGACCAGTGGAGATCCAGATCGAGCTATGATCCAGATCCAGTTATGATGACTCCGAGAGATCTAGATCGAGTGATGATCCAGATCCAGCAGTAGTGATCCAGATCGAGTGATGATCCAGATCCAGTCCAGTGATGATGATCCAGATCCAGTGATGATCCAGATCCAGTGATGATTTTCTATGATGATCTAGATCGAGAGATGATCTAGATCCAGATGACTTGAAGATGAAGATGACTTGAAGACGAGATGATCCAGCTGATACAGAGAAGAAGACCAGTGCTGAAAATCATGTCGAAAGAATACCTTCCTAGTTAAGAGGGAGTGTTGATGTATATGTAACTTCGGAATGTATTCTTCCATGTATCTTATGTATTGTAACCCAATGTTTATTCCGGGATGTTTCTATTATGCATTTGAGTCATGTTGTCTTACCCCGATGTTCCAATTGGGAGGATTAATAATGTAAACAAGTCATATCAAGTCATTAGGTAAGTCCCCACAGTTTCGGGGCACTTGAGTTATTATACACTAATTAAGGTGTAGGCTCGAGTAGTAATTATTAGGTTGAGCCTATGTGTGAAATGGCAACTCAAGTGAATGGATGAATATAAATAGAGAGTGAGAGTCTCTCTATTTATCACTTGTGAAATACATCACTTGCTCTCTCAAGTGTGGCGCACTTTTGGAGAAGGAAATACTTTGGCTTGACAGAAGACAGAAGGCTATTGCTGTGTTGGGAGGTCATCTTACTATTTTGGGTTTCACATCTTGTGGTGATACCATCTTAGAGGAAGTTGCGGTGTTTTCTCCATTTATGGTTTCCCCGATCAAAACTCTTTGTGTCTCTTGTCTCATGTGATATGCTTATGTTATTGTTGTGCTTGTTATTCTCTTAGTGAAAAGCTCCTAACATAATACTAGCTTAAATATTGAAAAACTAACAAAATATGATTCAAAGGAATTTGTATAATTTATCCTGGCTGAGGTATCAGTGGGCTTGATTTTAGTGGGGATCTTGTTGTACATATTGTTGAACCTCTTGGTGAAGTTGAAAACAAACTCCCCATTTTCTCTTTTTAAGTTGTTGAACTTTGTGGTGGTCTCTCCTCTCTCCGCAATGTTTTAGAAAGATGTCATCTACGACTTCAATGCTTACTATTGATCTAGCAGGCAGTTCTTTGAACCATTTCCTAGCCTGACCATCTAGGCTTTGTACAAAAACCCTAGTCCACACATCTTCCTGTTCTATATTAATCTTCTCAGCATAACTGTAAAATGCCTCTAGATGTTCTTCAACTGTGAAACATCCCTCTCCTGTGAACTTAGGCATGTACTTGAGGTAGTCTCCAGTGGGCATGGCCGAGAGAGGGTTAGGAAAATTTAGGGGGGCATACCTAGCTACCAGGATCCTTTCCATTTTGGTCAACTGAGGGGAAGCCATATTGGAAATGGGTATGGAAAGGGTGGAGGAAGGAAATACTAATGTAGGTAGTAGTTGAGAAGGTGGTGGTGGTAAAATTATCCCAGTGGAGTCACCAGGGATTTGATATTCACAAGCAACAATGCTTGAAGATGCCCAAACCCTAGAATTTTCTGATGTATTTATAAATTCCTCAGAATTAAGTGTCTCAACAGAAGAAATAATAGCAAAAATATTTCTTGAAATACCTAATGTAGCTTCCTTTGCAGCACTTCTGGTATGCCTTAGTGAAGCCCTAACTCTTCTCAGAATCTCTTCTGGATCTGAAATCGGTGTTGTTGGTGGCCCCTGAGGGTTTCTCTGGTACTTGATCTTCTTGAAGCCACCTTATTTCAATGGAGTCACCAGGTAGATGATTACAATGAGAATAGTGTCCAAGATTTGTCTATCATTAAATCAGTATCTTGTCATCTCCCAGGGAAGTTGGGCTTCAGTCTCGTCTCCCCAGCAATGGCGCCAATTTGTTATCACTCCAGAAAAATCCTCTAGGTTGCAGCTCGAGGATGCCTGGTAACTTACAATGTTTTTAGGGTTTTCTAATATGGATCAAGGCATGTGACCTATATGACCTTCCACTCTCAAGACATGCATGAAACTCAATCATGTACAAGGATTTTAGTTACCACTGTTCAGAGGTTGACAATAAGGTGCAGGGATGGAGAACTCATCATGCTGGCAGATTTACACACAAAATAGATACATATAAATGGATAAATCATGATGAGGAAGGAACCTATAATTTAAATCACATCAACATTCCAATAGGGTGATAGCTATTAGTCATTAATTAACTTGAACATAACCTAAATAACATATTCAAGCATAAGCATAGAAAAAACAAAAATGGAAGTTGAACAAATGATAACAAAAGAGCTTATATCAAATCATGAGCAAAATGAGAAGCTGAAAATAGTATAGGTCTATAAGTCCATGAAGTCAAACCCTTTCAATAAAATAAGTATTAGGATTTATAGCCTTTACAAAAATACTCAGATCCTGAAAACTTGGATCTGGTTTAATAAAAAATAAATAAAATAATTTTTTTTGCAAAATTAGGTTTAAAAAACCTAATTAACTACTTGTCTAACTAACTATAGAATTAGTTCACTATATGAACCCTCAGATAACTAAGGTAACTATTGGAAATCACTGCCACTGGCCCTCTACTGGTTAAGTCATTGTTTTCCTTTGATAGCTAGGTGTTGGTGACCCTTTCTATTGTTATGTCATAGTAAAATTGAAACAGACCTTTCCTGATACTTTCTTTTGCATCCTTCATCTTTATACTTTGTCCCTGAGCCATCCCTGTTCGCCCAAAACTGGCCATGCGTGTTAAAATTTAATTTTATTCCTCTGTCTTATTTCATTGGTTAAGAGGCCAAACTATCAAAACCGTTAACTGCCGAAAGCGGTGCTTTCGGTGGCTAATGAACTACCCCAGCATCCGCCTAAGCCACCAAAAGCACTGTTTTCCAAAAATTATTAGGTTTCTTTCAAAAATGTTCTTTTAGGTCTATCTGCTCATTTTTCTTCTTCAAAATACTCTCTTCTAGGAGGGTTAACAACATCATGACTTGTTTCTGGAGGCTAAAGTCTAACTGCAGCTTCAGCTAGGGTTTCCAATGTGGGGTGGATGCTATGGTTTTGCTTGGCCTCCTTCAACTGCAGTCTTTGAAGCCTAATCATCCTATATAAAATGGTATTGTCCTTCATGAACCTTAGGTTTTTTATTATTAGCAATATGTATCTTCCTCTCATGTCCAGGAAGGAATTATGCAACTGCTTGTTCCTTTTGGTCAATATAGCATTGTTCTTCTTTATCTCCCTTTCCAAAATCTCCATCTGATACACTTGCCTCAGCAATTGATTTATCCTTTGAGTTTTGGGCTTGCTGGAGGAAGCCTTCTATGTTGGTTCCTCTTGATCTTTTGTTGTAGGTGATGGTAGTTCTTCAGTCACTGCTACAATCTACAGAGCTAGGTCTACACCTTCTTCTGGTTCCTCTTCTAAATCTAAGTAGGGCAGGTTCAAAATATTCTCACTGTGTGTTGCAACTTCTTGGCCTTTCTCACTAAAATCCAAGTTCCTTTTGACCTTCTTGGCTTTGGAAGAGGAGGGAGGCTATTCTACTGCTTCTGGAGATATAGCCCTTCTCTTTCTTCTCTCACTCCTTGGTGTGCTAGAATTTTTGGCAGGGGACTTCCCTTCTCTTATGGCTGAAGGCCTGTTTCAAATCCATTCCAAAACAAGAAATAAGGCCATGCCATATTCATCCTTTTCAGAAACTCTTGGATCAACAGTTGGATAAGGCCATGGTGAGACAGTCTTCTAGCAATCTTGGTGGGTTGAGCCTTCACCTGGTGTTCCATTTTTCCCAGACTCCTGTGTAAGTAAAAGGGCAAATTTAGTGGGCTTTTACCTATGAAGTGGTTCATTAATTAAATGGTAGATCATGGCTCTGTTATATCTTCCTTCACATGTTATGTAGACCATAATGGCCTTCAACAGTTGCTGCCACCTCTCTTCTAACTAGGAGGATGGCACACTCTTCTTCCACACCACTCCTCTATGCTCAGGCTTTAGGTAAGGCCTAAACTCTACATCTTTTTGTATGGTCATTTTGAACCATTTTTCTCCTGTGCTAGGGAGTTCAGTCACTTTAGTGATTAGTGTAGCAGGGATTTCTCCCTTGCTACAGGGCAGGAATGGATATCTTATGTCTATAGTATGGAAGGATAGGTTCCTGGTGGTAGATGCAGAAAATAAAAGAAAAAATGAAATAGAATAGAAATGAAGAATAGAAAAGAAAGAACCCCTCTGCAAACAAGGTTAGGGTTCAGCTCCAATACCCTGCAAAAACATGTTAGAAAACCTGCAAAAAAACAATGGAAACTTCTAAGCAAATATGGGTTAGATAAACATTATACCTTCATTTGGTGGAATGGGCCACCATGCCCTAGCTGAGAGAAGCACCTCTCTCTCTTGGCAATGGGGAGCTATGGTTGTATGGGAGGATGGATGAGAGGGAGTGTGGGTGGCTTGAGAGACAAAGGGTCTCAAGGCATCCACTTGGTAAGAATAAGAGTATGCAAGGGAGAACTGATTTGAGAGTGACCCCCACCCCTCTATTTATAGCTTTTTTAGGGTTCTAAGCCCCTGGTCAGGGCTTTAGCCCCTTTTTTGGGCTTTTAGCCCCTTCACTCAAACTTTAGCTCCTTTTAGTGTTTTAGGCTCCTTTGAGGGGTTTTAGCCCCTTTTTGGAGGCTTTAGCCCCTATGAGAGCTATTTAGGTTCTTTTTAGGGTTTTTAAGCCCTTTTCTCTATTTTTAAGCCTTCTTAAGGGTGTGGGGGTCAAATGGGGTTAAATAAGGGTTGTGCATGGGTGTCCTTGGGTGGTGTAGGCCATGTAGAGCTGAGTGAGGGATTTTTTGGGTTAACATATTACCCCCTAATGTGTGAGGGCAGGAGCTCATCATATGGTTGATGGACATCATAGGATTTTCTGTGGAGAGGTGGTGCTTCCTGGGCTGGGGCATGGTGGCTTTTGGTTTTTGTATTAATATAGTTCCCATCAATGGGTGAGATACAAATAATGTGTGACATGTATATGGACGAGGTGGGAATTCCCATGCTCATAACAATGTTGAAATAATAATGTGATATATGCTATATAATACAAGAGACGATCATATACAACTGATGATACATAGTGTTTGCCTCAATGAGAGGCTAAATACAATGCTGATTTGAAGAACTACTACATTGGACCCATCGAATTCTCATGGAATACTTTATCTTCATGAGTGATATCCTACTAGATCTAGAACTATACATAGCTGTATGGACTTACTGATTGAGAGTGAGAGTCTCTGTGGTACAAGTATGTTGCATCAATCATAAATCTATATAGAAGCACTACTGGGGCTTCTGAACAATGTCTCCAATGTAACCTGAAAATCATAAGGGACATAACTTGTTTAGGTCCCTCGAATAGACTCATCAATGTGCTAGAGTCAGGTGACATCTGGGGTCTTCGACCAAATACTGCACGGACCTATAACTTGTATGAATCTCAACAATGCGATGATGTAGTTGGAGTCAAGCACATGAGAAACAACCATCCTGAGAGGAACTAAGGAATCCTCTCAAGTGGTATGAGGAATTCATCAATGAGGTTAATGAAACCAAGATACAGGGAACTCTGGGACTATCCTATGGAATATGTGTGCTATTGTCAACAGAGGGAGACCTTCCATAGGTCAAGAAAATGGTGTTTCCTTGACCAGAAGTGCGAGGGAGATAACAGAAAGATGTGAGGAAATCGGAGGACTGATCCACTGAATGGGGGGGGGGAGGGGAAGAGTTGAATAGGGGTAGAGGGAGTGTAGTATACTCAAAATTATTTTGTTCAAAATATGACGGCAGGGCGGACCAGGAAGCAAATGAAACTGACTCATGGGAATGGGATCATAGCTGTAATATAGGGAATGTCACTGCAGATGGGAAATACTTGGGGGAGGTAGACACTTTTGATATTGATGGGATCCAAGATAGACACATTGTAGAGTACTCTGAACAAAGGCAACCCAAAGTGGGAATGCTTCCAAACTATTTTCTATGGGGTGGTTTCTAGAGACATCGTTGTGGTACGATCTTGTGGATTTTTAGTGAGCCTGAGAAAGCAAATGCTCGATGGTGCTTTCAATTTTAGAGGGTCTGAAAGCATGAAGAAGACTCCATTGGGGGATCTTTTTCATTTGTAGTATCCTATGTCTGAAAAAGGATAAAAGTATACACAGGAGAGCTTGCTCATCCTGTAGGGGATGAGAGACTTCTTTATCATTGGTAGTCCAATCAGGCCGAAAAAGGTTAAACCTATACTCACTAGATGGTAATCTAGATACTTTTATGAGCATGAATGAGAGCAAGTTTGCTTGATAATCATTTCTTGATGAGAAGGATGGAAAAGAGATTAACGACAACCCATGGTGAGCTTTTTCGTAAAGTTTGGCCCCTCTACCCGAGAAAGCATAAAAGTCTGCAAAGGGGAATGATCTTGGCTTGAATGTGCCAAGGTGGTCCTTTCCATTTGATGGTATACATAGTCCACAAAAGGAGATAAATGATATGATGTAGATGCCCTTTCCTATACTTTAACGAGAGGGAAAGGAAATAGCTACACTCGACAATATTTTCATTATTTTTGGAGTAAGAAAAGAGCTTAAAAGAAACTCTAGTATGGTCAACCGATCATGGTGGCACAGGTGGTGCCCCATGTCGGGATGGTGGATGGTAGTCCAAGGGTCATCCATGTAGTATGGATGGGGTAGATGGCTCTCAAACATACCAATACATGCACAGGATAGATCACAACAGAGGCACGCGAGTCGGTGCGGTAGAGGCATGCAAATTGAGGTGGCTCTCAAACAGAGGTTAGGAGAGTCGTGTGAGAATTGTGGTGGACGGACTTGACTACATTTGATGTGAGTGCAAGTCTAGAGGCAGTTATATGTCAAATGTATGCAAAGGAAATGATCCATTTTTCAGACGATGGTATGGATATACGCATAAGGTGTAGTGGATGGAGTAGAAAGCTTAAAAAATAAAAATGATCTTCCTTATGGGCAGTGGCCCGCGAACCTACATGAGTGGCTGTAGACAAGCATGATGCAAGTACAGGCCTGATGACACTTGTATCACCATGATGTGGCTCATAAATCAAGGTAACTTTTGGGAAGCGGTCCCGAAATTTGTTTGTTAAACATGAGACAATGGTCTCATAAGGAGATAGAGGGTGGAAATTTGAGTCCATAGGTGTGAGAGGTGTCTCGAACAAGCTCCGGTTGAATTTGATTAGAAACTAATGGTGTTGCCCCTAAATGGGGGTCTTTGATTTGTGGTTAAAACATTGCAAAACAAAAAAGGGAAAAAACTATGCTATAAGGGACTCATAGTGGTTATATCAGGTATAGACTCTCTTGAGGTGGAGCCTGTTGTGCAAATTCTTCCATAGTCGACTGTCTGAATCAGCGAAGAGGTATGCCCCCTTGCCAAGACAAAGGTCATTGGCAAGGAGGGATGATGAAATCTGGTATTTTATGGGAAGAACCAATTCCACACTATGGTTTAAAGGGAATGGGGTAAAACTAAAGGCAGTCTTACATATATCTTCGTCATCGTGTAAGTGCTGTCGGGATATATCAGGTGGATCTTCCATAGCCAATGAGACAGAAGGGAAACTAGTTCTAGAGATCATGTAAAGGGTATTGGTTGTGGTTTTTGTGGCCTTTCCCCCAGTCTCTATTGGAGGAAGAGGGGTGGGCCTAGAGACAGGAGGAGTCTTTGATGGACCTAGAGGTAGGTACAACACCATCTTAATTAGATGGACATGAGTCAACACATCCTGGGCCCTTAGAAGTAGGGTAGGTGGTTCAAGGTACCACACAGGATTTCCTAGTGTGAAATCCTGTAGATTGTGGGTTTCCAAGATAGACTTACTTATGATCTCAGATCGTAGGAAAAGGAAAGGGAAAATGAAAAGGATCATGTTGATCGGGAATGAACCCCGATGTTTCCTTGGTATTTGAGGTTGAGGTTGCAACTGAGGTTGCATCTATGGATCTTGTGTGTCATCGCATGGGTATTCTAGGGTGGTTAAGGCTTCAAGTATCTCCTCATCATTGTAGAAGCAACTAACAGATAGGTCTGATGGACCACCATTGATAGTGGAGACAAGAGGGTCAGTAGAACTGGACATCATGTAAATGGACATGGTGTCCGAAGAAGGAGGTGGGGGGTGAACTTCTTCGATCAGGGTGATCTCCGATTTAAGGGAATGTTGACGGAGGTCGGCTAAAGCCATTTGGAAATTGGGCAAGTCTTGACAGTGGTGAGAATAGTGTCCATACAATCCACAAAGGGCGTAAGTGTGGTTTGTTCTCAATGACTTGTTTCTCATTATTGGCGCACCTGGAAGTTCAACCATGGGGAGGTTTTCGGTTGTATCCATGGCATCCAAATGTGTGCAGATTATAGGAATCTCAGGGTAGTTCTGAGTTCGATGGCCCTATTCTTCACAGACAATGCAAGGCGGGATCTGTTGAGGTTCACCGATACCTTTTGCATTCTTTCCCATAGCTCTTTTTTTGTGCGGCGGTGCAGGTGCGGATGCAATGGTTGGTTTTTGCGGGCCAGGTGGAGGATGAGACTCGACCACAATGGGTTGAATGGGGGTTAAGACTACCTGGGGAATTGGTGGTTGAGCTGGTGGATCAAGATACCACACGGGAATTCCCAATGTAAAGTTGGGTAGGTTTGGGGTGGCCATTACTAGCTTGCTCATGACACCAAGTGGGGGAAAGAGGAAGGGAATTGTATGGATTGGAGAGGAGACCAGATAACTCCCTGATGGTTGTATGTGGGGATGAGGTTGTGGTTGTGACTTTGCATAATGTTGTGGCTGTGGATGATTTTGCAGCTACTATTGATGTTGTGGTTACAGACGGTGTTGTGGTTGTGGTTGGGGCTGCAGCTGCGGTTGTTGTTTGGGTGCAGCGGTGCTAGATGAGAGCATGCACAAGTCCGCAGTCTTGTTTGGTGTTGGTGGTGGTGACACTAAGGGGAAAGGAGCCATCATGGTGGTATCGAAAAATGACCCAGGGCTCACATTCAACAATGGGGGAGGTTGGTATGTTGTCAACCATGGTGTTGACCGTAGGGACAACATTGGTGTGTGTGGTCATCCCTTGTGGATCAATGGTATTGATCGTAGGGATAATTTTGGTGTGTGTCTTTAGCCCTTGTGAATCATGATAAGTTAGTTGATCAACCATCACAATTTTTCCTTCACGGGGGAACATCATGAGATAGAATACAATTGATGCTACCGCTCGCATGGCGTACATATAACTTCTTTCGAGGAGAAGGTTATAGTCCAATTGAGTGTCGACCACCTCTATGTCAATCAAAACTGTCTTCCTGGATAATGTGATGGGGACATGGGACAGGATTCCTTGGGATTTAGTGGTATGGCCATCAGAAGCCCACAAAGTTGTGGAGAATGGTTACAGAATTAAGGATCCAAGTTTCTGCTAGACTAGGGTAGACATAACACATGTAGATTCCCCCTCATCCACTATTCACCGATGCAAAACCAAATTCTGGATAGACACCAGGATTTGAAAGGAAATGGTTGATGTCATTCGTGGTTCTCCATTCTCCGTGTCGAATGTGATCAACTTTGAGTCAGATGGGTCTATGGCACCGAGGGCAGCTAGTAAGGCTTTCCACCACATTGGGAAAGTTTTGAGTACCTCAAGAGCAGACATGGCGGTAGGTGTTTGGGCCAAATCATCCACTATGCTATAGTTGATAACATCTCTAGCCGTGGTGTTATTGGAAACCTAACGTATGGGGGGGTGCAGAAAAGGGGGTAACTAAAGAGGTGCATTGTTTTTTTTAGACATAGATGCTGCTGATCTGTTAGCGGGTTCAGTGTTGGTTCCATATTGATTTCGTCTAGTTTGTAGATTGACCTCTTTAGTTGTCATAGCTAGCAGGTGGTGGACACCTGTTTCTGCTGTGGGAGGTGCCCCTAGAGTGTTGGGAATGGGTTGGGGAGTGGGTGTCATTGCCATCAATCCTTGGACTAGTAATGGGTTTTGGAGCACCATAGGAAGAGGTCCTTGTGGTGCCAGGTTGGGTTGGGCTTGGTCTGTTGTGTTGGTGGCATGTTGAACCTCGTTCCTAATGGCCTACTTAGCATGACCCATGAAGGGACACTCGAATGTGTAGTGCCCATAGACCTCATAGAGTGTGCATGGTTGGTTTGTGTGCAACGGTGCGTTGCGTCTTAGTGCATTTGGTCGTGGAGGATTTTGGGTTGGTTGGTTTAGCGTGACATTGTTGGGAGGGTTCGGTTGTTGATCGCTTCCATGCAGTTGACTAATGCCTTGGTTCCATGGTTGTTTATTCCTAGATTTCCCTTGTTGATTATTAGGGGCTGGCTGGTTGGGATGGTTTTGTTGTGCAAACACCTGTCCTAATGGAGTGGGTGGAGAAGGGGCGGGGGATTGAACCACTTGTACTGGTGGTGCATAGTAGATTTGGGTGGGTGGTGGTGCATCAACTATGGTAATTTTCCCCATGTATTGTTGTGTTGGCCAAGCCAAGGCCTGAGCCTACTGTAGTGGCGCATATTATGCATAAGAAGTTGTGGCTCCAGACTGGGACATCATTCTTGCATAGTCTAGAGTTTTGTTTTGGTAGGAAACACTAGCAATGGTTCTTGGTTGTGGTAATATTGTAGGTTGTGTTGAATGGTGTTGTGGTTAGTGAGAGACTGAGCCTATGATTCCATCTACAGCATGGGATGCCTCTGGTGCATCTCAGTAGGAGGTGCCTATGTGGGGAGTGTCTGGAATGATGGTGTAAAGGTATCCAGACTTTGCATAGATCAGATCAAACTGCTGGGATTTTAGGATGGACTCCTCTTTAGATTGGGGACATTTGGATGCAACATCCTTTGCTATAGGTGGAAGCAAGGTTTTAAGGAACCAATCCAGGAATATCCTATCATCAAGTTGGATATTACACAAACTACGACATTATCGCCACTCATGGATGTGGTTGGTTATGTGGGTCGAAGTATTTTGGAGGCAAGACATCAAGATCTCCACCCCTTCATCATATCTGATGGGGAGTTGGAAATATTGTAGGAACATGAAAGCCAGGGAGTTGAAATATGGGTACTTGGCTTGTGGCACCTCAATGTACCATTTGGATGTAGCACCTGTGAGGGTGCGTTGGAATAAACTTAGCATGATCGAATCATCTACAGTGTTGTTTGATGAGCACCATAGATGAAACATCATGATCTGGTTTTGGGGGCACTCCCCTGCCTTCCCTTCAAACTTGGGAATGTATGAGGGAAGTTTTGTTGGCATGGGATGCCAAAAGGTTTGATGGCGGATAGGGTCATTTTTCAACTGAGCAAAATAAGGAAAGTTGAGACGTGCCATGAAAGGAAGGTTTGACTCTATATTGATGTGAGATAGGGAAGCCATGGTAGTGGGGTTTGTAGGTACACATTAGAGGAATTTTGGGGTCTAAAATGGGCCTCCTAAGGAAAATAATAAAATAATAGTTAAAATAATAAAATAATGGTTAAAATAATAAAATAATATTAATTAATTTTGGAGGAAAAAAGAAAAAAACTACTTTTTGTGTTCGTATTTTCGACATATCTCCCTGTGTTTTTACTCAAATTTCGATTGGGAGAGCTCGTTGGATGCGAAATTTGATTCCGCATCCAGCGAGTACCCACACTGCATACTTTTGACGGACCCCGCTACCCCAAAAACAAGAAATACCTGAAAAAACGTGATGATGACATCATCATCACATTTTTTCAGGTATTTCTTGTTTTTGGGGTAGCGGGGTTCATCAAAAGTATGCAGTGTGGGTACTCGTTGGATGCGGAATTTGATTCCGCATCCAACGAGCTCTCCCAATCGAAATTTGAGTAAAAACACAATGAGATATGTCGAAAATACGAACAAAAAAAGTAGTTTTTTTTAATGACAAATATGCCAATTCAACCATTATGGTTGACTTATTTTATTGAAATTCTATTGGTTCTTGAATTCCAACTCACAAAAACTTATTTTGGCACGTTTTCTTATAAGGCCCATTTTAGACCCCAAATTTCCTCTAATGTAATGCACCTGCATAGCTGGGGGTACTTGTGGCACTATTATGGATGGGTCAATTCCCCCAAGTGTGGTGGGAGGGACAGTGTGGGTGGAAGGGCCACTGCCCCCATGTATGACAAGAGGGGCAGTGTAGGTGGAAGGGCCACTGCCCCCATGTGTTGCAGGTGGGACAACTGGAGTGGTCAATATGGGTGGTGGCAACTGACTTATGACAGTTTGCATGATTGCAATGGGGCCACCTGCAGGGCTATTGGTGATAGTTTGTGGTGTGGACATGGGTCCACTAGAAATTGCTATGCCAAAAAATGGATTTGGTTTCACACCAACCATGGGGCTTGATGGTGCAGTGTGTAGATCTGGTTCAGGCTAATATGGGTCTGAATCTGAATCAGAGGCTATGTGGCCTTCTGATGGTGTGGAAGGTCATCGAGAATGGTCTTGATGATGCTGGTTTAATGACCCGAACTATGTTGGTTCACTTCTTAGGAATGAGGAAGAGAGTGAGGGATCAATCATGTCAAATTTGTATGTCAAACTGGTGGTAATGATTTTTAGACCCTGGTTTCAATGGCTTCCTATTTTCTGTAGGTGGTCCCTCGGCCACCAAGACTACCAAAAGACAGCGCTTGGAATTTTCCTCAAGGGAGTGCTACTCAATCGGTGGGGGTCGTTGCCGGTTTCACTTGGCAATTCCTCTCAGCAGCCAGCTACTTTGGGGTTCCTGTGGTACTCCGTACAATGAGTTTCTGGGCTGACCCCAATTCCTTCCCACGATTAAGGCAATTAGGGACTTATGTCCTCAAAGACTGCAGATTTTTAACATAGTGTAAATTATACATTTTACTAGCTCACTCAGCATCATGAACTGAGTTGGGTTCATTTATATGGTATGGTGTGTATGTATTCTGTTTTCCTATTATATCTGGTGGCTGCTCAAATGGTTTATGAATATTCCACAGAGTTCATAATTATGTGAATGAAAATAGTAAATAGTAATCATAAAATTTTAGACATGTACCATTTGTGATCTTGAATTATAATAATGTGACTAAGTGACTACCTTCTATCTTATATTTCTCTTCAACCAGGAGAAGGTGCTGGGCTCTCAACAAAATGGGACTAAGCCCATCCGTAGATCCATAGGTCACCCTCCAGATGTAAGGTTGGTCAATAGGGAGGACACTAAGCATCGTGAGAATCCCTCCTTCTCTACCCGCTCTACCTTCCAAGTCACCCATTTTTAGTGGCTTCAAAAAATATTAACTGAAATGTCTATTACTATACAAGCTCTGCCCTTCGTCTTATCCCAGAATACCTTGAAGGGTGATGACTGGGTAGAGGAGGAAGGGTTAGGTAATATGTTGATTTTAAGTGTGTTTTAATCATATTATGTTCATTAACCCTTTAAGCATTGATTTACACTTTTATTTGATTAAGATTTGTTCTGTAAATGAAATGGACATAAACAGAAATAGGAACATAAATAAACACAGTATGTATGGACAGAGGTGGTTGAGCCACACTAACAGTCCTTAACTATTAAAAAAATTCAATTCTGAGTGACAGATTTCACTTTTCGGGTCAAATGTGGCGAGGGGGTCGCCAAATTTTTCCAGAAAAAAGCGAGGGGGTCACTCAGATTTTGCAAATAGAAGTGGGCTGACTTTTGGAAGTGTTACAGAGAGAAATTCCTATGGCTTGGGGTACCACAACAGACATCTTGACTCCAGAAATCAATCTCTTCCAATATGCAATAGAAATTAAATGTCTAACACTAAAGGATCGAACCTCGTACCTTATTCTGGACGGTTGAAGTAGATCCCCATTGAGCTTTCCAACTCCAACTTGAATTGATAGATTACTTTCTCAACAACAATTAAGCAATACAAGCATTCTATATATCATGGTGTTAGATCTATTCTAGCATATATAATCAATAATGTAAAAGCATTTGACATATTGCAATGGATACAATATTCATTCAAACACACATTATTGGACAGGAAAAAATATTTCTATTAATATAAATCAGAGATTACAAGATAGATACAACCTCTGACGGCACGTCTGTGAACCGAAAAAACTGAATCCCCCACTTGGGCGTCCACCACTTCAATCCTCCATCACTTAGATAGCAAGCTCACAAGCAAAAGGAAATCTTGGGAAGAACACAAAAGTGCTCGAAGGGACAAAGGGATGCAGACTCAAGCATAAGTTCTGGCAACAATGGACTATAGTTTTGTTGCTCTCAATTCTCTCTTAAGCCTTCAATGTACCAAGGGGTTCCTTATATATCTTTCAAAGGGATAATGAAAGGTCGAATCCGAGTGATCTCAAGGCATAGGGAAGGCCAAGAGTTAAATGAGTTGGATCCATGTCAAGGAAAACTCCAAAAGGATTTGGATTATGCACACATCTCGATGTACGCAGTTATAGGGGTCAAACCTGCGTATCTACACGATTACAAGTTTAAAATATGCATATATCGTTTTTCATATGTTTGTAGGGATGATCAAGGAAACATCAAAGGACAAAAAGTGGTCCATAGGGTCTAAGGAGTCTGCAGCGGGACAGGGGAAGGCCATACAATGTGTGATTCACCTAGAGTGGAAATGCAATGTCAGGAGAGCCGACATAAAGCTCAATAAGGCAGGAAAAGGTCATGATAATGCATTCACAACTTGATATGAGGGAGTACTAAGGGAAAAAGGCTAGCATAAGATCAAGAGGAGTATGAGGCTCTTGCAAAATGTCATGGCAGTACTATACAACAGACTCCCATACCCTAAAGGAGGAAATGTCGCCATGGGAACCAAATGTAAATAAGGCGCTAACTAGGGTTCCCATGTAAGGTGAAGATATACTACTCGTATCATGCCACATAGCCCAAGCTTGTCTCATGTCTATCCATGCAGAGCCATCTTTTATATCCTTCGTAGCTTGTTTCCCTTTTTATCAGGAGGGGATTTTCCCCTGAGTGTCAATATCCTACACATGTATCCTTGCATTGAGCATAGGTATGTTCCACTGCTTGGAACTAGTTTGTTTTCCCTTATGACACTCGTCTCCTCCTAGTTTGTAACTATAAAGCTAGTTTATTCTTTTTTCAAGCTATTCAAATAACTAAAAAAGTCCAAAAAAATAAAAAAACCAAAAAGCTAGGCAAGGAAAGATGTTATCTTTGGCAGCTGTTGAGTCGTGTTGCCTTCGAATAGAGCACTGTATATCACATCCATTGGTTGGGTTATAGTTTGACTTAGGAGCTGCACTCATTATCTGAGTTTATCTCCACTGACTGGTTAAGCTTCCAGTCCCTATGGAGCCTCTGTTGATCATTAGAGGAATTTTGGGGTCTAAAATGGGCCTCCTAAGGAAAATAATAAAATAATAGTTAAAATAATAAAATAAAAGTTAAATTAATAAAATAATAGTTATTAATTTTGGAGGAAGAATGAAAATAACTACTTTTTGTGTTCGTATTTTCGACATATCTCCCTATGTTTTTACTCAAATACCCACACTGCATACTTTTGCCAGACCCCACTACCCTAAAAACAAGAAATACTTGAAAAAACATGATGATGATGTCATCATCACATTTTTCAGGTAATTGTTGTTTTTGAGGTAGCAAGGTCAATCAAAAGTATGGATTGTGGGTACTCTTTGGATGTGGAATTAAATTCTGCATCCATTGAGGTCTCCCGCTTGAAATTTGAGTAAAAACACAGAGAGATATGTCGAAAATATGAACAAAAAAAGTAGTTTACTTTTATGAAACATATGTCAATTCAACCATTATGGTTGACTAATTTTATTGAAATTCTATTGGTTCTTGAATTCCAACTCACAAAAACTTATTTTGGCACGTTTTCTTATAAGGCCCATTTTAGACCCCAAATTTCCTCTAATGTCCTATATCACAGAGATGTCCTAGTTTGTATATCGAGCCTATGCTTCCTTCATTCAGTCACCATACGTCGTTATGCTCTTGTTTAAAGGAATTTTAAACCTAAGTCTGCCATTCCTCAGTTATCTTGACTTTGCATGTCGACCATTTTTGGTACAGTTACTGGTTCGTGCACTTTATGATCGAGTCCTCCCACATTATACAGCTTTGCTGAGCACCTCGTGTTGGATGATGGTGGATGCCTTAATGCCCTCCTTCCAACATATTTCATCCCATCGAATTCAGATCATTTATTATGTGATTGGAATCTAGAGTCATTTTGAGTGCCTTGAGACTTGCAGTCATCAGTGGCAGGTTCTCTCGCCATCGACAGTTTCTTGGGAATACATCAATGTCCCCTGATCAATGGATCCTCTCAAGTGTTCAACCTCAACACATTTATTCACACTTGTTAGTTTGCACTCTAGTACCTTGATTCCCATTTTCATTATCGGTGGGTGATCTCGTGTCTGTTAATGGTATACATCAATGACCGGTAATCAGACGATGAACTACTATGTTCGACCTCGACACCTCTATTCGCATAGTAGGACATGTACTCGTAGCGGTTTGTGTAGAAGACTTTACATATTGGTGGCATCTCCTATATGCTACCTCCTTGATCGTGCCAGTGTTCATGAGATTTCAGCTCTTGTGACTTGATTCCAGTTTATGTCAGACATTTCCAACCACTATGGAGATCGTGATCTATTATATATATTCAGCCATTTTGGAGATCGTGGTCCTTTGTATATCTTCATCATGGAGATTTTGATCTATGTATATTGTACGTGGCGATGACCACATATGTGATATCATGTAGCATGCCTATTCATGGCCATTGTACTCTTATGTATCCAGGACTGCTATATGTATTTGTAGTTGTATGCAGAGTTGTATTATTGCACTATGCTGATTGGGTGGCTAGTCTTCCATTTGGGATTCTTCATCACTCCACTTCTGGGATGGACTTATAATGTATTTTGGCCATCGCATAACCCCTCTGATCTCATACATTAGGGGGCATCTATTATAGTAGATTTCACCACTCTAGGTGAATCACACATTGTATGGCCTTCCCCTATCCCGCTGTAGACTCCTTAGACCCTATGGACCACCTTTTGTCCTTTGATGTTTCCTTGATCATCCCTACAAACATATGAAAAATGATATACGTGGATTTTAAACCTGTAATCACATACATATGCGGGTTTGACCCCTATAATCGTGTACATTGGGATGTGTGCATAATCCAAATCCTTTTGGAGTTTTCCTTGACATGGATCCGACTCATTTGACTCCTGGCCTTCCCTATGCCTTGAGACCGCTCAGATTCAACCTTTCATTATCCTTTTGAAAACTATATAAGGAACCCCTTGGTACATTGAAGGCATAAGAGAGAATTGAGAGCAACAAAACTATAGTCCATTGTTGCCGGAACTTATGCTTGAGTCTGCATCCCTTTGTTCCTTGGAGCACTTTTGTGTTCTTTTCAAGCTTGCCTTTTGCTTGTGAGCTTTTGATCCAAGTGATGGAGGATTGAAGTGGTGGAGGCCCAAGTGGGGGATTCAGTTTCTCCGGTTCAAAGACGTGCCGTCAGAGGTTGTATCTATCTTGTAATCTCTGATTTATATTTATAGAAATATCTTTTCCTGTCCAATAATGTGTGTTTGAATGAATATTGTATCCATTGGAATATGTCAAATGCTTTGACATTATTGATTATATATGCTAAAATATATCTAACACCATGATATATAGAATGCTTGTATTGTTTACTTGTTGTTGAGAAAGTAATCTATCAATTCAAGCTAGAGTTGGAAAGCTCAACGGGGATCTACTTCAACCATTCAGAATAAGGTACGAGATTCGATCCTTTAGTGTTAGACATTTAATTTCTATTGCATATTGGAAGAGATTTATTTCTGGACTCAAGCTGTCTGTTGTGGTACCCCAATCCATAGGAATTTCTCTCCGTAACAGAATTGGCACATATCTTCACAAACCAACTCCTCAGCCTCGCTCTAAAAATCCGATATAAGTTCTACAAATATTAAATATTTCTTCAATTTTGCCGAAACAAACTCAAGATCAAACTCTTGCAGAATGACAATCCATTTATTATACTTTCCCCCAATCATCCTTTGTGTGAGGATGAACTGAAATGGATTGACATAGGCCACAACCAAGGTCTGGCGAAGGAGAATATAATGTCTCAAATGCTGAACCGCATGTATGGTAGCTAAAACAAGCTTCTCGACATGAGAATAATGAATCTTTGCATCCATAAGGTTTCGGCTCAGATAATATATGACATGCTCTTGGAGCTCCTCATCCTCCTGAACCAAAATCATACGAATCATCTCTAAAGATGTGGCCACATATAATAAGAAATCACGGCTATAGTCTGGGGGACTAATCACCGGGGCCGATGCTAGGGCTCTCTTAAGTGCATCGAAGGACTCCTGCGCTCACTCATCCCATTCAAAGGGAGTATCCTTCTTCAAGAGATGCATGAAGCCTCTAGTCAAATTGGGAAAGTTGACAACAAATCTTCGTAAGAAGATTTCCATGCCTTGCAAACACTGAAGATGATGAGGAGCATAACATGTTTGAACAAGAAGGTGAAGATGAAGAATTTGGGAGGGAAATAGAGCAGTATCAAAGGGGTTATTTACATGCTATGGATGATGTGCAAAGGAAAATCAAATTAAGAAACATGGAAGTTTTCATAAATAAAGGGAAGGCAAACCCAAATCAGCCTTCCACTAGTTCTTTGAATATAGAAAAAGGAAAACAATTACAAAAAGAATCTTTTGTAAATAAAGAGGTTGAAAATGATGTACAAAAAGATAAAAGAATGAAACAGGTGGTTCCAATTGAAGTGGAAAGAATTGGTTCTGGTTTTAATTTACAAAATAAACTTTCAAAGCTAAAAATCTCTGTTCCATTTAATGAGTTATTGAGAAACGCTGAATACAGAAATACTATCACAAAAATGGTCAAAAATCAAGGGGAATGGCAACCTAAAATTTTGGAGTTGAATGATGATAACCCCACTATTTCATTTGGGTCAAAGGTTGAAAATTTAGAAAGTGAAGAAGTCCCTCCTTTCTATTTAAGTCTAAATGTGCATGATAAGGTGGTCCATAATGCCATGCTAGACTTAGTAGCGTCTCATAATCTAATGCCGAAGGGAGTGGTAGAAAGTTTGGGATTGGAAGTAACAAGACCCTACAAATATTTGTATTCATTCGATTCTAAAAGAGTAAAATGCCTTGGCTTGATTAAAGATATGGTGGTAACTCTAAATAAGTTTCCATCTAAGACTATAGTCATGGATGTGGTAGTTGCAGATATTCCACCCAAGTTTGGGGTATTGTTGTCAAGATCTTGGACTTCCAAGCTGAAAGGTAGTTTACAGATGGACATGTCATATGCTACAATTCCTGTTCGAGATGGGAGCCGAAGATTATATAGTGAAAAAAGAACTCCTTATGTAGTAAGCAGTCAAGATAAACCTGAAATCCATCATATATATGCTATTGATACTGATTTGGGGTCTTCTATTTTTTTTAATGATGTTGTTCCACATAATTTAGAAGAGGAATCGTAGAAGAATTCCAAGGAAAATAAGGAAAAGAAAGCGATGGAATAGGATGCTTTGGAGGTGAAGCAAAAAAGGGAAGGCCAATGGATTATGTACTTTGACGGATCTACTGCAAAAATAGGTGCTGGAGCCGGTGTGTATATAATTTCTCCCATTAGACATTTCAAGGCTCTATCATATAAATTGACTTTTGAATGCACAAATAATGTATCAGAATACAAAGCTTTATTACTGTGATTGCACGGTCTGAAGGATTTGGGATCATAAAGAATAAGAGACCTAGGAGATTCAGAGTTGGTGATAAATCAAGTAAATGATAGCTATCAAACCAGGCATCCCCGGATGAGGGCTTACAGGAATGAGGTATAGGATATGTTTGGTAACTTCTTTACAGAGCATACTATTCAGGTAGTTCCTAGGCATGAAAATATTGTGGCTGATTCTTTAGCCATAGCCGCTGGAAAATTTGAGACCCCTGTTGCTGGTCAGAAGAAATACCAGGTGGAGATTGTGAATAGACCGTCTATTCCTGATAATTCTAAATATTGGAAAGTATTTGAAGAGGACATGCAGATCAGAAGATTTTTAGAATTATCAGGAGAGTTTGTAAATACTCATATTGACGCTAAAAATAATAATGATGAGGCCTTTGAGAATGATGAAGAAACTGAGACAGAAAAAGAAGACGTTGAAAAGCTAAGGAAAACCCTAGGAGGTAAGGATATTATTCAGCTAAAAAATAATTTCATAGCAAGGGGTTTGATCCCTTTAGAATTTTTTTTTGATCCGAATGATGTTGCCAAGAATCCCAAAGTAATGCATGTTGAGGATGCCGTTGAAAATAGGAATATTGGCACTGAAGAGAATCCTAAAATTATAAAGTTATCCAAGAAGTTTCCTGAAAGAGAAAAGGAAGAGTATGTGAAATTAATGAAAAAGTATACAGATGCATTTGCTTGGAGTTATAAAGACCTTAAAGAGTATGATACATCTATCATACAACATACTATTCCTATAAAGCCTAGGGAGAAACCTTTCAAACAGAAGCTCAGAAAGATAAATCCTAAATTGCTTGCCATCATTGAGAGGGAAATTAAGAAGCTATTTGATGCCAAGATCATTGTAACACTGAGGTTTTCAAAGTGGGTTGCAAATCTGGTCCCTGTTAGGAAAAAGAATGGAGAAATAATATTGTGCATAGATTTCCACAATCTAAATAAGGTCTCTATGAAGGATAATTATCCTTTGCCAAAGATGGATCACATACTGCAGCAGGTGGTGGGAGCTGAGAGAATTTCAAAGTTGGATGGTTTTTCTAGCTATAATCAAATCAAGGTATTACCTGAAGATCAAGAAAAGACTACATTTACCACACCTTGGGGCACTTTTATTTATGCAAAAATTCCTTTTGGCTTAATGAATGCAGGAGCTACTTTCCAACGAGCTATGGACATTGCTTTTGCAGGAGAAATTGGAAATTTTGTGGTAATTTATATGGATGACATCACAGTCTATTCAAAGTCTAACAGAGAACATTTGCATCATCTGGAGAGAATTTTCATGAAGTGTAGGAAATATGGTATATCTTTGAACTCGAAGAAGTCCAATTTTGCATTAGAAGAAGAAAAGATGTTGGGCCATATAATATCTAAAGATGGCATAAAGATTGATCCTGAAAGGGTAAGTGCGATTCTGAAGGTAGGAGAACCCAGAAGTAAAAAGGAAATACAATCATTTCTGGGGCAAGTGAATTTCTTAAGAAGGTTTGTACCAAGTTTTGCTGCGATATTGATGAATATTACAAATATGTTGAAAAAAGGTCATGAAATAAAATGGAATACAGAAGCTAGGAAGTCCTTTTGGGAAATCAAGAAAGCAATTTCAGATGCTCCTATGTTGGTAAGTCCAGACTTTACCAAATATTTCTAAGTATTCTCATACGCTTCAGAACATACTATAACAGTAGTTTTATTGCAGAAGAATGATGAGAATTTGGAACAGCCCATAGCATTTTTCAGCAAAATGTTGAGGGATGGAGAATTGAAATATGACATCATGGAAAAACAAGCATATGCTTTAGTCAAAGCATTGAAATATTTCAGGGTATATATTCTGCATTCACATATAATTGCATATGTTCCAGCTGCTGCAGTGAAAGGGATTTTGACACAACTAGATCCAAAACGCAGAAGGGAGAAATGGATAGCTATATTATTGGAGTACGACATAGAGATAAGGCCTACAAAGTTGGTCAAGGGACAAGGATTGGAAAAAATGCTGACAAATTCAAATTGTGAATCCTTGCAAATCAATTTTTTATCTCATCAATCTAATCAGTTGGATACAGATGTAGAAGTAATGGCTGATTTTGTGACATCTCCATGGTATTCTGACATTGTTTTCGTCCTTCAAAATTTGCAAGCACCGGAAGGATTGAGTAAGTCAAGGGCGAGATCCATAAAATTGAAATCTGCTAAATTTTGTATTATAAATCAATATCTTTATTGGAAGGATCCCGGTGGAGTGTTACTAAACTGTCTTTTAGAAAATGAAGCTCAACAGACAATCAAAGAATTTCATAAGGGGGACTGTGGAGGACATAATTCTTGGAAAGTGACTGCAAACAAAATTCTAAGAGTAGGCTATTATTGGCCTACATTATTTGCAGATGTGTATAAAGAAACCAGAAAGTGTCATCAATGCCAAATTTTCGATGGAAAGAAGAAAGTGCTTCCTCTCCCTTTGAATCCAATAATAGTAGAAGCTCCTTTCCAGCAGTGGGGTTTGGATTTTATTGGTGAAATAAACCCCAATTCATCGGGACAACACAAATGGATCCTGACAGCTACAAATTATTTTACAAAATGGATTGAAGCTATCCCCACCAGAAGAGCCACTGGAAATGTCATCATGGACTTTCTTGAGGAAAATATATTGGTTCGATTCGGATGCCCTAGAAGAATAGTGACAGACAATGCAGTTGCGTTTAAATCCAGGAAAATGATTGATTTCTATCACAAATATCACATAAGTATCAATCATTCAACTGCTTATTATCCACAAGGAAATGGGTTAGCTGAATATTCTAATAAAAGCTTAGTAAGGATCATCAGGAAGCTGTTGGAGGATAATAAAAGGTCCTGGCACACCAAGCTCAAGTATGCTCTATGGGATGACAGGATTAGTACCAAAAGGTCAATCGGCATGTCTCCGTTCCAGTTGGTGTATGGAACTGAAGTAGTTTTTCCAGCGTCATTAGGTGTTCCAGTTATGAGGTATTTCCAAGACCAGCAAGAAGAACCAAATCACATGCAACGAAGGATAAACTAGATTATTGAGCTAGAATAATGAAGGTATAAGACTTATGACACAGTGCAGTCACATCAGGAAAAAATGAAAAATACTTTTGAAAAAAGAATCGAAGAAGAGTAGTTTCAGATCGATGATTTAGTCTTGAAATGGGATGCTCCCAAAGAAGACAAACATGGGAAATTTGATCATATGTGGGTAGGTCCTTATGTTGTTGCTAGTTACAGAGGGGAAAATGCCTTTTTGTTAGAATATCCAAATGGGATTCTTCTGGAAAGTAACCCTGTCAATGGAAGATATCTGAAGCATTACCTGTCCTAAAGAGGAGGGTGAAGCTTTTATTATAGCCTGTAAATATTTAGTTTCTTTGCAAGCCAATACAGATGGTAGGCTGAATGTGTTTGAAGCCCGTGGTGAAGGCCCTAAGATTCAGAAAGCGTACCATTCCTTTCTAAAAAATAATATATCTACAAAAAACAAAAGATAAGTTTCTCGGAAGTTATTGGGAAAAATTAAAGACAGGCACCTGGTCTATGAGTTCTTTGATACCTCGCGGGGAGGATATCATCCCTAGATGGAGCCAGTTGTTAACAATCCTATCTAGCACAGACTCAAAAGGACCATGGTGAAGAGGAAATAATGGTTACTTGTTGAACTTTGGTTAAATATTATGGTATAAAGTATGAACAAAGGGCAAGTAAGTGATGAATTGTCATGAAATCCAATGGTGCGAAGCGAAACAGTGGAGATTGATGGCCTATAACGTGTCCACTTCGTGAAGGAGTGAGAAGGATAAAGACATGTAGGGTGTTCGATGATATATGAAGATCAACGGTTGCTCATCCATTTTGATGAAATCTACGGTCGTTGTGGACTTCGCCGTGTAGAGTTGCACGTTAGATAAAATGAGGACGCCCGGCAGAATTGGGTACGTGTCACGTGATCCAATGGATGGGAAATAAAGGTGGATTACATCGATGATCATTGATTGATCCATTGCGGGAAGTCGCACGTCAGTTGGAGGCAAAAGGCGGTAGCGGAATAGAAACCATGGTACACGTGGTCGATTGTGATGCATTCCGGAGACAAAAGTGGTTTGGCAAAAACCGCCGAAAGGGGGCTCTAGAGTGGGGTCCTATATAAACAAAGTTGACTTGTCCAATGATTATTCTATTGGCACCGGATGAATGAAAAATACCTACGTGCTCGTCAACCTTTAACAGTCAAATTTCGAACACATGCAGCTGCAGTAATAGGTAAGGCTCAAACGCCATAATTCATCCATCTAATTACCATTATCAACTGAATTATGGACCAAAGAAAAGACTTGTAGGGGTTTAGTCATATTTGGATGACAGAGAAGACTATCTGGTTGATAGGGATAGAGGGGTGTGTGACCCTTTCCTATCCATTGGAAGTATATCAGTCAGCAAAGAGAGGTTGTGGCAATACAATTCATAGGGTAATGATGTCCTGAATGTTTGTAAGTCATTTTTATATTATTTTGCTGTCGAGCAAACCCTGCATTTTCTCAAATTCGTAGAATGGTGCGCAGTTAACTATTCCCCTTCTCAAAGAGTCATTGTAAGTCGGTCTACATCTAGGATACTCTGTCGAATTAATGCCAAGGTCATCTATGAAAACCTAAACTTTCCCGACAACTACCCTGACAGTCATGAACCAGTAAACGAATCCATTCTTACTGAATTGTAGAAAAATTGTGGAGCTGAAGTTCGTTGCAAATTCTTGTCCAGCGTCTTGAAAGAAGGTCAGTCCTTAGATGGTCTTTTCCTACCATACCGTGTTCATATTTTCAAAGATGAAGTTCAATTAGTGGTGTCCTTAGTCTGTCAAATCTTGGGTCTTGATAATGATTGTCACGTAAATGAAGTTATCCTGGGTTTTCTATTAAAAATAAGTTCGTTTAGTTCTAAGTCTCAGTTAGTTCATATATTCAGTCTAGATGAATATTTGGCAGAAACGATACATCTTCAATTAAGTGAATTCCCAAAGGTCAGGTTCTTCAAATTTCAGACTTATTTATTGGACATGTTGCTATGTTCAAACGTCATTGAACTACAGTTTCTAAGTACCATCTTCTCTTCGAATTTGCCCAAGCAAATCAACATGTTTGAATTCGCAAATTCAATCATGTCAGAAATATACAAAATCTTGTTTGATGAAGTGTTGCCCTGGGTGTTAGAAGAGATGAAATGCATGATGTAGTCCTTGCTTGAGGATCGAGTCGAAGACTAGTTCCTATATAAAGATTCCACTGTTTTGAGGATATATGGATTTACTGGGGAACCTCATAGGTTACCTGCTTTCCTTAGCCCCATAATTTTTGCATTAGAGTTTATGAGACAAAGGCTGCATTAAGAGAAAGAACATTTTGGGGCCTTTAATAAATCTTCAAATATCAAGTTTCCTCTCAAACGGTCCTTTTATTTTCAAAAATAAAGGTGCCCTAGTGTTTATAGAAAAATTGTTGGAGAACATGGAATTTAAAAAAGAGCCAAGGGTGAATTATGATCATCATCACATAATTTCCCTAAGAAAGCAGGAAAACAAAAACAAGCCATTTGACCACCAGAGTGTTGAAGGTTTGACCGAGATAGCTAGTTTATTTCATTTTATGGAGATTCCAAGATCCGATGAGGATGCAAGTATTATACCAGTTGCAACATCTCAAGTGACAGATGGTCCCAGTATTGTAATTAAAAGAAGCCTTTCTGAAATTGAAAGCATGGAAGTGGATGAGTATGGGTCACACAAAAAGGCCAAACTTTGTCAAGTTGGTGGAGTTTTAAGTAAAGAGATCTTAGACGATTTAAAAAGAGTTACTTTAGTTCCAGCAAAATCTGTACAGGTGAATCAGTTTTCTTTTAAAGATGTAGATAATTCATAATCAAGCCCAATTTTCAAATCCAAAGAGGAGCTTATGGCCAGTTATGTAGAGAAGAGAAAATAGTCCCTAGGAGAGACAAGGAATTTACTCCCGCAGGTGAGGAGTTTAAATAATCCAAAAACTTCCTTGATTTCTGCCAGGGACATAGAAAGAAATACTTTTAAATTGGCCATGGTAAGTGACAAGAAGATGGCAGAAATGGAAGTAAGACTGGACAAGATTAGTGTTCCCGACAAAATACAGCTACATAAGAAAACAAGTGACATTATTTATTCAGATCTATTGCAAGCTATGATGAGAATCAATAAACTACAAATTTTGGTAGACAAGTTAGAGGTTCAGTTAAGACATGAAAAAGTTGAAAATAAGGCCAATGCCATCCAAGTTAAAAAGCTACAAGAAGACATTATTAGTTCATGAAATGAAAGAGATAACACCCAAGCAATCAGAAGAATGCTAGAAGAAAAGGACAACGCCCTCCAAGTTTTGAAGAAAAGGTTGAAGACCCCAAGCACAGAGCATGTTCAATCATCCGAATTATTGGCATTGCAAGAAGAAAAATACAAGATCCACCATGAGATGATGGAACATAAAGGAAGAGCTATGAAATTACAAGAGGAAAAAGACAAATGGGAAACCAAATGGAGTGAGCTGATATCACAAATCTCCTTGCTGAAAAAGGACCAAAACAATGAAAAAGAGATCATGGAAGAATTGATGAGTTAGACTCCCACTGATGAGGACCTGTCTATTGTAAATATTGAGAAACCATTGAATGATTTTTCTGCAGATGACTTGTTAGTACCCATGTCCCAGGTCAGCCTAAAGGATGAAGAAATAAAAGAGTTAAAGGTGGAAAATGAAAAGATCAAGTCCGAGTTAGCCAAAGTGAACGAGAGTAAAAATAAAATATTGCAAGACAGAAATCAGCTGCAAAAGAAATTTAATGAATTGAAGGAAAGAAATATAGGGAAGGGTCCTCTCCAGGGAGCAAAGCACATAATTTGGGACACCTTATCTGTAAAAATTACTAAATTCATGCACTATTTAAACTTCATTGATGATCAAAACATATTGATCAATCTGGCCAGTCAAATACTGAAATTAGTGAATGAAACTATGGAGAGGAAACACCTTGCCACAGCCCATAACGCGTTAAATTTCGTGAATTCATTAACATATCAAAAGTTGCATGATATAGGAGTAAAGGACAGAGTAGCAATAGTGCTGTCAGTAAAAAGGTTTATTCATAAGCACCACTTGATGAAGACGGTACAGGATAAAGCTGATGAAATGGTCTCACAGGTTAATGGTTTCAAACAGGCTTTCATAGAGCTATTTGAAGACGGCCTTCCTTCCTTCTGGGATGAGGAGGGACGTATGTTTTCTCAATAACATTACCACATCCTGTTGGTGCAAAGTCGTATGGACCATTCACAATTTGACGATTTGGAGAAGGGTCTGACAGGGAAAGTCATAGTGGATAAGCTAACCGAAGACTTTGAAATATTCCAGAAATTCCTAATTATCAGGGGAGGTTTGCCTAAGGTTTCTTATGAAGCATACATGGATCTAGAGGTGTCCATTCGAGAGATGGTCGAATATGACATACCAAGCGCGGAGCAGTGGAGGGCTATAGAGAGATTTGGAAAAACAAAATACATCCTTCATTCTTGAAGACAGGTGTCACGCGCTGAGGAGCTGATTGGACGAGGCCATGTTACCAAGTTGATTTTAACTTAATGATCTGTTAGGATTGAAGCTAGTAGTTTATTCCTAGGAGTTAGGAATATAGTTACAAGACTTTGATTAAGCCGGTTATTCAGTTATGAATCTTCTTGGAAGATGAATTATTTTATGTATATAAGTGCATTTATTTTATGAGATGGGGGTGGGAACCCGTCCTGTTGTTGAATATTTTGAAAGACACATATTTTTTGAAGAGCAAAATTGAATGCGAATGGTTTATCAGAGATTCCTGCGTCATTTATATTATAGTCTGTGCTTCTTTCTCTTGTGATTGTTTTTTCCAGTATTACACTTCATTTTGTCTCCTTCATATTTGAAACATAGTGTTGAAATGGTTAGAATTCATACTGGTTATGCTCTGATCATCATTTCAAATATTTTATAGACCCTTCTGCTAAAGTTAATATAGAATTCATCTCTTGATGCTCTGTATTGATGGACTGTTCTCTACTTCTTCTGCTCCAAATGAACTAAATGAATGACTGTGATTGAATGGTTACCTTGGCTTTGGTGAACTCTTGCGTATATGATTTTGTGTTATTTTTTATCTATATGTGACCCCATGCCCAATGGTTATGCATATTGTTTCAACCATCTATACAATCTTTGAGTGTTGATATACATATATGGCCTTGTTAAATCTGTATTTGAGAGATCCCTCTCTAGATAGAGAAGCCAGTTTATTTCTAAAAGTGGTTTTTGCTATTACCTTGGGATATACTTTTTACAACCTGGGTACATTCTGATTGCTAACAAACTGGCGCTGTTGCTGGGGAACGGAAGAGAATATATTCCCTGGGAGAACGACAGTGTTTAAAGGAAGATTTATGTGGGCAAACAGAAAATTTTATCAGTAAAAAAGGTTGTACATTTGTCCTGGCAACTCCATTGTTTACCTTTTTCGAATCTCAAGGAGTCATTCTGGCTTCGAGAAGGCACACACGAGGTAATTATGATACCGAAGTCTTAAAAGGTTTAGAGGATCCTGAAAAGTTGTTTAGGAGAAAAAATAAAGAAAAGTTAGGTTTTCCTTTGTTTGGCACATCATCATCTCAAGATTCTCATATTGATCCAGAATGGGAAGTTAATGCTGGAAAGAGTCTGTTGAGAACTAAATCTGAATCTGACCTTAAGAATACTGAGTTTAATCCTCGTAGGTTAGAATCTTATTTGTTGGATTCCCTCTGGAGAGATTTACAACAAACTATGAAAGTTGAAACATTTACCTCTCAAAATACTCCGAGCTCTTCAATTCCTGTGAACCCACCTAGACCAATGGCGGCTAGATTTGCTCCCTTACGTTTGCCTGCTTTATTACATGATCTTCCTCAGAATTATTCTCAAAGAATTTCTTTATTTGATGGAGAATATGAGATAACCACAAAACAACATGTTGCCAAGTTTGAAGATTTCATTGACTTAGAGGAAGTTGATTATCCAGATGTTAAAATGTGGTTATTTGCCCAAAGCTTGCCAGGTGAAGCAAACAAATGGTTTAAAGATTTGCCAAATGGGTCTATAATGAATTTTCAGGATTTTCAAAATGTATTTCTAGATAGGTGGGATGATAAACAAAATCCTCTGCAACTCTTATCTCTATATAACAGTCTCAAAAAAGGAGGTTTCGAATCCGTTCATGAATTTTCAAGCAGGTTCATGAGGGTTTATAACTCTATTCTGGAAGATATAAAACCTTCGCCAGCAGCTGCTAAACTACATTATGTTGGGGCCTTTGATAATGATTTTGTGGTTTCATTACAGGAAAGAAAATCAGCAACTCTTGCTGCCATGTTTACAGATGCCTTAGAGGTGGAAGCAAATATGATGGCAAGTGGAAAAATGAAACATAGAGATATTGATAGGAGGAAAAAGGAAGAAAATTTGCCTTCTACCTCTTCTTCTTCCGCAGATGTCAAATTTGAAATGATGTTGAAAACCATGGAAAAGTTGATGGATAGATTAACTATGGATACTAGGCTGTTCAACAGAGAGCAAGTGGATATCCAAATCAGGAATCCAAATTTCAGAAGACCAAATCCTCCTATTCCTCCCCAGAATAGGCAGATAGACCTGAGAAATCCAAGAAATCAAGAGGAACAACAAATCCATCCACCATTTCCTGAAAATTATGTTGCTGATGAAGAAGATCCCCCTGAGAATGAGATTCATCTATTTGGAGAGCATAATTCAGAAATATATCTTACTGAAGAGGAGCATAACATGTTTGAACAAGAAGGTGAAGATGAAGAATTTGGGAGGGAAACAGAGCAATATCAAAGGGGTTATTTACATGCTCTGGATGATGTGCAGAGAAAAATTAGATTAAGAAACAGGGAATTTTTCATAAATAAAGGGAAGGCAAACCCAAATCATCCTTCCACTAGTTCTTTGAATATGGAAAAAGGAAAACAATTACAAAAAGAATCTTTTGTAAATAAAGAGGTTGAAAATGATGTACAAAAAGATAAAAGAATGAAACAGGTGGTTCCAGTTGAAGTGGAAAGAATTGGTTCTAGTTTTAATTTACAAAATGAACTTTCAAAGCTAAAAATCTATGTTCCATTTAATGAGTTATTGAGAAACATTGAATACAGAAATACTATCACAAAAATGGTCAAAAATCAAGGGGAATGGCAATCTGACATTTTGGAGTTGAATGATGATAATCTTGCTATTTCATTTGGGTCAAAGGTTGAAAATTTAGAAAGTGAAGAAGTCCCTCCTTTCTATTTAATTCTAAATGTGCATGATAAGGTGGTCCATAATGCCATGCTAGACTCAGGAGCGTCTCATAATCTAATGCCGAAGGGAGTCGTAGAAAGTTTGGGATTGGAAGTAACGAGACCATACAAAGATTTGTAATCATTCGATTCTAAAAGAGTAAAATGCCTTGGTTTGATTAAAGATATGGTGGTAACTCTAAATAAGTTTCCATCTAAGACTATAGTCATGGATGTGGTAGTTGCAGATATTCCACCCAAGTTTGGGGTATTGTTGTCAAGATCTTGGACTTCCAAGCTGAAAGGTAGTTTACAGATGGACATGTCATATGCTACAATTCCTGTTCGAGATGGAAGCAGAAGATTATATAGTGAAAAAAAACTCCTTAGGTAGTAAGCAGTCAAGATAAACCTGAAATCCATCATATATATGCTGTTGATACTGATTTGGGGTCTTATATTTTCTTTAATGATGTTGTTCCACATAATTTAGAAGAGGCATCGCAGAAGAAGTCCGAGGAAAATAAGGAAAAGGAAGCGATGGAACAGGATGCTTTGGAGGCGAAGCAAAAAAGGGAAGATCAATGGATTATGTACTTTGACGGATCTGTTGCAAAAATAGGTGCTAGAGCCGGTGTGTATATAATTTCTCCCATTAGATATTTCAAGGATCTATCATATAAATTGACTTTTGAATGCACAAATAATGTAGCAGAATATGAAGCTTTATTACTGGGATTGCATGCTCTGAAGGATTTGGGAGCACAAAGAATAAAAGTCCTAGGGGATTTAGAGTTGGTGATAAATCAAGTAAATGATATCTATCAAACCAGGCATCCCTAGATGAGGACTTACAGGAATGAGGTATGGGATATGTTTGGTAACTTCTTTATAGAGCATACTATTCAGGTAGTTCCCAGACATGAAAATATTGTGGCTGATTCTTTAGCCATAGCCACTGGAAAATTTGAGACCCCTGTTGCTGGTCAGAAGGAATACCAGGTGGAGATTGTGAATAGACCCGCTATTCCTAATAATTCTAAATATTGGCAAGTATTCGAAGAGGACATGCAGATTAGAATATTTTTATAATTATCAGGAGAGTTTGTAAATAATCATAATGCCGCTGAAAATAATAATGATGAGGCCTTTGAGAATGATGAAGAAACTGAGACAGAAAAAGAAGAGGCTGAAAAGCTAAGGAAAACCCTGGGAGGTAAGGATATTATTCAGCTAAAAAATAATTTCATACCAAGGGGTTTGATCCCTTTAGAAAAACTTTTTGATGAGAATGATGTTGCCAAGAATCCCAAAGTAAAGCCTATTGAGGATTCCGTTGAAAATAGGAATATTGGCACTGAAGAGAATCCTAAAATTATAAAGTTATTCAAGAAGTTGCCTGAAAGAGAAAAGGAAGAGTATGTGAAATTAATGAAAAAGTATACAGATCTGTTTGCTTGGAGTTATGAAGACCTTAAAGAGTATGATACATCTATCATACATCATACTATTCCTATAAAGCCTGGGGAGAAACCTTTCAAACAGAAGCTCAGAAGGATAAATCCTAAATTGCTTCCCATAATTGAGAGGGAAATTAAGAAGCTATTTGATGCCAAGATCATTGTAACACTGAGTTTTTCAAAGTGGGTTGCAAATCTGGTCCCTGTTAGGAAAAAGAATGGAGAAATAAGATTGTGCATAGATTTCCTCAATCTAAATAAGGTCTCTATGAAGGATAATTATCCTTTGCCAAAGATGGATCACATACTGCAGCAGGTGGTGGGATCTGAGAGAATTTCAATGTTGGACGGTTTTTCTGGCTATAATCAAATCAAGTTATTACCTGAAGATCAAGAAAAGACTGCATTTACCACACCTTGGGGCACTTTTATGTATGCAAAAATGCCTTTTGGCTTAATGAATGCAGGAGCTACTTTCCAACAAGCTATGGACATTGCTTTTGCAGGAGAAATTGGAAATTTTGTGGTAATTTATATGGATGACATCATAGTCTATTCAAAGTCTGACAGAGAACATTTGCGTCATTTGGAGATAATTTTCATGAAGTATAGGAAATATGGTATATCTTTGAACCCGAAGAAGTCCAATTTTGCATTAGAAGAAGGAAAGATGTTGGGCCATATAATATCTAAAGATGGCATAAAGATTGATCCTGAAAGGGTAAGTGTGATTCTGAAGGTAGGAGTACCCAGAAGTAAAAAGGAAATACAATCATTTCTGGGGCAGGTGAATTTCTTAAGAAGGTTTGTACCAAGTTTTGCTGAGATATTGATGAATATTACAAATATGTTGAAAAAAGATTATGAAATAAAATGGAATACGGAAGCTAGGAAGTCCTTTTGGGAAATAAAGAAAGTAATTTCAGATGCTCCTGTGTTGGTAAGTCCAGACTTTACCAAAGATTTCCCATTATTCTCATACGCTTCAGAACATACTATATCAGCAGTTTTATTGTAGAAGAATGATGAGAATTTGGAGCAACCCATAGCATTTTTCAACAAAATGTTGAGGGATGGAGAATTGAAATATGACATCAAGGAAAAACAAGCATATGCTTTAGTCAAAGCATTGAAATATTTCAGGGTATATATTCTGCATTCACATATAATTGCATATGTTCCAACTGCTGCAGTGAAAGGGATTTTGACACAACCAGATCCAGAATGCAGAAGGGTGAAATGGATAGCTATATTATTGGAGTACGACATAGAGATAAGGCCTACAAAGTTGGTCAAGGGACAAGGATTGGAAAAAATGATGACAAATTCAAATTGTGAATCCTTGAAAATCAATTTTTTTATCTCATCAATCTAATCAGTTGGATACAGAAGTAGAAGTAATGGCTGATTTTGTGACATCTCCATGGTATTCTGACATTGTTTTCGTCCTTCAAAATTTGCAATCACCAGAAGGATTGAGTAAGTCAAGGGCGAGATCCATAAAATTGAAATCTGCTAAATTTTGTATTATAAATCAATATCTTTATTGGAAGGATCCCGGTGGAGCGTTACTAAACTGTCTTTTCAAAAATGAAGCTCAGTAGACAGTCAAAGAATTTCATAAGGGGGACTGTGGAGGACATCATTCTTGGAAAGTGAATGCAAACAAAATTCTAAGAATAGGCTATTATTGGCCTACATTATTTGCAGATGTGTATAAAGAAACCAGAAAGTGTCATCATTGCCAAATTTTCGATGGAAAGAGGAAAGTGCTTCCTCTCCCTTTGAATCCAATAACAGTAGAAGCTCCTTTCCAGCAGTGGGGTTTGGATTTTATTGGTGAAATAAACCCCAATTCATCGGGAAAACACAAATGGATCCTAACAGCTACAGATTATTTTACAAAATGGATTGAAGCTATCCCCACCAGAAGAGCCACTGAAAATGTCATCATGGAATTTCTTGAGGAAAATATATTGGCTCGATTCGGATGCCCCAGAAGAATAGTGACATACAATGCAGCTGTGTTTAAATCCAAGAAAATGATTGATTTCTGTCACAAATATCACATAAGTCTCAATCATTCAAATGCTTATTATCTGCAGGGAAATGGGTTAGCTAAATCTTCTAATAAAAGATTAGTAAGGATAATCAGGAAGCTGTTGGAGGATAATAAAAGGTCCTGGCACACCAAGCTCAAGTACGCTCTATGGGCTGACAAGATTAGTACCAAAATTTCAATCGGCATGTCTCCGTTCCAGCTGGTGTATGGAACTGAAGTAGTTTTTCCAGTGTCATTGGGTGTTCTAGTTATGAGGTATTTCCAAGACTAGCAAGAAGAACCAAATCACATGCAGCGAAGGATAAACCAGATTATTGAGCTGGAAGAACAAAGGTATAAGGCTTATGACAAAGTGTAGTCACATCAGGAAAAAATGAAAAATACTTTTGACAAAAGAATGAAAGAAGAGCAGTTTCAGATCGATGATTTAGTCTTGAAATGGGATGCTCCCAAAGAATACAAATATGGGAAATTTGATCATATGTGGGTAGGTCGTTATGTTGTTGTTGGTTACAGAGGGAAAAATGCCTTTTTGTTAGAATATCCGAACGGGGTTCTTCTGGAAAGTAACCCTGTCAATGGAAGATATCTGAAGCATTACCTGTACTAAAGAGGAGTGTGAAGCTTGTATTATAGCCTGTAAATATTTACTTTCTTTGCAAGCCAATACAGATGGTAGGTTGAATGTGTTTGAATCCCATGGTGAAGGCCCTAAGATTCAGAAAGCGTACCATTCCTTTCTAAAAAATAATATATCTACAAAAAACAAAAGATAATTTTCTCGGAAGTTATTGTGAAAAATTAAAGACAGGAACCTGGTCTACGAGTTCTTTGATACCTCGCAGGGAGGATATCATCCCCAGATGGAGCCAGTTATTAACAATCCTATCTAGCAGAGACTCAAAAGGACCATGGTGAAGAGGAAATAATGGTTACTTGTCAAACTTTGGTTAAATATTATGGTATAAAGTATGAACAAAGGGAAAGTAAGTGATGAATTGTCATGAAATCCAATGGTGCGGAGTGAAACAATGGAGATTGATGGCCTATAATGTGTCCACTTCATGAAGGAGCGAGAAGGATAAAGACATGTGGGATTTTCGATGATATATGAAGATCAACGGTTGCTAATCCATTTCAATGAAATCTACGGTCGTTGTGGACTCCGCCGTGTAGAGTTGCACATTAGATAAAACGAAGACGCCCAATGGAATTGGGTATGTGTCGCATGATCCAACGGCTGGGAAATAAAGGTGGATTACATCGACGATCGTTGATGGATCCGGAGTGGGAAGTCAAACGACGGTTGGAGGCAAAAGGCAGTAGCAGAATGGAAACCATGGTACACGTGGTCGATTGTGATGCATTTCGGAGACAAAAGTGGTTTGGAAAAAACCGCCGAAAGGGGGCTCCGGAGTGGGGTCCTATATAAACAAATTGACTTGTTTGATGATTATTCTATTGGCCCCAGACGAATGAAAAAGACCTGCGTGCTCGTCAACCTTTAACAGTCAAATTTTGAACACACGCAGCTACAGTAACAGGTAAGGCTCAAACGCCATAATTCATCCATCTAATTACCATTATCAACTAAATTATGGACCAAAGAAAAGACTTGCAGGGGTTTAGTCATATTTTGGATGATAGAGAAGACTATCTGGTTGAGAGGGATAGAGGGGTGTGTGACCCTTTCCTGTCCATTAGAAGTATGTCAGTCAGCAAGGAGAGGTTGTGGAAATACAATTCACAGGGTAATGATGTCATAAATGTTTGTAAGTCATTTCTATATTATTTTGCTGTCGATCAAACCCTGCATTTTCCCAAATTCGCAGAATGGTGCGCAGTTAACTATTCCCCTTCTCAAAGACTCATTGTAATTCAGTCTACGTCTAGGATACTCTATCGAATTAATGCCAAGGTCATCTGTGAAAACCTAAAATTTCACGATAGCTACCCTGATAGTCGTGAACCGGTAAACGAATCCATTCTTCCTGAATTGTACAAAAATTGTGGAACTGAAGTTCGTTGCAAATTCCTGTCGAGCGCCTTGAAAGAAGGTCAGTCCTTAGATGGTCTTTTCCTACCATACCATGTTCATATTTTCAAAGATGAAGTTCAATTAGTGGTGTCCTTAGTCTGTCAAATTTTGGGTCTTGATAATGATTGTCATGTAAATGAAGTTATCCTGGGTTTTCTATTAAAAATAAGTTCGTTCAGTTCTGAGTCTCAGTCAGTTCCTGTATTCAGTCTAGATGAATATTTGGCAGAAACAATACATCTTCAATTAAGTGAATTCCCAAAGGTCAGGTTCTTCAAATTTCAGACATATTTATTGAACATGTTGCTATGTTCAAACGTCACTGAACTACAGTTTCTAAGTACCATCTTCTCTTCGGATTTGCCCAAGAAAATCAGCATGTTTGAATTTGCGAATTCAATCATGTCAGAAATATACAAAATGTTGTTTAATGAAGTGTTGCATTGGGTGTTAGAATAGATGAAATGCATGATGCAGTCCTCTCATGAGGATCGAGTCAGAGACTGGTTCCTATATAAAGATTCCACTGTTTTGAGGATATATGGATTTACTGGGGAACCTCATAGGTTACCTGCTTTCCTTACCCCCAGAATTTTTGCATTAGAGTTTATGAGACAAAGGCTGCATTCAGAGGAAGAACATTTTGGGGCCTTTAAGAAATCTTCAAATATCAAGTTTCCTCTCAAAGTTGGTCCTTTTATTTTCAAGAATAAAGGTGCCTTGGTGTTTATAGAAAAATTGTTGGAGAACATGGAATTTCAAAAATAGCCAAGGGTGAATTATGATCCTCATCACATAATTTCCTTGAGAAAGTAGGAAAACAAAAACAAGCCATTTGACCACCAGAGTGTTGAAGGTCTGACCGAGATAGCCAATTTATTTCATTTTATGGAGATTCCAAGATCCGATGAGGATGCAAGTATTATACCAGTTGCAACATCTCAAGTGACAGATGGTCCCAGTATTGTAATTAAAAGAATCCTTTCTGAAATTGAAAGCATGGAAGTTGATGAGGATGGGTCACACAAAAAGGACAAACTTTGTCAAGTTGGTGTAGTTTTAAGTAAAGAGATCTCAGACGATTTAAAAAGAGTTACTTTAGTTCCAACAAAATCTGTACAGGTGAATTGGTTTTCTTTTAAAGATGTAGATAATTCAGAATCAAGCCCAATTTTCAAATCCAAAGAGGAGCTTATGGCCAGTTATGTAGAGAAGAGAAAACAGTCCCTAGGAGAGACAAGGAATTTACTCATGCAGGTGAGGAGTTTAAATAATCCAAAAAATTCCTTGATTTCTGCCAGGAACATAGAAAGAAATACTTTTAAATTGGCCATGGTAGGTGACAAAAAGATGGAAGAAATGGAAGTAAGATTGGACAAGATTAGTGTTCCTGACAAAATACAGCTACATAAGCAAACAAGTGACATTATTTATTCATATCTATTGCAAGCTATGATGAGAATCAATAAACTACAAATTTTGGTAGACAAGTTAGAGGTTCAGTTAAGACATGAAAAAGTTGAAAATAAGGCCATTGCCATCCAAGTTAAAAAGCTACAAGCAGACATTATTAGTTCAGGAAATGAAAGAGATAACACCCAAGAAATCAGAAGAATGCTGGAAGAAAAGGACAACGCCCTCCAAGTTTTGAAGAAAAGGTTGAAGATCCCAAGCACAGAGCATGTTCAATCATCCAAATTATTGGCATTGCAAGAAGAGAAAGACAAGATCCACCAGGAGATGATGGAACATAAAGGAAGAGCTGTCGAATTACAAGAGGAAAAAGACAAATGGGAAACCGAATGGAGTGAGCTGATATCGCAAATCTCCCTACTGAAAAAGGACCAAAACGATGAAAAAGAGATCATGGAAGAATTGATGAGTCAGAATCCCACTGATGAGGACCTGTCTATTGTAAATATTGAGAAACCATTGAATGATTTTTCTGCAGATGACTTGTTAGTACCCATGTCCCAGGTCAGCCTAAAGGATGAAGAAATAAAAGAGTTAAAGGTGGAAAATGAAAAGATCAAGTCCGAGTTAGCCAAAGTGAACGAGAGTAAAAATAAAATATTGCAAGACAGAAATCAGCTGCAAAATAAATTTAATGAATTGAAGGAAAGAAATAGAGGGAAGGGTCCTCTCTAGGGAGCAAAGCACATAATTTGGGACACCTTATCTATAGAAATTACTAAATTCAAGCACTATTTAAACTTCATTGATGATCAAAACATATTGATCAATCTGACCAGTCAAAGACTGAAATTAGTGAATGAAACTATGGAGAGGAAACCCCTTGCCACAGCCTAGAAATTTATTGAATTCATTAACATATCAAAAGTTGCATGATATAGGAGTAAAGGACAGAGTAGCAATAGTGCTGTCAGCAAAAAGGCTTATTCATAAGCACCACTTGATGAAGACGGTACAGGATAAAGCTAATGAAATGGTCTCACAGGTTAATGGTTTCAAATAGAATTTCAGAGAGCTATTTGAAGACGACATTCCTTCCTTCTGGGACGAGGAGGGACGTGTGTTTTCTCAAGAACATTACCATAGCCTGTTGGTGCAAAGTCGTATAGACCATTCACAATTTGACGATTTGGAGAAGGGGCTGACAGGGAAAGTCATAGTGGATAAGCTGATCGAATAATTTGAAATATTGCAGAAATTCCTAATTATCAGGGGAGGTTTGCCTAAGGTTTCTTATGAAGCATACATGGAGCTGCAGGTGTCCATTCGAGAGATGGTCGAATATGAATTTCCAAGCGTAGAGTAGTGGAGGGCTATAGAGAGATTTGGAAAAACAAAATACATCCTTCATTCTTGAAGACATGTGTCACGCGCTGAGGAGCTGATTGGACGAGGCCATGTTACCAAGTTGATTTTAACTTAATGATCTGTTAGGATTGAAGCTAGTAGTTTATTCGTAGGAGTTAGGAATATAGTTACAAGACTTCGATTAATCCGGTTATTCAGTTATGAATCTTCTTGGAAGATGAATTATTTTATGTATATAAGTGCATTTATTTTATGAGATGGGGGTGGGAACCCGTCTTGTTGTTGAATATTTTGAAAGACACATATTTTTTGAAGAGAAAAATTGAATGCGAATGGTTTATCAGAGATTCCTACGTCATTTATATTACAGTCTGTGCTTCTTTCTCTTGTGATTGTTTTTTCCAGTATTACACTTCATTTTGTCTCCTTCATATTTGAAACATAGTGTTGAAATGGTTAGAATTCATACTGGTTATGCTCTGATCATCGTTTCAAATATTTTATAGACCCTTCTGCTAAAGTTAATATAGAATTCATCTCTTGATGCTCTGTATTGATGGACTGTTCTCTACTTCTTCTGCTCCAAATGAACTGAATGAATGACTGTGATTGAATGGTTACCTTGCCTTTGGTGAACTCTTGCATATATGATTTTGTGATATTTTTTATCTATATGTGACCCCATGCCCAATGGTTATGCATATTGTTTCAACCATCTATACAATATTTAAGTGATGATATACATATCTGGCCTTGTTAAATCTGTATTTGAGAGATCCCTCTCTAGAAAGAGAAGCCAGTTTCTTTCTAAAAGTGATTTTTGCTGTTACCTTGGGATATACCTTTTACAACCTGGGTACATTCTGAGTGCTAACACCTATCACAAGGATCAGCGCAGGACAACTAAAGCTTCCCATGAGGGATGGATACATGCCTATACCCACACTCCCAGTTGCCGGCTGAGAGTGGTCAATGATCAGGATCATAGCTCCCAAATATGCAGTAACAAACAGATTCTTGAATGCCATTTGATCAATCGTTATAATCTTCCTGTTATGTGGAAAACATACAACGCAGAACAAGGAAGAAGCAACGGCTTTCATACTATATATCCAGTTCCTACCCAACAAGAGATTATAGTCAAGGGGTGCATCAAACACCTGAACCTCTATCGCAATGGTCTTCCCCTCCAAATGGAATTTAAGGGAAGGAAGGATACCGTGCAGCCTAAAATATCTCCCATCAAACGTAGTTAACATAGTCACTGATTTAGACAGCTCAGGAGAACCCAAACCCTTCCAACAGGACAAAGACATCACAGAAGAAGCAGCGCCCTCGTCAATCATAGTACGCTTGACAATCATATTAAGACATTATATGTGCACCAAAAGAGACACAAAGTAGGGAAAGCAAGGATGATGTCCTGCAGTTTCAAATTTGATCACCGAGGAAGAATCATCTCCATTCACACCAAGGGAAGAAAGCAACGCCTTCCTTTGTAAAGAACAACTCTAAAGTACTTCCAATGAAGACATCACATAAGGAGTGAGGCCCAAATCCTCAACAACTGAATAATTCTGGGTAGCTTGGGCATTTGGATTATGCCCTAAACGCTTAAGAACTCCCTTAGGAATGCAAGGTGCAAACTCAGGTTTATCCGCAAGTTTCTCAATGTGTAAAGGAGACCCTGGTGGATCAGGCTCTTTGCCTGGGCTGGGTTGTGATGAACTATAATCTTTCGCACGAGTCACAAATTTCATAGCACGGACCATGTTAATGCACCCATGAGCACTAGACTCTGGTGGATCATGATCATCACTAGACTGGTCATGGGACTTTGAGTTCATATTTTGGTTATGCGGTAAAGGGTTCGTTAACACAACTGGTCCCTGTGCTAAGAATCTCGAAGCTTCTTCAATCCGAGGGCACAAGTAAGTGAGGTGATCGTCCTTACATAAATTGCAAGGGAACTTAAACTTACATTTAGCTTGCTTGTCCCCCCAACATTTATAGCATTCTTGTCATTATTGGTAGCATTCTCATTCTTATTCCCACCCTTTTGATTATTATTCTTACCCTTTTTTCTATTCCGTCCGGGCTGCTGGTTACCCTTCTGGTCCGACGATTGCACAGAAAGTACATTCACCATTTGGGTGGGTTAAGATGAAGTTGTAGCTTGTCCTGGAGTAGATTGGTTGATTGACAACTGACCAAATTGTTTTGGAACCGAATCTGCAGGTTTGGAACTTGCACACCCCACAATGCTATCGACATGTGGTCCAGGTTTGACTTTGGGATCGAAACTGGAATGAGTAGCATTGGGAATAATCTCATACAACAAACCAGACTGAGCATAGATCAAGTCTAGTTCCTGTGCCCTAAAGATCGCTTGTTCCTCATTTTGCACTCCGGATGTGGAAACATCCTTCGCTATATATGGAAATAACGATTTGAGGAACCACTCAAGGAGGAACTTTGGCAGTATAAAGGATTTAATTAATCTCTTCCATCTGCGCCACTCTTGAATGTGATCAGAAATATGGGTGGCTTTATCTTGCTGAAATGTCGACAAGAGTTTAGTACCAACGTCATAGCGCACTGGTAGCTAGAAGTGATTAATAAAATTCATCGCAAGATCGTCGAACAAGGTGAAAGCTCCCCTAGGTAACTCTATATACCATTTCGTAGCAGGCCCTGTGAGGGTGCATTGAAATAGTCTCAAATGGACTGAGTCCTGATGTAATGAATTCAAAGAGCACCGTAGGTGAAATGTAGTAACGTGTTCACTTGGATCCTCTCTCGGTTTTCCTTTGAACTTAGGTATGTCCGAAGGAAGCTTAGTAGGGACAGTCAGCTAAGCCAGGTCATGAGCCAGAGGATTGTTCGTAAGTCTTGATAAGTCAAGAAGATTAAGCGTCGTGAGGAAAGGGAGCCTAGGATGATGAGGTCGATGGACTGCTCCCTTATTCATATAGGTTTGGTTTCCACCATGGCCTTGGCCATAGTGCCCTCCTCCCATATGACCCATATAGGGTGGCGTGGAAGCACCATAATGAGGTGGACCTTGACTAGTAGGAGCTAGAAAGCCATAATTAGGAGAGTAAGTAGGTTGTTGATACCCGCCTCCATAAGTTGAAGAACCATGTCCGTACTGCACCCCATAATAGGGTCCATAGGTCATCGCTTGCGATGCCCCATGAGATACTCTGTAGGTAGGAAGATACATTTTGGAAGTAGGAATATACATACCGGAAGTAGGGATATATGTCATGGAAGTAGTAATCTGACCTCTATAAGCATGAACATAACCTCCTGAAGCAACGAGCAGTATGTAAACTTGAGACACAATCGGTCTAGTAACTGCAGTATGGACCTGACTCGTAGCCATGTGCCGACTCGAAGGACCACATGAATAAGGTGGAGGGTGGACATTTGAAGAACTAGGGGCCGAGGATGAAGGAATCTTAGTAATAAGATATGTACTACCACCTATCGTCACCTGTCTCGGGTCTGGTATCCTAATAGGATCGCTAACCCTAGACCTAGGAGGGATATAAGATGTAGCTTCCACCACTGGGATGGAAGGTGCAATGTGACTAGTGCTCCCAAACCTCTCTGCATGGTAAGGAATGAGAGTGCCCTAAGGCATAGTGTTAGGCTCGAATTTGGACTCGACATGAAATGTCGAATCGTGCATAGGAAAACCAGCCATACCATAACTACCATAGCTAGTAGTGGCGGGTTCAAACTGAGTCTCGAAGTCCTCTGGCATGCCATACCAGTAACGTGTCAAAGGGGAATCAGCCCTAGAGTGAGTAGGTCTATCATGCATGGCTCCTATCTCAGAAATCACAGGACCTGACTCAGCTAAGTTGGGTGAAGGATTGTAAGTAGGAGTAAATTCCCCATTGTCAACACGAATGGGAGGAGGTGGTTTAGGAATACCTTCTGAAGAATCTCCCATGGTGTGTGAATAAATGTGTGACATAGTCCGCCTGGACTATCTAGTTATCTCTCCCAAAGGAGGAGGAGAAGTAGAAGGCGGAAGCCCTGCTAAACGATGAGAACAGCACGGAACCGCACCCGAATCTGCAATGACTCAAAAAATAACAAAGACTCTCTATTTATGCAAACCCTAGGCCAACTATCATGCACAGAGAAATCACTAATAAAATCTAAAGCCAAATGCAAGCAAACAAGGGCTAGATAAGTGAGCTCCTGAACGAAGCAGGTATGTCTCGCCTAGGAGAGGCTTGAGACTCCCATACACAACAAGCGGAGGTACGTATCCAATTATTGTGGCCCTTAGCTTCAACGCATATAGCAACTGTGCTATCCGACCCCAACCTAGCCGGGACACCTACAGAATAACCTCTATAAGTACCCCCTCGATATCCTAGGTAAGGCCACTAAGGTCACCTCAATATAATCAATGCTCAGGTGGACAGTCACAAGTGGGATTGACCATATGGGCACGGTAGCAAAGCCCGAAACTCTCGAAAGAGCCCCTAGATACGAATACAATCCTGGAAATATCTCCGGTGCTACTCAATTATGACTAGGAGTCATCCCAATCAATAACCGCTCACACTGCCTCATGCTTAACTCCCTTTTGAGAGGAGGATCCTGAGAACAATGGTTATACAAAGGATTTCACACACTCACCTGGACAGACACCTAGATGTTGTTGTTTAGTGATCTTGGAGAATTAACTTACAATGAACTATTCCAAGATCCTAAAACCTAAGCTTGTTGGTGCACCCTAGAAAATAAAAGAGTGTAATTCATTTTATTTTAGTGTTGATTTTAGTTGGCTTTATTACGCAAAAAGGGATATGACCGTGCAACTAGTGGTGTTATGATGCAACAAGAAGTAAAATGCACACCTAAAAATCAATGCAAATGCATTGTGTCCATGAAAATAGGGTATGCTACTACGTGAAATGCACAATTCTTCTTCAAATGATAAATGTAAATTTTCCTATATGAAGTCCTAACTAGTACTCCAAAGCAAATCTAGAACTAGTGCAAGTACAATGCAAAGTGCAAAATGCAATGCATGATGATAAGCAAATGTTTTTGGATTTTTTGAAAATAAAAGAGATGAAAAAAGAAAAAGAATGACTCTATGACCCTTGGACTCTGCAAGCACACATAAACAACATTCAAGAAAAGCACTAAGGTAAAAGATCTGTAATGCACTAATCTCAAACAAAAAATCGAAAATGCCATGACAAGAACTTTCCTAAAAAAAAAATTAGGCTAAAAAAACGTTTCTGGTCAGAAACAGAGGTCAAAATAGACTCAAGTAGTGCCGAAGGAGACTCAGCAAATATCAAAATTCACCCAGCAACCAATTATCTTCCATAAAAAGGAAAAACCAAAGGTATAAGCGACTGTTCGCAGTAAACCCGCATGTATACACGGAAATCGTAGAGGAATCCGTGTGTAAATGCGACTGTAAGTCAAAAAACCGCATATAGGAAGAAAAAGTGCATAAACTCAAGGAAAATAGACCGGGTAAGACTAACTTCACACCAATCAGACTCTACTAGGCATACATGCCCCCAGACCCAACACAGAAACAAGAGAGAAAGAGCAATTCAAATAAATTGAATGCCGAGAAATCAACCCCCAAAGGACAACTACTAGGAACTCCCCAACAGAGTCACCAATTCTATTACGGAGAGAAATTCCTATGGCTTGGGGTACCACAATAGACAGCTTGACTCCAGAAATCAATCTCTTCCAATATGCAATTGAAATTAAATGTCTAACACTAAAGGATCAAACCTCGTACCTTATTCTGGACTGTTGAAGTAGATCCCCGTTGAGCTTTCCAACTCCAGCTTGAATTGATTGATTACTTTCTCAACAACAAGTAAACAATACAAGCATTCTATATAGCATGGTGTTAGATCTATTCTAGCATATATAATCAATAATGTAAAAGCATTTGACATATTCCAATGGATACAATATTCATTCAAACACACATTATTGGACATGAAAAGCTATTTCTATTAATATAAATTAGAGATTACAAGATAGATACAACCTCTGATGGAACGTCTGCGAACCGGAGAAACTGAATCCCCCACTTGGGCCTCCACCACATCAATCCTCCATCACTTAGATAGCAATCTCACAAGCAAAAGGCAAGCTTGGGAAGAACACAAAAGTGCTCCAAGGGACAAAGGGNTTCAGGGAAATGTGGTAGGTAAATGGACGAATGAGCCATGAAATGGGGTAGATGAGGTAGTTAACCATTTTTGGGTGTTAACAGATTGCCCCCTGATGTGTGAGGGCAGTTTTTGGGTGTTAACAGGATGTAGACTCAAGCATAAGTTCTGGAAACAATGGACTATAGTTTCGTTGCTCTCAATTCTCTCTTATGCCTTCAATGTACCAAGGGGTTCCTTATATAGCTTTCAAAGGGATAATGAAAGGTCAAATCCAAGCGATTTCAAGGCATAGGGAAGGCCAGGAGTCAAATGAGTCAGATCCATGTCAAGGAAAACTCCAAAAGGATTTGGATTATGCACACATCCCAATGTATGTGGTTATAGGGGTCAAACCCACGTATGTACGTGATTACAGGTTTAAAATCCATGTATATCATTTTTCATATGTTTGTAGGGATGATCAAGGAAACATCAAAGGAAAAAAAGTGGTCCATAGGGTCTAAGGAGTCTACAGCGAGATAGGGGAAGGCCATACAATGTGTGATTCACCTAAAGTGGTGAAATCCACTATAACAGGAAGGGGGTCACACCTTTCGGGGCTAAATAGGTGACCTAGATGCACCTGTGAGGCCAAAATGAGTGACTTAGTCCCCCTTCTGGGCTCAATAAGAGAGGCCTGCTCCGAAAACTAAAAATGTTTTGACACCGAATTAGATTCAGCCAAGAGTAACCTGTATAGTGGCCAAATGGACTCGGATTTGCCTTATGGAGGCTCAGCAGTAACTGAAAATGTAAATAAACAAGAATCTAAGCTATATTTTAATAGAAAACTAAACTAGGGAAAAAACTGAACTAAAAATTGAAATTTTGAAAAAATAGACCCAGGGATCCTATGGGATTGACCTGGTATGGTCTCCAGTTCTGTAGCAGGGATTTCTCCCTTGCTATAGGGAAGGAATGGCTACCTTTAGTATATAGGATGGAAGGATAGGTTCCTAGACTTGGTAGATGTAGAAAATAAAAGCAGAAATGAAATAGAAATAAATCAAGAATAGAAAAGAAAGAACCCATCTGCAAACAAGGTTAGGGTTCAGCTCCAATACCCTGTAAAAACTTGTTAGAAAACCTGCAAAGAAAAAATGGAAGCCTACAAGCAAATATGGGTTAGATAAAACTAAATAAACAAAACAAAATAAACATTATACATTCATTTGGTGGAATCAGCCTGTTGCCGCCTTTCACACACCTGGGTTACGTGGCAAAAATATTCACGCCACTTGGTGTGTCCTTGGGGGAAAGTATCAAGTCAAGGATGTCACCTTTTTCTTGACTCCTCCATTTAGGTTCAACTCCTAATGAAGCCAAAGGGGGTAGACCCTATTAAGTTACTAAGGAAAAATTATTTAGTATGATGATGGTATTAAAGAGTAAGTTTTTTAGGAGTTTTGATTTAACAATTGTAAACAACAAATAACATGATGATATAATCATAAGTAAGCATGAAAATGACACCCAATCACATATAGATTGAAAGAAATAAACAGTTGACCGGTGCCTTGAAAATGGAGTCAAAAAACAATTAAGAGTGGTTGCAAGTGTTGGAATGAATGTTGTGCAATTGTATCTTGGTTAATTTTAAATTAATGTAAGAAGATGAGTAATTTAACTTAGGCGAGGGGACTCCAGATATACCTAGGGGGTACTTGAAGTATGTCCAAAAATAAACCATGATGGCTACCCACAAGGAATATGTGGGATGAATGGAGTCTCTGAGGCTATTGTTCATAATGCACCCAAAGGCGTAACAGAGATCGGTGCCACGAGGTCACTTTTCAGGAGTTCCTGCTTCCTTTGGGTATTTTTCCACCGTAATGGTTTGATCGAGGTGTTGGATTTTTGCCTGATGGTTTGTCAATTTGGGGAGATTGAATCCTAATTATTCTAGTCACTCAAGTGCTTTTGATGCAGCTTGACTAAACGGACAAACCACAGCCAAGTACAGAGCATACACACTGGAGTCCTCATTATTTTTAGTTAATTTTAAGAGAGGTGTTCTTGTTAAAACGAAAACCCTCCAGGAACCTCTTTCGATCCAATTGGATCTCAATCAGGGAATCAAGGAGGGGTTACTTTTATTATGGCTAAGGAAACAATTGATGAAAAAGGAATCAAAGATACATAATGTGGTTTTCTAATTAGTCCTACCACGCATCTCTTTCCCCTTACGGGTCAATCGGGAAGTCATGGGGTAAGTAGTATGATTAATTTTGAAATTAAAATATGGAATAATGAAAAATTATATCAAATTATACAATCCTACATGTCAGTTCTAAACTAGAGCAGAAAAAATAGAAAAAGAAAAAAAGTGAAACGAACAGAGATCCCCCCTGGGGGGATGGCGAGCAGGATCGAAAGAGACTAATCAAAAAAGATTTTATTTTATTCTTATTGGTTACAATATCAGCAAACTGAAATATCAGAAACCTCTTGGTCCTTTCATGAGATGAAACCAAGATCTTATAACTTGTTACAGCTGATTTTACCACACATGGTGGATCACACCTTTATGGCCTTCCCTGTCCCTCTGCGGACTCTTTAGACCCCATGGACTATTTTTGTACCTTTGATGTTTCCAATATCATCCCTAAAAACATGCATTATTTTCTATAAGTGACTTTTAATCCCTTTCTCGCGTATATACACGGATTTGACCCTTAAACCCACGTACATTGAGATGTGTGCAAAAGGCCAAATGATTTTGGAGTTTTCCTTGATGTGGATCCGATTCACTTGTCTCTTGGCCTTGCATATGCCTTGATATCGCTCATATTTGATATTCCATTACCTCATTGAAGAAATATATAAGGAAACCTTTGGATACATTGAAAGAGGAGGAATTGAAGAGCAAGAAAACTATAGTCCATTGTTGTCAGAGCTTATACTTGAGTCTGCATCCCTTTGTCCCTTGGAGCACTTTTTGTTCTTCCCAAGAATTCCTTTTCTTGTGATCTTGCTATAGAGAGATGGAGGATTCATGTGGTGGAGGCATAGGTGGAGGACTCACTTTCTCCGATTCGCAGATGTGCTGAAAGAGGTTGTCACTATGGTAATCTCTGATTTATATTAATAGAAATATCTTTTCCTGTCCAATAATGTGTATTTAAATGAGTATTGAATCCATGGATGATTTTTAATGCTTATATGTTATTGATTATGTATGTTAGAGTAATTCTAACACAATTATATATAGCATGCTTGTCTTGTTTGCTGAATGTTGAGAGAGAAAATTATCAATACAAGCGAGAGTGGAAAAGCTCAACGGGGATCTACATCAACCATCTGGAATAAGGTATGTATCGATATCCTTTAGTGTTAGTATTTTGGTTTCTCTTGCATATAGGAAAGGATTGATTTTTGCGGTTACTATGTCTGTTGTGGTACCCCAAGACATAGGATTTTTTCTCTATAACAGAAGTGGCGACCATACTGGGGAGTTCCTAGTCATTTCCTTTGGGGGGTTTTATCAGCATTCAATGTTCTTGAATTGCTATGATTTATCTATTTCTGAGTCGGGTCTGGGGGCATGTTTTCTTGGTAGTGTCTGATAGGAATAAAGTTTGTCTCAGGCTATCTATTTTCCTTCTTTTTTATCACTTTTTCTTCATGTACGTGAGTTTTTCTTCACAGTCACATGTACACGCGGTTTTTACTGGGATATCCACATATATACGTAGGTATTTTGCACATAGTCACGTATACCCTGAGTTTTTTCTTTTGAGGGAAGATTAAGTGTTGCTGGGTGAGTTTTGATGGTTGTTAAGTCTCCTTGGATGCTTCTAGAGTCTAGATACACCTCTATTTCTGACCAGAGATGTTTTTTTGGTTGAATTTCTTAAGAATGTTCTTGTCATTGCATTTTCCATTTTTTGTTTTGGGATTAGTGCATTAGGTCTCTTTTACCTTAGTGCTTTGCATGGGTGCTATTTGATAGTGCTTGCAGAGTTTGGGGGTGGCAGAGTCATTCTTTTGCTTAATTATCTCATTTTAATTCAAAAAATACAAAAATATTTGCTACTTTGCATCATTATGCATCATTGCACTTTGCATTTTGCATGGTACTAGCACTAGGTTTTCTTGGAAAAGTATTAGTCAGATTTTCATATCGAAATGATTGCATTTTTCATTTGAAGGAAAATTTTGCATTTCATGTAGTAGCATACCCTCTTTTTCATTTGACATAGTGCATTTGCATTGATTGTTAGGTGTGCATTTTGTTTTTTGTTGTGTCATAATACCATTAGTTGCATGATCATTTACCTTTTTGAGTAATAATCCAATTAAAATCAACGCATAATAAAATGAATTATACTCTTTTCTTTTATAGGGTGCACCAAAAAAATTAGGTTTTAGGGTCTTGGAATAGTTCATTGTGAGTAAATTCTCCAAGACCACTAAACAAAACAGGTATGTGTCTGTCCAGGTGAGAGTGCGAAATTCCATGGTTTAATTAGTGTTTTTCAGGATCCTCCTCTTACAAGGGATTTAAGCATGAGGCATTGTGAGCAGTTAATGATTGGGATGACCCCTGGTCATAACTGAGTAGCACCGGAGATATTTCCAGGATTGTATTCGTATCTGGGGGCTCTTTCAAGAGTTTTGGGCTTTGCTACCCTGCCCATATGGTCAATCCCTACTGCAACTGTCTACTTGAGCATTGATTATATTGAGGTGACCTTAGTTGCCTTACCTAGGCTATTGAGGGGGTACTTCGCAGAGGTTATTCTACAAATGTCCTGGCCAGGTAGGGGTCAGATAGCATAGTCACTATATGCGTTGGAGCTGAGTGCCACTATAATTGGTTATGAACCTCCTCTTGTTGTGTATGGGAGTCTCAAGCCTCCCCTAGGTGAGACATACCTGCTTCATTCATGAGCTCACATATCCTACCCTTGTTTGCTTGTGATTTGGGTTTACGTTATATAGCTATATTCTCTGTGCATGCTTGTTTTACTAGGGTTTGCATAATTAGAAGAGTCTTTTTCATTTTTTGAGTCATTGTGGACTCGGGTACGGTGCTTCACCATTCTCGTCATTTAGCAGGGCTTTCTCCTTCTACATCTCCTCCTCCTTTGGGAGAGAGAAATAGACAATCTGGGTAGACTACTTCGCACATTGATTCACACATGATGGGATATCATGAGGATGAGATTACTGAGATGTCTTCTCCACCTCAAGAGGTTGGGGAGGAAGACCCTACTCCTGTATATGATCCTTCACTTGATATACCTTCACATTCTGCTTATGACCCCTCATTCATAGGTCACTGGTATTGGTTTTCTGGGGATGAGACTCATCATGAACCCAAAAGCACTAGTCATGTTAGTTATGGCATCCCTGATATCCCGACACATGATCTGGCACATCATGCTGAGTCAAAAATTTAACCTAGCACTACGCCTGGGGGCATTCCTATTCCTTTTCATGTGGAGAGATTTGGGAGCACTATTCAAATTGCACCTTCCATCCTGGCGATGAAAGCTACCTCACATGCCTGTCCCAAACCTAATGTTAGTAGTCATATTCAGATACCAGAACCAAGACGAGTGACCATAGGGAATACCACTTACATCCCTTCACATGTCCCTTCATCCTCAGTTCCTACTCCTTCGAATGCATTTTTGACAACTGTTGGAGCAGGGTCCCGCAGCTACAGAAGAAGATTCTAGTTTTGGCGGAATGATAAGCGTTAGCGGAAAGAAGTTAAGGCAGAGCTATGACGCCGTAGCACGTTTCCAGCTGGAGAGCAGAGCCAGAAACCATGAATTTTTGAGATGTGAAAGTCAAAGAAGGGCAACGGTACCCGAGTGGCCGAGAAGGGAGAGCTCACCCACTGCATTGAAGGCAGCGACGAAAGACAGGAGGGCTCAGCGAACCTCATAACGAAGAAGGAGCAACGAGGCTCAAGCATTGAAGGCGAAGGACAGAATGAGAAGCGGTGCATAGTACCCATGGTCAGTGCCGGGAAGCATGGAAGACTGCAGAGAGCTGTGGTGTGACGGGAAGCGGCTACCTCAAGGACAGAGAGGACCGACTGTCACTAATTAGGGTTTGGGTTACTATTGGGACAGGCCCACAGTGTTGTAAAAGCAGGACCTTCGGGCTGCTTATAAAAGAATGCAATTTTGTATTGTAAAGGGTTAGTTAGATAGTTGGCTAGTTGGTTGTATAGACAGTTAGACAGTCGTGAATGAAATAGGCAATAAGGATAAATATACTGTTGTAAAAGCCGAGCTCTGGTTCTGGTCTTAGCTATAGCAATCTTACTGAAACCAGTAGATGGCTTATAGAGCATGCTTGTAACGATCCACAGGGATCAACTAAGAGGGAAGAGTATATTGTAAGAGAGTGATATAGAGAGAAGAGAGATCTAAGAGAGAAGATCTTGAGCTGCATATGCGGTGTAGCAGAACTGTGTTTTACCTTCCCCTTGAGCTATAATAGAAAACACAGTTCTGTGGACGTAACTTCCATCCTGGAAGTGAACCACATTAAAATCTGGGTTATGCGACTGATTTATGTATTATGTTTACGTATGCATTGCTCAGTTACTTTATGAACATTGTTGTAGTTTAATGAATGAATGTATTAATCAGTTCACCACAGCACAGAAGGATAATCATAAGTTAAAAGCCTTTGGCATATTCTATGTGTTCATTTATGTTTGCGTAAACAGTTACTGGTTGCAGTATTGAATAGCTTTGTATGTTAATTCTTGCATGTCGACACGAGCAACGCTAAGTGCACTAAACCGCGGAGGTAGGATATCATAGAGAGGTGATATCACATCGGCAGAGAAGATGCGGTGCGCGATACCACAGGTTGAGGACTTTACGTTGAGGAGGAGCTGCGTGTCGCACAGTGCATGGCGATGCACTGAGGCTGGAAATATTGCAAGTCAGGGAAAGTGTGCATCATAGAAAAGGATCACACGGTGGTGGAAAGAGACATCTCGCGGCTAGAGAAGCTACGCGACAACGGGATTGCGCGACGTGAGCAGGAGGTCGTGCAACGCACAGACGCAGGAAGGAGGCCTCGCGGCTAGGAGAGCTACGCGCCACCAGTAGGATCGCTTCAGAACCTGGTCCAAGACACTTGATTCCTTGGCCAACCCATTAGATTCACTTCGGGTGAGACTTCAGGCCGCCTTGCGGTCTATCACCGAAATGGCCAGTGAGCTAGGGGTGTTGTTGGTTGATTATAGTAAACCCGGGTCTGCCCATGCAATCAACAAATGGTTCCGTTCCCAGTTTGAATGACTGGGAATCAATGTTCTGTTGGCATCCTACTAGAGAAGAGTTTCACCAGTGGCTAGATTCATACTTAAGGGAGTTTTCCAAGAAAGAAAACTGAAGCCCTAAACTGAGCACAGAGGCCTGGTTAGTAAAGCATATCGCTTCAGACATACACGCTATATTTTTTACAACCTACGGAAACGAGATTTGCGACTGGTTATCCAAGTTGACATATAGGAACACATTCAAGAAGAAAAGAAACATCATCTGGACACCGAAGTTGATTCAGACCGTGCAGAACCTTAACAATCCGATTACGAGAGCAGTGGACTTCTGGCTTACCAGTGTGCTAGACGGCTACGTTACAGAATTCGCAGTTGACCAGAGAAAGAGCTTCAGTGAAGCCGAATGATACTTCTTCAGAGGATATCACGGTAAGTACCTAATATCTCTAAACTTGTCCCTTAAGATGCTTCTATACTAAAAAGGAACAATGGATCTAGTCTCAGATGAATAAGTAAAGCTAGTAATGTCACAAGAGTTTGAAAGTGATTTTGATGACATTGGCCGAACACGTAGTGGAAAGAAGTATAAAGTAGATTTTAGCTCTCCTATATTTGAAGACAGTTCAAACAGTATTAGACAACAGAGCCCTAGCACCACAGAAGAACCAGAGGGGGTATCCCTTACCACCCCTATACTCCACAGAAATAGACAGGGACTCAGAATAACCCTATAGGTACCCCATCTAGTAGTTAACAGACAGTACCTACTCCCACTACATCACCCTTACCTACACCGCTGAGTGGTAGTACTCCAGTTAGTCAGAACCCACCACAGAGAAATAGAATGGGAGACGACATGAAGCTACCTATTTTTAAAGGTACAGGAGCAGAAGACCCGGAACAGCATTGGTTCCTATGCGAAGCCATGTGGACCATTAAAAAAATCAACGATGATAACCTTAAACTTGTATAGTTGGTCACCACACTCAGAGATAGATCCTTGACATGGTACATAAAGTATACTACATTTCCCAAGATGCTTGCCCAGGTCAAGAACGCCATGATCAAAGAGTTTAAGAAACCTAAGTCTGAGTCTCAATGCATTACAGAGCTTAAGGATATTAAGCAGCTACCCTCAGAGTCAGTATGGGACTTTGACCAGAAATTCAAAGCTCTTATAGACCAAGTAAGTTTTAAGTTTGCACCGGAGCAGCATAAGGAATGGTTTATTGCAGCGCTGCTCCCTCATATCAGAATGCCACTAATGCAGCAGAAACTCACTACTCAAGATGAAGCACTGGAGATGGCAATGAAACTAAAGGCTTCACCTTTAGCAGAAACCAGTACAGGCATGACAACTCTACAGACCCAGTTGGTCAACCTCACGTTACAGATACACGAACTTAAAAAAGGAAAAGAGGTTATGCAAGACATATGGTGCATAAAGTGCAGAGCACAAGGCCACAGTAAATACAACTGTCCAATCTTTGCAGAATATTTAGCATCAGGGGATCCTAACCCCTTACCACAAACACAAGGGCCATGGTGTGAAATATGTAGAACACAAGGACATCCACCTCAGCAATGCCCCTTGCTTCAGAAGTATGTATAGACACCTAAAAACCTATATTGCATCTTCTGTAAATCTGTCGGGCATGATCAACAGGACTGGCGAGCTTATGATCTCATGTCAGAGAGAAAACATGATGTGTACAGAGTCCAAGTAGACACACAGGGTCTAGCAACAGGACCACAGCCGGATTAGGCTTACGGAGGCCAAGCAGGAGGATTTAGAGGACGAGGCCGTGGAGGAGGCTTCGCACATGGAGAAGGATTTGTCCAAGGAGGAGGTTTTGGCCAAGGTCGTGGACCAGTCACTTGTTATAATTGTGGAATTGTAGGACACTATGCTAGGGACTGCCAGAACGCCACTACTACTTGTAACTAATGCAAATCTTATGATCATACTATAGAAGAGTGTCCCATCTTGATAGCTAAGATCAGAGACCCTAAACCAGTTGCAAACCAGAACATCCAACTTATTGTTGCTAAGCAAGCAGAACCAGAACCAAGAGTCAACATTGTGACTCGGAGCGGTGCTTCCACCAGTGGCACATCGCAGGAGACCGGAAAGAACACAAGTCAGGGGTGGGTGCCCAGAGCTCCTAGTAAAGCAACAGCACTCGACCTACAGAAGAATAAAGAGACCTTTCATGAAGCTAAGGCTTCCTTTGATGAACCTACACTATCAGGACCGTAGGTACCGCCGTCTAGGGGCGTACCGCAGCAAGCATCCTGTAGCGATAACCCTGAGCAGGTACCGCAGGCTACCACATCGAGAAGATGCGATGAGGATGAACCAACAGGAAGTGTACAATCCTTCCTGCACAGCTGCTTGAAAATCCTGATAAATGACAAAGCTGTCGGCGAGCTACAGCGCATGATAGATCAGTATCAGCAACCCTCTCTCTCGGGCAGTGCACACCGCGCTGTCCATAATATTACAAGACATACAAGGACAGGAAGAGAGATGAAATTCACAGCCCAGATCGGTGAGTTTGAAATGGATGAGGTTGTCTTAGATCTCGGATCATAGGCGAATGTTCTAACCAAGCAGACATGGGAACAGATGGGTAGTCCTCAGTTAGCCCTATCGCCTATCCACCTGAGATTAGCTAATCAACAGCGAGTATCACCATTGGGTCGACTACCGCAGGTGCCAGTTGATATTGACAGAGTTCGTACTTTTGCGGACTTCGAGGTTATAGAAATCATTGGCGACAGTCGACCATATCCAGCACTATTAAGTATTGATTGGGAGATTGGTAGCAAAGCTGTCATTGACCTAAAGAAAAGACAAATGACCTTTGAGGATGCGCAGATCCGGGTCATCGCACCGCTGGATCCTTACCAAGGTCCTAGATACATCAAACCTATCCGAGCTGAGGAAGAGGCCCATAACATGGAGAGTCTCTACCAGATGATAGCGAACTAGAATGACTATATCAATCCAACTGCAGAAGGGAACATTAGTTGGCGATGTGACAGCTCATCCGCATCGGATTCGGATGTTGGTTTAGAAAACTGGCAGAACAGACTTTATGAAGTCTCAGCGCCCAGATGTGCGTTTATCAGTAAATCACTGCGGTGGATTGGCGCAGAGATCACTGAGACTCCATCATATCATGGTCTGACAGATATCCAGGATTTTCTTGAACAGTTTGAGCAACAAATTCCTCATGAGCAGAGGATCGTAGCTATGGACCTTGCAGTTCGAGCCACACCTGCAAGATGGTGGTATGTGCATAAAGAGAATATCGCATCTTGGGATAATATAAAAAGACTGATGGCGATCAGATTTTCTGACGACAGAGAGTATGTCCAGCAGAAATACACAGGAGAAACTGACCCCAGGGTACACATTCAGACATGTGAATAGAATTGGTCGGACATTCCAGAGGATGAATGGGTTCACAGATTCATTCACACATTGGACACAGTTCCAAGGAATTGGTATACAGAGACTGAGCTACGCAAGGGAACAACCACATGGCCACTTATGAAAGACAACTTCCTACTCACCTTTGCATTTGAGTCAGAACATCCAAGTGTTGCTCAGGCCCTAGACATAATCAAGACAAAGATTTTTGAGGATCGCACCATCTCAGTACCAGTCCAACTTGAGTGGACTATCCAGCTAGAAGGCGTTGGAATGCTATAATTTTACATCAGTATCAGAGGAGGCGGATGAGGATCCTTGCAACGCCAACATTCCAGAATCAGAAGGGACTCGCGATGTGGAGGGACCACAGTTAGAGATTCCAGCAATCACCGAGCCCATCAAGATTAAAAAGATCAATATTGGCACAGACAAAGAACCTAAGTTTGCTTCTATTGGAGACTACTGGAACGATGAAACAGTCGGACAGATTGCAGATCTGCTACATGACTATTAGGACCTATTTCCCACCAAGTTCACAGAGATGAAGGGAATAGTTGGAGACCTAGGAGTCATGAGGATACCATTAAAGGAGGATGCTAGACCAGTTAAGCAGCGCCCATACAGATTGAATCCGCGCTACAAAGAAAAAGTAAAGGACGAAATTGATAAAATGCTAGTAGCAGGCATCATTGAGCCAGTAGAGGAAAGCGAATGGGTTAGCCCTATGGTAGTTCAAGAGAAGAAAACAAAAGGGGATATCAGGATGTGTGTTGATCTGCAAAAACTCAACGATGCATCACTTCATGATCCATTTCCAACACCATTCACTGATGAAGTATTAGACAATGTGGGAGGACAGGAGGTCTACTCCTTCACTGATGGGTTTTCAGGCTACCACCAGATCAGAATACATCCAGAAGATCGATCTAAGACCACCTTTGCAACAGAATGGGGCTCGTTCCAGTATACGGTAATGCCCTTTGGTCTTAAGAATGCACCAGCTATATTTTCTAGAGTAGTAGTTGCTGTCTTTAAAGAATACATCCATAAGTTCTTAGAAGTATATTTTGATGACTGGACTGTATTTGGGCTAATTGCTAAGCACATAGGAGATCTAAGACTGATGTTAGAGAAATGTAGGCAGTACCAAATTTCTCTAAACTTGAAGAAATGTATATTTTGTGCACCATTTGGTATTTTGTTGGGCCACATTGTTTGCAGACAAGGCTTGATGGTAGACCCCACCAAGATCGCTATCATTGTAAACCTTCCAGCACCTAACTCAGTCAAGCAACTGAGGAAAGTAATTGGTCATACCGGGTACTACAGAAAGTTCATCAAGGGCTATGCAAAGATTACAGCGCCGATGGAGAAATTGCTCAAGAAGGATGTAAAATTCCTATGGAATGAGGAATGCCAGCAGAGTCTAGACATACTTAAGGAGAAGATGGTTACAACACCCATCCTAGTATTTTTGGACTGGACTAATCCTTTCCATGTACATGTGGATGCATCCGGCATCGCATTAGGGGTCGTCTTGACCTAGCCAGGAGAAGGGGATCTTGACCATCCCATCGCCTATTACAGCAGAAAGCTATCAACAGCGGAAAAGAACTACACCACAGCAGAAAGGGAGGGCTTAGCTATGGTATATGCACTGCAGAAGTTCAGGAACTATCTATTGGGTGCCTCATTTAAAATGTTTACGGACCATTCTGCATTGAAGTACCTAGTTAATAAACCAGTGTTAGGGGGGAGAATCTGCAGATGGTTACTCCTCTTCCAGGAGTATGATTTTGAAATCATTGTGAAACCGGGAAGACTAAATGCAGGACCGGATCATCTGTCACGGTTAGACTCAGGAGAAGATCCCAGTAACCTAGAAGACAATCTGCCAGATGCGCCGTTGTTTTCCATACAAATTGTAGATGAGTACTATGCCGACATTATTCAATTCCTCACCACATGAGTAGCACCTGACGAATTTACCAAGCAGCAAAAGAAACAGTTGGTTTTTAAGGAAACAGACTTCACCCTCATCGTAGGACACCTATACAAGTTAGGTCTGGATGAATTTCTACGCAGATGCATGATGCCGCACGAGAAAGACACTATTATCAAAGAGGCTCATTTAGGAACCGCAGGAGGACATTTCGTAGGAAAACCGACTATGCAGAAAATCCTGGAGGTAGGATTATGGTGGCCTACATTGCATAAAGACACTAAGGACTTTTGCAGATGCTGCGATATCTGCCAAAGGGTAGGAAAACCCTCGCGACGTGATGAAATGCTGCTGCGACCGCAGGTCACATTGTGTGCATTTGACAAATGGGCTATAGATTTCGTGGGTCCTATCAACCCACCAGGAAAGCGCACTGGTGCGAGATACATTATCACTAGAATAGAATACCTCACCAGATGGGCAGAGGCCAAAGCAGTAAGAAACTGTGATGCTGCTACAGCTGCGCAGTTCCTTTTTGAAAACATCATCAGCAGGTTTGAATGCCCAGTAATTTTGATGAGTGATCAAGGCACACATTTCTTAAACAGTACTATTGAGGAATTAACAGAAGAATTCCAGATCCAGCACCATAAGAGCACTCCCTACCACCTGCAAGCTAATGGTATAGTGGAGGCCTTCAACAAGATTTTAGAAAATGCTCTTACTAATATCTGCAATAGCCAGAGGAATGATTGGGACCTTAGAGTTAATGTTGTCTTATGGGCGTACAGGACCACATGTAAGAAACTTACAGGACACACACCTTTCAGCTTAGTATATGGACAGGAGGCTGTTATGCCTATGGAGTATATTCTTCCCAGTTTAAGAATCGCTCAGATTACCGGGATGACTGATACAGACATAGTCGAAGCAAGGCTAGCACAGCTGCTTGCCTTAGAAGAAGACAGGTTCATCGCTGGATTCCATCAGAAAGTACAGAAGGCCCGAGAAAAAGCTTGGCATGACAGACACATTAAGAATAAGACTTTCCATATCGGAGACCTGGTGCTCCTCTATGACAGCAGATTCATCAAGTTCCCAGGAAAGTTTAAAACACATTGGCTAGGGCCATATCAGATACAGCAAGTCACAGAGGGAGGTGTCGTTCAGCTCAGCCAGCTGAACGGGGAGCTTTTTCCCACATGGATCAATGGAAGTAGGCTGAAACTCTATAGTGATAGCCACCTCGCCCCTCAGCCCTAGCTTAAACCAGCCGCAATGGTGTAGATGCCCAGTGTATTTGAAAGGAGGCATCGCACCGGGAATGAGTCCATACCGGTAGAAATTAAAAAAAATAAAAAATAAAAAATTTTAACACTGTTTGTTCGCGCAGGTGATGCGGAGTTGCATCGCAGAAGTAAGATGTTTCCCCCTACCACATACTCAGTTTGCAACTGACGGTGGGCTAGTCAAGTCCCTATCTGACAGGTAGTTAATGAAGAAATGACTGGTATCCCCTACCGTAGATTTGGCAACAGTATAATAAATTTTTCCAGATTTGGTAAATCTCCGACGACACCGATGCCTGTATATGCACGCTTGGAGGGACATGTGATCAGATCTCAGCAATTATGACAGATCAGAATGACGGGTAGGGTCTTGTCCAGGTAATTATGATGACCAACGGGTGTGACCCAGGATAACGGTTGCATCCGGTAGTATGCCTTCGACATAAAATAAGACATCCTTCAAGTAGGAAGGGTACAGTTGCCAAATATTGAGAACTATGCAAGGCAGTGCTAAGTGTCCCCTGAGCAGAGCCAATTAAGTTGCAGAGTACAGTGACTTCCAGATTTCGAAGCTACTGCATGCCCAGAGTATTGAGCCAAACGGATTCTGACTAAAAACGAACCTCTAGAAGGCATGTTGAGACGTTTTTACCCTGGTGACCGTAGATCCGCCATGACGACGTCACCCAGGGATGTGAAATTAAGTACAGCACAAGTTAGACAATCGCTAGGGATGAAGAGTCAAGCGCCAGAAGTAGAAGTTGTCACCAAAGTCTCTGCTAAGGAGAAGAAGAACGCTGAGCCGACCACTAAAGATAAGAAAGCAGAGCAGGATACTGATGAGAAGAAATCTCCCGCTAGGAGAAAGGTAAAAATTAGAAAAAGAAAGAAACGGGAGAAGGTCACTGGCCTATCTGATCAGCTAAGAAAAGCATGAAAGATTGCGAAGGTAGTGAAACAGAAACCTGAGGGACAAAGGCAGCATTTGGATATGGACCACTTCGAAGAGAAGAGAAGTGGAAGAAGATTGCAAACCCATCGGAGGGGAGACTTCCAGAACGAGGACAAAGGCTTGTTCTCGGAGCGGAGTTCATGGGTTGCTTCTTCTCCGTCCATGAGGCTCTAGATGGAAGGAAATGTTTGAGAAGGCTGGAAGATATAGATTTTCCTTGTGATAAAAGTTCTGACCCAGATAAAAAGGCAAGGATATCTGTGGAACACTTCTCAAACACTAGAGCGCTCATACAGAAGAAAGAGCGAAGAGAGCGACACCGTGACTATGGGAAGAAAGGATAAGAGAGCCCAGCGAACTAAGTTACCAAAATTCCAAGAGAACATGTCAAGGTAATGAAGAACGAAGTCGAAGGACTTCGGCAGAAGTTGCAGAAGACTTTGCAGCAGGCGAAGGAGAAGCTAGAGCAGGAGAAGTTACGGCAGGAGAATCCTGTTGCAGGTGGCTCGAGGACGAGCCACAAGTAAGTGTTAGGGGACTGTTGGAGCAGGGTCCCGCAGCTACAGAAGAAGCTTCTAGTTTTGGCGGAATGATAAGCGTTAGTGGAAAGAAGTTAAGGCAGAGATACGACGTCGTAGCACGTTTCCAGCTGGAGAGCAGAGTCGAAAACCGTGACTTTTTGAGATGCAAAATTCAAAGAAGGGAAACGGTACCTGAGCGGCCGAGAAGGGAGAGCTCACCCACTGCATTGAAGGCAGCGGCAGAAGACAAGAGGGATCAGCGACCCTCATAAAGAAGAAGGAGCAACGAGGCTCAACCATTGAAGGCGAAGGACAGAATGAGAAGCAGTGCATAGTACCCATGGTCAGTGCCGAGAAGCATGGAAGACTGTAGAGAGCTGTGGTGTGACGGGAATCGGATACCTCAAGGACAGAGAGGACCGACTGTCACTAATTAGGGTTTGGGTTACTGTTGGGACAGGCCCACAGTGTTGTAAAAGCAGGACCTTCGGGCTGCTTATAAAAGAATGCAATTTTGTATTGTAAAGGGTTAGTTAGATAGTTGGCTAGTTGGTTGTATAGATAGTTAGACAGTCGTGAATGAAATAGGCAATAAGGATAAATAGACTATTGTAAAAGTTGAGCTCTGGTTCTGGTCTTAGCTGTAGCAATCTTACTGAAACCAGTAGCTGGCTTATAGAGCATGCTTGTAACGATCCGCAGGGATCAACCGAGAGGGAAGAGTATATTGTAAGAGAGTGATATAGAGAGAAGAGAGATCTAAGAGAGAAGATATTGAGCTGCATATGCGATGCAGCAGAACTTTGTTTTACCTTCCCCTTGAGCTATAATAGAAAACACAGTTCTGTGGACGTAACTTCCATCCTGGAAGTGAACCACGTTAAAATCTGGGTTATGCGACTGATTTATGTGTTATGTTTACGTATGCATTGCTCAGTTACTTTATGAACGTTGTTGCAGTTTAATGAATGAATGTATTAATCAGTTCACCACAGCACAGAAGGATAATCATAAGTTAAAATCCTTTGGCATATTGTATGTGTTCATTTATGTTTGCATAAACAGTTACTGGTTGCAGTATTGAATAGCTTTGTATGTTAAGTCTTGCATGTCGACACGAGCAATGCTAAGTGCGCTAAACCACGGAGGTAGGATATCATAGAGAGGTGATATCACATCGGCAGAGAAGCTGCGGTGCACGATACTACAGGTTGAGGACTTTGCGTTGAGGAGGAGCTGCGTGTCGCACAGTGCGTGGCGATGCGCTGAGGCTGGAAATATTGCAAGTAAGGGAAAGTGCGCATCATAGAAAAGGATCGCACGGTGGTGGAAAGAGACATCTCGCGGCTAGAGAATCTGTGCGACGACGGGATTGCGCGACGTGAGAAGGAGGTCACGCAACACACAGACGCAGGAAGGAGGCCTCGCGGCTAGGAGAGTTGCACGCCACCAGTAGGATCGCTTCAGAAGCTGGTCCAAGACACTTGAGTCCTTGGCCAACCCATTAGATTCACTTCGGGTGAGACTTCAGGCCGCCTTGCGGTCTGTCGTTGAAAGGGCCAGTGAGCTAGGGGTGTTGTTGGTTGATTATAGTAAACCTGGGTCTGCCCATGCAATCAACAACAACCCTTCCTCCCCCCCATTCACATGGTCCTTCAGGATGGAATGTTGCTACTAGTCATGTTCATACTAAGACTACTCATGCAGTAGTGTCTCAGAGTCAAGTACCTCCTGTTGTCTCGGGGGGTCACATTCCTATTTATAGATCGTCTGACGGTCCATCGCAAGGAGTTCCCCATATTCCTACTAATGGAGCTTCTCATGGGACATCTCATGGGGCATCTTATTATGGATACTTGTCTAATTATGGATTTGTAGCACTGCATAGTCAAGGTACACCACATTATAATGCTTCCATGCCATTCTACATGGGTCAAACGGGAGGGGGATATTATGGCCATGGCCATGATGTTTACAGTAATTAGCCTTATATGAACCAAAACTATCAGGGAGTGTGGCATAGACCTGATCAACCTAGGCTCCCTTTCCTCGCAACATTAAATTTACCTGACTTATCGATACTAATGAATGATATGGTATCTCATGACCCAGCTTGGTTGGCTATCCCTAACAAACTTCCCCTGGACATTCCCAAATTTGAGAGAAAACCAGGAGAAGACCCTAGTGAACATGTCACTACCTTTCACCTTTGCTACTCTTCCAATTCCTTACATGATGACTCGATCCGTTTAATGCTATTTCAATGCACCCTCACTAGGGCTGCAGTGAAACAATACATAGAGTTACCGAGGGCGGCATTCATTTTGTTCGATGACCTTGCTATGACTTTCCTCAATCACTTCCAGCTACTAGTGCATTACGATGTTGGTACAGAACTCTTGTCGACATTTCAGAAAGATAAAGCCGCGCATATCTTGGACCATATCCAAGAGTGGTGTAGATGGAAGAGGTTGATTAAAGATTTCATAGTGTCGGAGTTTCTCCTTGAGTGGTTCCCTAAATCATTACTACCTTACATCACGAAGGATGTTTCTACATCCAGAGTTCAGAACAAGGAACAAGCAATTTTTAGGGTACATGAATTGGATTTGATTTATGCTCAATCCAGACTATTATATGAGATCATACCTAATGCTCCGTGTTCTAGTTTTGACCCAAGATCAAGCCTAGACCACATGCCAATGGCATTGTGGGTTGTACGAGTACCAAACCTATGTATTTGGTCATGAAACAAGTGAGTCAATTGTCTATCAATCAATCCACTTCGGGATAAGCCATGGCTTCATCTCAACCCACCCAAATTATGAGTGTACTTTCTGTGCAATTGTCAAACCAAAAGGGTAACCAACAGCCCGGAAGGAATAAGAAAAAGGGTACAAATAATCATAAGGGTGGAAACAAGAATGAAAATACCAATTTTAATGACAAGAACGACCACAATGTTAGGGGGGACAAACAGTCTAAACATAAGGTTAAGTTTCCTTGCAAATTGTGTAAGGATGACCACCTCACTCACTTGTGCCCTTGAATGGAAGACACCTTGAGATTCATAGCACAGGGCCCAGCTATGCTAACCAATCCCTTACCCTAGAATCAAAATATGAACTCAAGGACCCATGATCCTCATTTTGCATTGGGTGGAGATCAAAGTCTGCCAGAAGCCAGTAGTGGTCATGGTTGCATCAACATGGTGCATGATACTAAGGTTGTAGGCTCATGCGAATGACTATGGTTCATCGCAACCAGACCTTGGGTAGGAACCCCCTCCTACAGAGAGCCCTTTGTGTATTGAAAACCCTACGGATAAACCTGATATTGCACCTCACATTCCTAAGGGAGTCTGAAAGAATTCGGGGCACAATCCTAATGCCCAAACCACCCAGAACTATTTTGTTGTCAAGGATTTGGACCAAACACCTTGTGTGATGTCTGTGTTGAAGTTCTTCAGAGTTTTCCTTTGCAGAGTGTTGCAGCTACAACAATTATCCTAAAATTCCAAAAATTTTAGGACCCTCCTTTCGCTTGGACTAGCTTGATTTTATGCTTTGATTTGGCCAGGGAGCTTTCAGAAAGGATTTCTTATGCTGAATTGGTTTATCACCTATTTAAATATCTCTCTAGCACTGAAAAGTTTCCTTTTTTATCGAGCCTGATTGTTACCTTTGAGCACCTTCGAAGCTGCCTGATTCGGAAGTTATTTGGTCTTTTCTCCGCCGTTGTGGAAGGATTTGTCGTTTGGTCTTTCGCTGTTGTGGATGGGTTCTCCCTTTCTTCCTGATTCATGTAATTCGGATGTTTTTGGCTTTGTATCGGAGCCTTTTACCATCGCTCTCTCCGCCATTGCAGACGGGGTTGAGATTTGAGGTCCCGGCGTTGCGGATGGGAAAAGCATTAGGCTTCCGACGTATAGTCATTTGGTTTCTGACTTGAACTTTATGGACGGTGTTTATGTTATGAGTTTCCGCTGTTGCGGAAGAATTTAAGCTTTCGGATTCCGACCTACAAGGCCTCCAACGTCCGACCGTTAGTTTTTTCTGTCCTTGCCTACCGTTGCGGATGGTTTTATGCTATGGCTTTCCGCCGTTGCGGAAGGAGCAGTGCTTTGACTCCCGATCCAGAGTTGATTCTCATCCGATCCGTTGAGTTTTCCCACGTGCGGACCATATCTATATATTCACGAGGAGGCAAGGTATTATTCTATCGTATTTTTTTCTAACTGCCGAGCCCTCGTTGTCGTGCTGTCGCCGGGTTCATCGTTTGTGGTACCCTTAGTACAGGTGTCTCCACCATGAGGCTTTCCAGACCTATCCACGCTGGATACGTCAGTGCCAGGTAGGTTTATTCACCTTCTCCCGTTCCTTTTGAAGCATGTGTTAGGGATTGATGCGGTTAGTATTAGTTACGGTGGTTTCTTTTGCCCCATTAGATGTATGCGTATATAATAAGGGGGGGGTTATTTTGACTGCTAGCATGGGCATTTTCGACCTACAGAGCATTTTTTCACCCACGGCTGTTGGTGCGCAACCTTGCGCATGGTGGGTGGGGGTTTGGTGCAGGAGGCCGTTACGCTGCCTGCACCAAGCCGCCCTCGGTGTGATAATGAAGTATAGGGGGAGGTTTTGTTGTGATTTTCTATGGTTTTTGGTAGTTCCTCCTTTCGTTCGAGGTTCATATTGCCCGTTTTCTCGAACCCTAGCCTGTGTTGCCCACGCCGTCCTGCGTAGTCCATTTGGGATCGGTCGTTAGAAACCCTAGTTAGTTAGAAGGGATATGCCACTATTGTAGTTCGTTAACTGAAAACAACATGGGTAGTGGTTTTGGTGGAAGCGTCATGTGCAGAAAAGTGAAAATAATACCCGCAGAGAGTGAAATGTGTAGTCGTCTTAATGTAAATTTTCTCCCGCGAACTGCATGAGTCCTTGTTGATTCTAGTCCGGCTAGGCTATTCATTGTTAAAATGTTTGTTATTATAAAACGCAGGAGTCTCTCACAAGCATACTACATATAACTACTCTCAATTATCTCCTTTGTTGATATACACCGACTAAACTGCTGAACACTGCACATTGCATTTTAATGGTTCTGATGGTTAAGGTATTTTAGGCTGTACATGCATGCATTTGCTTCCCCACTTGCTATCACATTAGACACAGAAAAATGGCAAATTGCATATGGATGTAGTTTATTGTAGTCTAGAAGATGGTTGATGAAATGATTTAATATCATACAGCAATGCTTTGTATCATGCTAAGATATAGACGAGATCACTAAATAATGTGCATGTGGTTGTAATAGTCCTGTTAGTTAGGCCAGTCAGGTTATGCAAGCTTATCTTAGTTTCATCAACTAGTTGCTATAATGGTACACATAGAAAGAATAAAATGTTGCACAGTGTCTTGTGAATGTCTGCAACTTGAATTTCTAAATGTTACAATGTTATACATGGCAGGAAGAATTCGAATCCACCATGTCTAAGAGGCAGAATAAGAAGGTCCCCATGGTCGAAGAAGAAACAGAAGTAGAGGTTGTCACAAAGACCGAATACATATATGAAGACACTCAATGTGTTTCGGGAGTTGAACCTAAGTACAAATGGGGTGAAATATATAGATTGATTTCCTGCAGGGAGGTTCCCAACATGGGCCTCGAAGAAGAATCCATCTATGCTAACATAGAGAAATCTTCTCTCATGAAAGTTGCCACCAGACCAGAGTTGTTCCCATGCTCTGAGGTAATTGGCTGGATTCTACCCCGAGTAGACACCAGTACAACGATCATGGGAAATGTTGAAGGACGGGGCTATGCCGCATTTAGCCCTAGATATGTGGCATTGGATGATCACCTACCAGAAGCCCAGGTTTTCTTGTCAGATGATTGGCTGAGAAGCATCAGAATGGACTTGGTGGAAACTCTTAGGAGAATGATGTTGCAAGGAAAGCATTATCGATAGAGACCGACCAATGAATATGATACAACGAGCCTGAGGGCTCCCTACAATTTTATCGCTTTGATGCTTTATAGGATCTTTGGGAGAGCTCATGGCAGACTCTTCAAACTTGAATGGATACCAATTATTTTTCATGTGGAAACCCAAGGCACACTCTTCAATTGGGCCAGCATGGTGTCCAGTAGTCTTTCTTCTGGCGTGACCTCTACCTTGGAGGGAGAGTCCAAGAAAAGATCAGAGTTTTACATGAGTTCAATATTAATAGACTGCATATTGTGCAACCAGGATTTCCCCAGTCTCAGGTGCATCTGGGACAGGGAAAGGATGCCTATTTATGCCGCCTATAGACCATTGTGGGCTCACCAGTACCATAGCCATTACAGAGAGGTCTATGAGCACTTCATTATGCCTCTGTACACACTCATTTTTTTGAAGGAGCGTGACTCTATGTCGGAAGAAGCCATGCAAGTGATTGGAGAATATGCGGATTATTTCTTAACTGAAAATGGCATGTACTTTCGGATGTTTGGATGATCAAGAACACCTTCACTACTGCCCAAATATGCAACGGATTACATAGTCCACAAGGAGGTAGTCAGACAAATGTTCATTGATGGAATAGGTAGTTTTCTGTTCGAACACAAGAAGACTTCCTACCCTCCTTTGCCATTCAAGCTAGGAAGCTACAAATTCACCAAGGTGAAACAAGCTGCTGAATTCATAGAGGAATTGGAGAAGTTCCATTTTGGGGAGATGCCCTACCGTAGAAATGACACCCAAGGCAAGGTTATTGAGCATTGCAAAGAACACAAGGTGCACTTCAAGTATACCCACCATTTCAATAAAGACAAATCTGTCTTCAGAAATGCCCCAAACATGACAATGCTAATGAGAAGATTCAAGAAAAAGATCACCACCAAAGGTGGGAAGGGGGATGACCCGGAAAAGGATGAAGAAGAAGCCGAAAAGCGAAATGAAGAAGCCCAGAGGTTGGAAAAAGAAGCTGCATAAAGGCTTCATACAGAAGAAGAAAGAAGAGCTGCTCAGGAAGCAGTCGAGAAAGCAGAAGAAGCAAAGAGAAAGATGGATGAGGAGCTTCAAAGGAAAGAAGCTGAGAGGATAAAATTGACACAGCAGTCAGCTTCTGAAAAAATAGCGGGGCAGGCTCAGGAGGTGGAGAACCTCTAGGTTTAGACCCCTCAAGTACCTGCTACCAGCATACCCATGGTTCCCACGCTTAGGCTGGTCCCTTTTGTGCAGGAAAAAGGAAAGGAAATCCCAGATTTCAACACTGTATATTATGATAGGGAAAGAAAATGAATAATAAAGAGGACAGAAAAGAAATTTGAGGCAGAAGGTCTACCTGGTAAAATAATAACAGATACTACTGTTATGCTAAGGACAGACCTAGATCCGAGATTCACCCTGAGAGCTGGATATTCCTTTCTTCACACCTCAGAGGACAATGTAGACAAGATCATGAAGGACTTAGAATAGTCCAAGAAATCCTCTGCTCAGTTGAAAGATACACTGAGGCATGAGAGAGAAGAGAGCAACAGGTTGAAGAGGAAATTTGAACACTTACAAAGGGAAATGAAGACTGCTGAGGCTGAGTTGCAGGCCCTACATGAAGAGAGACAGGCTCAGGAGACTACACAAGAACACCTTGAGCAAGTGCAAGCAGAAGATCAAGAGTTGAAGAAGGAGAAGGAGCAGTTACTGGAAAAGGTGGAGGACCTAGAAGAACAACTGAAGATCCTCTTGCATGCCAATGATATGCACACCATAGAACTGAGAAAGGAACACTAGGAGCAGATTTCTACTTTGAACACTGCTTTGGAAGTGGCAAGGGAATAGCAGGTCGATCTTCAGCCTCTCAAGAAGCATGTATTGACCCAAAAAACCAAGATGCTGTAGCTGCAGACTGCTATTTAAAAGAAAAGTTGTAAAGTCCTGCAGATTGACGGCCGATTGGAGGAGATCCTGGAAACTGCATCCTTCTTTGTGGATAGGTCCCAGGATGTCCTAGAGGTCTTGACTGTACGAATGGCAAGGTTGGAGAACAACGAGGAAAACCCAGCAGAGCTACCGGCAAAAGACCAGCAGGCCCTCAAACGGGACTATAACCTAGTGGATTTTGCTATTAATACCACTGAACACTTCAAGAAAGCAGTGAAGAAAACAAAGGGATTATTAACTGAATTCTTGAGAAGACTTCTCAATACATTCAGCTGGTGCCAGATAAAATTGGAGGAGAGGCTTGAAGCTTTTCCAGATCACGATGCCTTTGTAGAGCTATTACAGAAGAGATTCTAGGAGGAAGAAGCTAAGGTGTAGGATATCAGAGCCATGGATGATCTGATCTTGAGAAACCAAGTAGATCACCCAGCTATCAGTATACTACTTTTGGAAGATCAGCTCCGTTTGAGTACATCCAGTGTCGAGGCTATCAAGAAACAAGCTGAGAAATTTGAGATAAATATTCAGTTTTTAGAACCTTGTACTTTTGAAGGCGTCGCTAAGGAGGCTACAACGTGGAGGAAGTTTTTGGACAATCAAGTGGGGCCGTCCTTGTGAGGGATTAATCACCTTTGTATTTTGTAACTAATTTTTGTAAAACATTTAAGAAAAATAGACCGTTGGGAGACGAGAGGTTGGGAAGCCCAAAGGCCACTTTGGGCAGCCCAACAGTCTGACCCTTTTTGTATAAATGTAAAATACTTAGAAGAAAGGAGGGCTTTTTCCCAGTGAGACTGGTGAAGACATATTGTAAGAAGAACTATTTCCTTTTGCAATAAAATTTACAGTTTGCCTATTGGAGAAAGCTTAGTGGAATATTCAAATGTTGTCCTATGGATTTGTTGAAGAGGAACTATTTCATTTTCAGCTTTATGTCCATTAACTGTGAGACCATTCTAACTCATTGAACCTACGTTCTTGTATGAATTTTTTCCAGTTTATTTCATGAAGATTTCCACTATGAGTAATGTATGTTGCTTATGAAACAGTTGGCTATCTGATTGTTGAAATATCTTTAATCTTTCATGTGTTGTAGATAAAAATATTAGCTATCTGTAATTTCTGTTTATAATACATGAATAATCCACATTACTCATAAATAAATCATATTCTGGCTCCCCGGGGATAGGTGGATAGATAGGTAGTTAGATGGAGAGTTAGTTTGTTTCATTATTGCATATGTGGTGCAGATGCTTGTGAGCCTAAGATGAGAGGTAAGAAAATGCGCATCACATTGTGATGCTCCCTGCATCCTCATCATCCTGCATTGTTAATTAGGCTTTTGCATTTCATACTTTAAGTCAAAAAATACAAAAACTCGGTGGACCGGGCCGCAACCGGTAAAACCCTTGTTTTGTTACTTGACCTACGGTAGCCGGACCGCAAACCAGATGGATTCCCTATACCAAACAGTCAATGAGCTATTTGGGAACGTTGATTAGGGAGAATCCCTTACTGTTGTCGCCTACGAATTTCCAGGCCCCAACAGAATGGCGCTAGAAGGAGGGCCGCCAGTGAATGGTTGGCCGTGGAAAATTAGTTTTCCCAAGATTACCATACCAGCAGATATCTCAAAGCTTTTGACCTGACCAGAGTAGACTTACCTTTCATTTTACCTTTGAAGCAGGTAAACCTGGTTTCATCCTACGTTACCCTTTGTTCAGACTCTTGTCCTTTTACTTATGGCTGGCATTAATGTAAATCAGCCTAACCCATTACCAGCTTGGAGAGCTAGAACCCCTTTGAACCTCACACCTCCATTGCATAACTTACCTCAGCATTTTGACAAGTTGTTTCCTAAGTTTGACCCTGAGGAAAAGAATGCTGTAGATGATCACTTGCAGAGTTTTTATCTAGCATTAGAGCGGCTAAGAGCGGGGGAGTATGAAGATGTGGTCTGTAGACTTTTTCCCCACACCCTGAAAGGAGCAGCTGCATCTTGGTATTTCAGTTTGCCCGCAAACTCTATTCATGATTGGGACACTTTTGAAAGGGTTTTCAGAAGTAAATATACAACCTAGAAAACTCACACCTCCTTGATGAAAGGTCTTGGCTTGTTAAGAAAAGAGAAGAATGAAAAGGTATGTAAGTTCAATCAAATATTTTCATTATACCTAAAGAATTTTTTTGAAGCTGACCGAACCTCATACAAGGTCTTGATTGAGTATTATACTTCTACCCTAGGACCTAAGTTGGCTATGTTCGCTAAAATGAAATCCAAGCCTACATTGGTAGAGACTTATGAAGAGGCAGGAAGGGTAGAAGCTGAAATGGAAAGTGTAGAAGATTACCCTGACCTACCTAAAGAGAAGACTACCGGGAGAAGAACTTTACTGCTGTCTAAACAAAAGAGGATCAATCACATGACTATCATGGAATGCTGAAAATGATGCAGAAGCTATCCAACCGATTAATAGATCTTGAAAAGGAGAGAAACCTTCAAAAAACATATAAGCCCCACCATCCGGAAAGGAAGGACAACAACCAAAGGCAGGCCCCTCCACCATAATTGGCATCAATGAACATAACAGAAATAGGGGGGGATAATTTCTGTACTTTCCACCAACAACCTCATTCTGAAAAGAAATGTCCTCAATGGTTACATTCAATGACATTGGTGATGAATAAGTTGTTGGACCCTAAATTGATTAAGGACAGTGATAAAGGGGAAATGAAGAAACATACCGTAGAAAAACAAGATGATACTATGTTCTCATGGAATGGTGTTTCGATGTTTAACACTGAAGGGAATACTCCTCAATCTGAATGCACATCTACAACCATGAAGGACATGGGTTTAATGATTGAAGACAATATAAAAAATTTGCAGGAGAAGATTAAAAGACAGAGGAAAGTGAATGTTGAAGACAACACATCCAAAGTAACTACTGTTAATCAGGAGACCAAACAAATCAGTGAACCTGTCAAACCTGTAGGAGAACAGGTAAGTGTTAACAAGAAAAGCACTAAAGAGATTGCAAAACGTGAAGAGGATATACCCACTCAAAAGCATCCAGGAGATGAAGACATAGAGCCTGGTTGGGAAGAAATACCTATCGCTCCACCTTTTCTTTTGATTCTGGAAATGCTGAATCATAATGTGCATAATTGTTTAGTATATTCTGGATCAGCTGTGAATGTTATGCCTTTGGAGATTTGCAAAAAGATTAACGGACAGCCAGAGTCCACATTCTGTGAAGTAACGCAATTAGACAGCTTGGGTGTCAAAGTAGTGGGTGAAATGAAAAATGTCCTCATTTGCTTGTCTGCAAACAACACGATTTGTCAATTTATTGACATCACTGTGGCTGACATACCTAGTGGATATGGGCTTATTCTGAACAGAGGTTGGTCTTCCAGGTTAAAAGGCTATTTTGCTTTGGATTGGTCTCATCTATTATTGCCTCTCAAAGGTACCCCGAATAAGATTAAGATTTCGAGAGAGACTTATATGAAGTATACCATCACTAAGCTAGGGGAAGGAAATGAATCTGCTGATTCTGTCCTGGGAAACTATCTGACTGAGTGTAAGCTGAGACATCATACCTCAAGCAAGGCCAGTTCTATGACTGATGTTTAGCCTGAGCTCCTTCAACTTCTTCAGGCTATAAGAGATGATTATAGGATAGTAGACATGTGTTTAGTTTCAAAAATAGCCCAGCTAGACCATGGTTAGATATCTCATGTCTATGATCCAGCCCGCCCTTTAGCTCTCTAGTTTTAAATTTTTCAGGAGTGGGCAAATTTTTTCTTTCTTTTTGCTTTGTACATAAATAAATTGTTTTGGTTCTCTAATGATTTGATGCTTTTTCTTTTGATTATTTGATTTGCTGCTATTTTCCTTTATTGCTTTGCTAGCATTTCTTTTGGTTTTGAATAAAGAGGCAAACTTTTGGTTGCAATGGAAACATCAGGGTTCTTTATTAACTGAAATCTTGAGTGAAAGACTGTGCTTCAAAAGTATAGAATGTCTTCTAGTAGCAGTGTTCCTAGCTGGCAAAGAATTCATTGAAGTCTTACTTAACCCCTGTAAATAACTCAGAAGTAAAAAAGGTCTGGAATACTATTTAGAGGCTCCATCCATTTCACGTCTTAAATATCCAAGGGGGTGATAGAAAAAGACACACAGAAAGGTAGCAGAGTAAGACAGTATATCATATATAAATGATCCCATGTCATATATTCGGAAAAGAAAAAAAGCTATCAAGAGTCAAAAATCCTTAAAGAAAAACAATCCATATCAAAGAAAAATATCAAAGCATGAAGTACTAAATGGCCACGAGATCCTCTCTGTCCGTGAACTAAAATATGAAGTACATTGTTCACACAAAAGGACACTATGAGATAGAGGATCCTGAAGTAAAGTTCAGTAAGAAAGGCCTGCAGGAGGACTCATATCAAAAGAACTAAACTTCAAAAGGCACAAAAGTGCAGTTGGCATGGGAATGAGGAACAAAAGGATAATACTGTCTACCCTCTGTTACAATCCTGTGGTGTCCAAGCTGTAAACTACCCGAGGACATGCAAAATAAACCTCATTTATTTGGCCTCAAAAGAGTTATTCAGACTTGGAACACTTCTGATGTTACCATCTCCCAAAAGAATGGACGTCTTTAAATAATTTAAATGCATTATTTGGATTGCTTAGGAATACAAGCGTCTAGAAGATTTTTTTTTTATTTAGACAGTCTTACACTGGGCAGGAGTTAATTCAGAGATCTGGGGTTCACCAGGTAGTCGCCAATTGTTGCAGCTGCAACAATTTTCCCAAAATTCCAAAAATTTTAGGACCCTCCTTTCGCTTGGACTAGCTTGATTTTATGCTTTAATTTGGCCAGGGAGCTTTCAGACAGGATTTCTTATGCTGAATTGGTTTATCACCTGTTTGAATATCTCTCTAGAGCTAAAAAGTTTCCTTTTTTATCGAGCCTGATCGTTACCTTTGAGCACCTTTGAAGCTGCCTAAATCGGAAGTTATTTGGTCTTTTCTCCGCCGTTGTGGAAGGATTTGTCGTTTGTTCTTTCACCGTTGTGGATGGGTTCTCCCTTTCTTCCCGATTCATGTGATTCAGATGTTTTTGGCTTTGTATCGAATCCTTTTACCATCGCTCTCTCCACCGTTGCGGAAGGGGTTGAGCTTTGAGGTCCCGGCGTTGCGGATGGGAAAAGCGTTAGGCTTCCGACGTATAGTCATTTGGTTTCTGACTTGAAATTTACGGATGGTGTTTATGTTATGAGTTTCCACCATTGCGGAAGAATTTAAGCTTTCGGCTTCCGACCTACAAGGCCTCCGACGTCCAACCGTTAGTTTTTTCTGGCCTTGCCTACCATTGCGGATGGTTTTATGCTATGGCTTTCCGCCGTTGCAGAAGGAGCAACGCTTTGCCTCCCAATCCAGAGTTGATTCCCGTTCGATCCGTTGAGTTTTCCCACATGCGGCCCATATCTATATATTCACGGGGAGGCAAGGTATTATTCTATCGTATTTTTTTCTAACTGCCGAGCCGTCGTTGTCGTGCTGTCGCTCGGTTCATCATTTGTGGTACCCTCAGTACAGGTGTCTCCACCACGAGGCTTGCCAGACCTCTCCATGCCAGATACGTCGGTGCCAGGTAGGTTTATTCACCTTATCCCATTCCTTTTGAAGCATGTGTTAAGGATTGATGCGGTTAGTCTTAGTTATGGTGGTTTCTTTCGCCCCGTTAGATGTATGCGTATATAATAAGGGGGGGGGTTATTTTGACTGCTAGCAAGGGCATTTTCGACCTACGGAGCATTTTTTCTCCCGCGGCTATTGGTGTGCAACCTTGCGCATGGTGGGTGGGGGTTTGGTGCAGGCAGCCATTACGCCGCCTGCACAAAGTCACCCTGGGTGTGATAATGAAGTATAGGGGGAGGTTTTGTTGTGATTTTCTATGGTGTTTTGTAGTTCCTCCTTTCGTTCGAGGTTCATATTACCTGTTTTCTTGAACCCTATCCTGTGTTGCCCACGCCGTCCCACGCAGTCCATTTGGGCTCGGTCGCTAGAAACCCTAGTCGGTTAGAAGGGATATGCCGCTATTGTAGTTCGTTAACTGAAAACAATGTGGGTAGTGGTTTTGATGGAAGCGTCATGTGTAGAAAAGTGATAATAATACCCACAGAGAGTGAAATGTGCAGTCGGCTTAATGTAAATTCTCTCCCGTGAACTACATGAGTCCTTGTTGATTCTAGTCCGGCTAGGCTATTCATTGTTAAAATGTTTGTTATTATAAAACGCAGGAGTCTCTCACAAGCATACTGCATATAACTACTCTCAATTATCTCCTTTGTTGATATACACCGACTAAATTACTGAACACTGCACATTGCATTTTAATGGTTCTGATGGTTAAGGTATTTTAGGCTGTACATGCATGCATTTGCTTCCCCGCTTGCTATCACATTAGACACAAGAAAATGGCACATTGCATATGGATGTAGTTTATTGTAGTCTAGAAGATGGTTGATGAAATGATTTAATATCATACAACAATGCTTTGTATCATGCTAAGATATAGATGAGATCACTAAATAATGTGCATGTGGTCGTAATAGTCATGTTAGTCAGGCCAGTCAGGTTATGCAAGCTTATATCTTAGTTTCATCAACTAGTTGCTGTAATGGTACACATAGAAAGAATAAAATGTTGCACAGTGTCTTTTGAATGTCTGCAACTTGAATTTCTAAATGTTACAATGTTATACATGGAAGGAAGAATTCGAATCCACCATGTCTAAGAGGCAGAAGAAGAAGGCCCCCATGGTCGAAGAAGAAACAGAAGTAGAGGTTGTCACAAAGACCGAATACATATATGAAGACACTAAATGTGTTTCGAAAGTTGAACCTGAGTACAAATGGGGTGAAATATATAGATTGATTTCCCGCAGGGAGGTTCCCGACATGGGCCTCGAAGAAGAATCCATCTATTCTAACATAGAGAAATATTCTCTCATGAAAGTTGCCATCAGACCAGAGTTGTTCCCATGCTCTGAGGTAATTGGCTAGATTCTGCCCTGAGTAGACACCACTACAATGATGATGGGAAATGTTGAAGGACAGGGCTATGCTGCATTTAGCCCTGGATATGTGGCATTGGCTAATCACCTACCAGAAGCCCAGGTTGTCTTGTCAGATGATTGGCTGAGAAGCATCAAAATGGACTTGGTGGAAACTCTTAGGAGAATGATGTTGCAAGGAAAGCATTGTCGATACAGACCGACCAATGAATATGATACAGCGAGCCTGAGGACTCCCTACAGATTTATCACTCTGATGCTTAATAGGATCTTTGGGAGAGGTCATGGCAGACTCTTCAAACTTGAATGGATACCAATTATTTTTCATGTGGAAACCCAAGGCACAGTATTCAATTGGGCCAGCATGGTGTCCAACAGTATTTCTTCTGGCGTGACCTCTGCCTTGGAGGGAGAGTCCAAGAAAAGATCAGATTTTTACATGAGTTCAATATTAATAGACTGCATATTGTGCAACCAGGATTTCCCCAGTCTCAGGTGCATCTGGGACAGGGAAAGGATGCCTATTTATGCCACCTATAGACCATTGTGGGCTCACCAGTACCATAGCCATTACAGAGAGGTCTGTGAGCACTTCATTATGCCTCGGTACACACTCATTTTTTGGAAGGAGTGTGACTATATGTCGGAAGAAGCCATGCAAGTGATAGGAGAATATGCGGATTATTTCTTAACTTAAAATGGCATTTACTTCCGGATGTTTGGAGGATCAAGAACACCTTCACTGCTGCCCAAATATGCAACGGATTACATAGTCCACAAGGAGGTGGTCAAACAAGTGTTCATCGATGGAATAGGCAATTTTCTGTTTGAACACAAGAAGACTGCCTACCCTCCCTTACCATTCAAGCTAGGAAGCTACAAATTCACCAAGGTGAAACAAGCTGCTGAATTCATAGAGGAATTGGAGAAGTTCCATTTTGGGGAGATGCCCTACCGCAGAAATGATACCCAATGCAAGGTTATTGAGCATTGCAAAGAACACAAGGTGCACTTCGAGTATACCCACCATTTCGATAAAGACGAATCTGTATTGAGAAATGCCCCAAACATGACAATGCTAATGAGAAGATTCAAGAAAAAGATCACCACCAAAGGTGGGAAGGGGGATGACCTGGGAAAGGCTGAAGAACAAGCCAAAAAGCGAAATGAAGAAGCCCAGAGGTTGGAAAAAGAAGCTGCAAAAAGGCTTCATACAGAAGAAGAAAGAAGAGCTGCTCAGGAAGTAGCCGAGAAAGTAGAAGAAGCAAAGAGAAAGCTGGATGAGGAGCTTCAAAGGCAAAAAGCTGAGAGGATAAAATTGACACAGCAGTCAGCTTCTGAAACAGCAGCGGGGTAGGCTCAGGAGGTGGAGAACCCCGAGGTTCAGACCCCTCAAGTACCTGCTACCAGCATACCCATGGTTCCCACGCTGAGGCTGGTCCCTTTTGTGCAGGAAAAAGGAAAGGAAATCCTAGATTTCAACACTGTATATTATGATAGGGCAACAAAACGAATAATAAAGAGGATAGAAAAGAAAGTTGAGGCAGAAGGTCTACCTGGTAAAATGATAACAGATACTGTTGTTATGCTAGGGAAATACCTAGATCTGAGATTCACCCTGAGAGCCGGATCTTCCTTTCTTCATGCCTCAAAGGACAATGTAGACAATATCATGAAGGACTTAGAACAGTCCAAGAAATCCTCTGCTCAGTTGAAAGATACACTAAGGCATGAGAGAGAAGAGAGCAACATGTTGAAGTGGAAATTTGAACACTTACAGAGGGAAATGAAGACTGCTGAGGCTGAGTTGCAGACCCTACATGAAGAGAGACAGGCTCAAGAAACTACACAAGAATGCCTTGAGCAAGTGCAAGCAGAAGATCAAGAGTTGAAGAAGGAAAAGGAGCAGTTACTGGAAAAGGTGGAGGACCTAGAAGAACAGCTGAAGATCCTCTTGCAGGCCAATGATATGCACACCCTAGAACTGATAAAGGAACACCAGGAGTAGATTTATGCTTTGAACACTGCTTTGGAAGTGGCAAGGGAATAGCAGGTCGATATTCAGCCTCTCAAGCAGCATGTATTGACCCAAAAAACCAAGATGTTGCAGCTGCAGACTGTTGTTGAAAAGGAAAGGTGTAAAGTCCTGCAGATCGACGACCGATTGGAGGAGATCCTGGAAACTGTATCCTTCTTTGTGGACAGGTCCCAGGACGTCCTAGAGGTCCTGACTGTACGAATGGAAAGGTTGGAGAACAACGAGGAAAACCCAGCAGAGCTACCGGCAAAAGACCAGCAGGCCCTCAAACGGGACTATAACCTAGTGGAGTTTGCTATTAATACCACTGAACACTTCAAGAAAGCAGTGAAGAAAATAAAGGGATTATGCACCGAATTCTTCAGAAGACTTCTCAATACATTCAATCGATGCCAGATAAAAGCGTAGGAGAGACTTGAAGATTTTCCAGATCACGATGCCTTTGTAGAGCTATTACAGAAGAGATTCCAGGATATCAGAGCCATGGATGATCTGATCTTGAGAAACCAAGTAGATCACCTAGCTATCAGTATACTGCTTCTGGAAGATCAGATCTGTTTGAGTACGTCCAAGGTCAAGGCTATCAAGAAACAAGCTGAGAAATTTGAGATAAATATTCAGTTTTAGAACCTTGTACTTTTGAAGGCATCGCTAAGGAGGCTGCAGCGTGGAGGAAGTTTCTGGACAGTCAAGTGGGGCCCTCCTCGTGAGGGATTAATCACCTTTGTATTTTGTAACTAATTTTTGTAAAACATTTAAGAAAAATAGACCGTTGGGAGACGAGAGGTTGGGAAGCCCAAAGGCCACTTTGGGCAGCCCAACAGTCTGACCCTTTTTGTATAAATGTAAAAGACTTAGAAGAAAGGAGGGATTTTTCCCAGTGATACTGGTGAAGACATATTGTAAGAAGAACTATTTCCTTTTGCAATAAAATTTATAGTTTTCCTATTGGAGAAAGCTTAGTGGAATATTCGAATGTTGTGCTATGGATTTGTTGAAGAGGAACTATTTTGTTTTCAGCTTTATGTCCATTAACTGTTAGACCGTTCTAACTCATTGAACCTACGTTCTTGTATGAAATTTTTCCAGTTTATTTCATGAAGATTTCCACTATGAGTAATGTATGCTGCTTATGAAACACTTGGCTATCTGATTGTTGAAATATCTTTAATCTTTCATGTTTTGTAGATAAAAATATCAGCTATCTGTAATTTTTGTTTATAATACATGAATAATCCACATTACTCATAAATAAATCATATTCTGGCTCCTCGGGGATAGGTGGATAGATAGGTAGTTAGATGGAGAGTTAGTTTGTTTCATTCTTGCATATGTGATGCAGATGCTTGTGAGCCTAAGACGAGAGGTAAGAACCTGCGCATCACATTGTGATGCTCCCCGCATCCTCATCATCCTGCATTGTTAATTAGGCTTTTGCATTTCATACTTTAAGTCCAAAAATACAAAAACTCGGTGGACCGGGCCACAACCGGTAAAACCCTTGTTTTGTTACTTGACCTACGGTAGCCGGATCACAAACTGGATGGATTCCCTATACCAAACAGTCAACGGGCTAGTTGGAAACATTGGTTGGGGAGAAACCCTTACTGTTGTCGCCTGCGAATTTCCAGGCCCCAACACAGAGGAAGTCTTTTCTTTTTGCTCTTGGAGTGAATGATGATAACTCTTCTTCCGTCGTTAAATTTGAAACCATGAGACTTCAGCCTCACTTTCCTTACTATGTGTATTTTTTGATCCATGTAGAATGTCTTAACATGACCGTCAAATGCATTATGATTGACGAAGGCACTACTGCTTCCATGATGTCTTTGTCATGTTGGAAGGTTTTGGGTTCTCCCAAGTTGTCTAAATCCACTACCATATTGAATGCCTTTGATGGTAGATCATTTCAGCTGCATGGAATTCTTCCTTCTTTGAAATTCCATTTATGAGGGAATACCATCGCGATCGAGGTCGACGTGGTTGATGTGCCCCTTGATTACAATATTTTACTATGTCGGAATTGGATGTATAGTATGCAAGCCATAGCCTCTTCTCTATTTTGAGTTGTATGATTTCTATTTAATGGGAATATTTTTACGATTGATCAGACATCATTCAAAAATACAAGTGTTAGTGCATCGTTGGGAGCTTCTATCCTGATTATCGATCATTCTCAGCTAGCAACTGGGAGTGTGGGCGTTAGCATGTATCCATCCCTTATGGGGACCTTTAGTTGTCTTGCACCCGTCCTTATGATCGGATCTAGTTTTGATGGGGCTTCATCTTCATTGAATTCGGTGTCTTTTAACACTACCCATATGGAAGATCCTTGGATTCTTCCTACACCTAGTCCTTCGAATGGACCTATCGAAATGGACATGTCATTGTCTGCAGCAATGATAGCATACTAAGTGAATATTGAGTGTGTTATAGATCCTAGTCCTTCCTCTTCGTAGATGGAGGAGGAGGACCTGTATGTGCTATTTGCATGGGTAGTTGAGTCCTCTCATGCACATGATTGCCTTGATAGTGTTTTTTCATTAAATGAAGCTATTATTGAGGCCATTTCTGGAGTTCATCCACCTTGGGAAGAGTTCCATCATAGATCTTATTTTATTCTCAAGATTGACCGTTTCGAGCATGAGGACTTTAGGGAGATTCTTAGAGAGAATATTGGTAGTCCCGTGGTTCCATTAAGCTCTCCTGGTCAGATGGCTGATGGGAACATGGCGAATATATCACCTACTATTCCTATCAATATATCTGGCAATCCTGGCAAGATTGAGAATGTCTATATTGGGGAATAATGTTCCCATGCTGAGATTCAAGAGTATACTAATCTGTTTAAAGAGTTTTGTGACATATTTGCTTGGTCATATGAGGAAATGCTAGGTATCGACCCTCGCATTGTCTAACATGAAATTGATACCTATCCGAATGTGAAGCTTGTTCGAAAACTTTTGCATGCGGTGAATCCTAGAAATGCACCCACGATTATGGCTGAGATAGAAAAGTTGTTAAAATACGGTTTTATCTATCCCATTCCCTTGACAGAGTTGGTTTCAAACCCTGTTCCGGTTGATAAGAAGCGAGGAACGATCTGTATATGCATTGATTTCTGTGATTTAAATCATGCTTGTCCTAAGGATAATTTTCCCACACCATTTATTGACCAAATTTTGGATGAGTGTGCAGGAAGCAAGGTAATTTCTTTTATGTACGGCTTTTCTAGATATAATCAGATTTAGATGAAACCCAGGGGTCAACACAAAACTGCATTTATTGGTCCTTGGGGTACGTTTGCATATCAGAAGATGCCTTTTGGTCTTAAAAATGTTAGAGCCACATTTCAATGGGCCATGACCTTGATTTTTCATGATCTCAAATCAATTATTGAAGTCTTTTTGGATGACCTTGCTCCTCATTCTTGGCTGAGATTGCGTCATTTGTACCATTTGAGATTAGTATTCGAAAGATGTCATCACTACCTAGTTAGGTTAAATCCACATAAGTGCATATTTTGCATGAAGTCTGGTCGCTTTCTAGGACTCATTGTTTCCAAGGAGAGTATAAGAGTCGATCCTTTAAAGGTAGATGCAATACTTCAATTGTCTCCCCCAAGAAATATTAGACATCTTCAATGTTTACAAGGCATGGAAAATTTCTTACGGAGATTCATGGTTAACTTTTCCAATTTGACTAAAGGCTGTATGTGTCTTTTAAAGAAGGACACTACCTTTTGCTAGGATGAGTGATCCCATGAGTCCTTTGATGCTCTTAAGCGAGCCTTAGCATTGACCCCTATGCTTAGTCCACCTGACTATAGCTATGACTTTTTGATTTATGTGGCCGCGTCCATGGAGACGATTGGTATGGTTTTGGTTCATGAGGATGGGGAGCTCCATGAGAATGTCATATATTATTTGAGCTAAAACTTTATATATGAGGAAATCCATTATTCCCATGTGGAGAAACTTGCCTTAGCTACCGTTCATGCGGTTCAGAGATTGAGACACTACATTCTCCTTTACCAGACCTTGGTGGTAGCTCATGTCAATCCATTTCAGTTCATCCTAACTAGAAGGATGATCAAGGGAAATTATAATAAATGGACTATTATCTTGCAAGAATTCGATCTCTAGTTTGTTTCAGCGAAATCGAAGAAATCGTTAATTTTTGCGGATATCATTTATGATTTCCCAAGGGAAGATGAGGAGGAGGTTTATGAGGATACATTTGTCAATGAGCATATTTTCCTTATCTCAACTTTGGATCCATGGTATGTGGATATTATCATTTATTTACAAACATTGAAGGTCCCTACTCACCTTTCACAGGTTGAGCGACGACGATTACGTCACGTATCTACGAACTACCTTATAGTGGATAACACTTTGTACCACCATGGGGTAGATTCCATTTTACGTCATTGTTTAACCCATGAAGAGGCTGAGGTTGTGCTGAATGATTTCCATGGAGGGGCATGTGGTGGTCATTTATCTGAGCTTTCTACAACCCAAAAAATCTTGAGAGCAGGATATTTTTGGTCATCGATATTTAAAGATTGTGTCAATGCGGTTAAGAAGTGTTACCCTTGCTAGGTGTTTGCATGCAATATGTGCTCATATCCTTCCCCATTACATCTGATTATCACCGTTGGTCCCTTCACCAAGTGGGGGCTTGACTTCATGGATTGCAACCCATCTTCAGCTATGTTGGTTACTATGGGCAGACCTGGGTTTACTTTTAATGTACCAAAAATAACCCTAGCTCATTGGCCCTTTCAGTAACAGACCGCAGAACAACTTGAAGTCTCACCCAAAGTGATCTTGGATGGGTTGGATGAAGACTCAAGTGTCCTCAACCAGGTTCTGTGGCATCCTAGTATCTTGCGGCACTTCTTAGCTGGCGGGATCTCTCTCTGTGCAGCTCGGTCTCTCTTACTTGCTGGCTCTGACAGGGAGCAACTCTATCGCATCACAGTCCCTCAGATGATGCGCACACATTCTCTTCTACTCAACCCTCCACCTGCGATATCTCACACCGCAGCTCCTCAGACGGTGTGATATCGCCTGTCTCTACTGCAATAACTTCTACAGCAAAACTCAAGGTGACTCTTGAGGCCCGTCGGGTGTTCTCTCTTAGTATAATCACTCTATTGACCTCCAACAAGGTGTTAAACCATCTTGCTTGGATTTCCATGGTTCAACACACTCAGCATTAACCGTACTTAGCTTGCTGAACTAAATGAGGTGAAACCACTTAACACTGTAACTATTACTGTGTGAATCAAGCACTAATAAACTCATATATGGAATACTTGATTCATTCGACTTGCATGTATCCTTCTATAATGCTGTAAACTAAATGAGAACATACATACAATTAACTGTAAGCAAAGTTCATGTAATGAATGACAGATAGCAGTAAATAAATACAATCACATGAATCAATCACATAACACATTGATTTTACGTGGTTCACTTCTAGGGTAGAAGCTACGTCCACGGGAATTGGTTTATATATTAAATCTTAAGAGAGTAAACACAGTTCTACTGCAACCTCATATGCAGCTAGAGATCTTCTGGGTAACTCTGCACACAGCCTGGAGCCCTTCTCTCCTAGATCTCTTCTCTTCCTCTATATTGCCTTCTTACAATATACTCTTCCTCTCTTTCTCTATCAATCCCTGTGGATTGTTACATTCATAATCTAGGAGAAAGCTACTAGCTACAGTAAGATAATTACAGACTGAATAACAGAACCAGAGCTCGGCTCTTTACAACACAAATGACTAGCTAATTTGTCTATCTGAGTGTCTGACTGGCTAGATAGCTAGCTAACTAACTTAACTAACTAACCCTTTACAATACAAAATACATGCCTTTATAGGCGGCTCGAAGGTCTTGCCATTACAACATTGTGGGCCTGTCCCAACAGTAACCCCAAAACCCTAACTAGTGATAGTCGGCGTATCTGTACTTGAGCTACCACTTTCTGTCACACCACTACTCTCTACAGTCTTCCATGCTTCCTGGCACTAACCATGGGTACCGACAATGCTTCCCTATCTCTTCCCTTCTATCCTTTGTCTTCAATACCTTAGGCTGCTGCTCCTTTTCCATTTATGAAGGTAGTTGAGCTCTCCTGTCTCCGCTGCTGCCTTAAGTGCAGTGGATGATCTCTCTCTTCTCGGCTTCCCAGGTACTGTTACCTTTGACTTACTCATTCAAAACAACAGCTTTTCCTGTAGCTGCGGGACCCTACTCCAACAAGCTAGGGCGCATCATCATATTCTAGTGGTTGTTGATTATTTCACAAAATGTCTTGAGGCTATTCCCACGGTAAAATCCAATGGTGAGATAGCCATGTTTTTCATATTCAACCAAATCATTACTCAGTTCGTTATTCAAAAAGAGCTTTTCACTGACAATGGTAGGAACTTTCAGAATTGAATGATGGAAGAGTTGGCCTTCAAGCTAGGGTATAAGTAGGAGCACTCCTCTTCTTATTACCCTAGGTGAATGGACAGGTTGAAGCAATGAACAAATCACTTAAGTATATTCTCCAATGAACCATCGTACAAAGCAAAATGAATTGGCATATCATGTTATATCTTGCTTTGTGGGCTTATAGGACCGCAATTAAGACTGCCACCAGTTTTTCTCCATATCAGCTCGTACATGGAGTGGAGTCCATTTTGTCGGTTGAATGTGAAATCCCTTCATTGACGCTAGCCATAGAGATTTTACCAGACACTTTCGCATTGGAGGAACGTTTGGTCCACTTAGAGAAGCTTGATGAGTAATGCCGAGATGCCTTAGTGGCTCTAGAAGTAAATAAGTGTCACGTTAAGGTCCAATATGATAAGTCTATCCATCCGAGGAAGTTTAGTGAAGGTGATTTGGTCCTTTTGTGGGATCAAACTAAAGAACCCTTGGGGGCAGGGAGTTTTAATCCCATGTGGCATGGTCCTTATGTAGTCAAATGTGTGTTAGAGAAGGGTCCCTATGAGTTGGTGCACTATGAAGGGACAGCCTTGGCGGAGCCTAGAAATGGGCTCTATCTTAAAAAATAATATGCATGATCTTTAGCCAGGGCTGACTGTTGTATATTATTGTATAGTTTTTTGCATAGTTAGGTTTTCTTATGGTGATTGGGTTTGTTGATTGACTTTCATTTCTCTTGATAGATGTCAATGGAGTATTTCATTTACATAGGATTTACTAATTGTGTTAGCCACCACACTCAACACTCAGCCTCTACTACTTGGGTGATTTATACTCCTACGGGTCAGGTATTGTCTTCAGGAGGCGTATGTTTACAACCTTCTTTGAACAATGTTGCTGAGTATAGTGTCGTTATCGAGCTATTACATATTATTCTTGCACATTGATCTAGGAACAAAGCATCAATCTCATAAAATAATAATCAACAAATAACTCAGGAAATGGTGTTAATCGGAACTGGAATGGTTTCCTCTCTATATATTCAATAGACAATGAATAGTTACAATAACAATGTCAAGCAATAGCTTGAATCAATGAAAAATTTGAATACCTAAGGAGGCAATTCGAAATCAGGAGTGAGTTTGGCTTAACTGACTGTTAGCCATTCAATCACACTCAGTTAACCACTTGACCAAAAAACCTAATTGACTCACCAAACCCTAACTGAAGTTGAAGTGCAATAAATGACTGAATCTCAACTGAAGGAAATCAAACACATGTCATAGCAACCAACCATCAAGTGCAAGTGCTCCATGACTTCAATGAACCCCGATGAGGTTAACTGAAGCTGAACTGATCATCAAAAGTTGGTGGATGCACCCCTGTTGACTCCATATCATTAAATAATAATAAATAACCGTTAATTAATATATTTAATGAGAGGAGGTGCCTTAACTGACTGGTTGAACTGATTGTAACCACCAGTTAGCAATTAGGTGCATTAATATCACTTAGATCACCCTCAGAGTGCTCCAGTTAGCCTCCTTGACTGTAGGTAGGCATGGTTGTGACTAGATGATGGTAATCAATGATCCACTGATGTCAATTAATGTCAATTATACTTAGTATAGTGGTTTAACTAGGCCAATTTGACCAAAAGAGTTTGTATGATGGTAAATGTCTCCAACATTACGGGATGCCATTTCACATGGTGTTCTCTCTCTTGAGGTACATCTTGATTCGCAGTTAGTAGTGTCACAGCTTAATGGCTTGTATCGTATTAGGGATTTGACATTATTACGAAGATTATTACGTGTGAGATTGTTAGAACGACAATTTGACAATATAACATACATACATGTTCCAAGATCTTTTAATCAGGTTGCTGAATCATATGATAACTATGTGTTAGATTGGCATTTTTTTCATAGACCATAATCCCATCACAAACATACATTTTACACACATGTAAATAAATAAAATCGATCATCATAAAAAAATTTCATTAAACATCCAAAAAGTGACATCATAATACATAAGTGTCATAATACAAAAATGGGGCTTTCGAGCAACCAAAATATATACATGGTAGTACAAAAATGAATCACTCTTAGGTCCCTAAGCCTATGGAGGAGGAGGGGGGCTCTGATCATGGAAGCACACCACAACTCTAGATAGTCATCGAAATAAATGAGCCCATGCTCATGGTACTCCAACCACTTTACGCTGCATGGCCTCAAGCAAGTCCTCGACTTGTGCCATGGGTACCTGATGTGTCAATCATAGAAAGTTTGTGTGGATGCTTTGGAGTGTCCGCTCCACATCCATGCCCATGATATCATCTCCTCTTCCCCTCCATCTATGACTAGGTAAGCCATCAGGCCTCCATGGTCCAACATCTGCATACATATGACAGAGTGTCACTATGTGTCATCACACCAAAACATGTCTTTTGAGTATATATCAAAAAACACAAAAAAATAAATAATTCAAAAACTTTAAAAAGAGGGTTTGGGATTCATTACCAATATCACGATATGCTTCTCCTGGTGGTAGGGGCATGTCGGGATCTCCCCATAAATCTATCCCTGCATAGGGGTAATCATCGATGGCAACTATCTACCACAGTCACCATGGGAAGAAATAAGCTAGGTAGGTGTTGGACACCCTACCTCCGCCCATTCTACACATCGCATATTCCCAATGTCGTTGGGTCAGATCTCAAACCCTATGAGGAGGAACATCAATTCTAGGGATTGTCCCTGGAACACGCTCAAAGAAGGACATGCTTAGTATACTGTCGAAACCAAAGTTTTGTACCCTACCCATCTTGCAGTCACTGAGCTATTATTTCATGTTTCTCAATAGCGCAGTGCTCTAGTCATAAACTGTAGGTCTCATGCACTGCATTTCATAGAACATCAATGGTCACGAGGCCTAGTGGAGTGATGCTAGACTGGCTATCCTGCCGAGTACCAATCATGGCCTTCAATCCTAGCACCTGGATGGAATTTTTTGGGATTTGACTCCCAACCTTTTTCATGTCTAGAAAATAATATACTGCAATGTACTCATCAATGGCAAGGACACCTCTGGGCCCATGAGAGCATAGGTTCACCACCTCTCCCCATCAGGACAATCCAGTAATGAAATATATGTCCTCCACCTCTATAGTGAGGGACATCCCGTCGATATGAAAGGACTCTAATTCCGGATCCTAGTAGTCTATTAGCATCTACAATAGTCTTGGTTTGTCCCTCGGGATTCCAAGACACCAAAACTTGTATAACCCACATGCACGGAGAGTTGGTTGAGCCATTAGATCACCCTGTACAACCTTTTCTACATCTCCATGTTCCCTCTCCCTCGATTCTAGAACCATCCTGCACATTAAAAATAATTTTTTGTCAATATAAACTTTAAAAAATCATGTGCGCGGCTGCATACGCTGCTGTTTGCAAAACAACCACGTATGTACATGGGTTTGGGCGTTTTTTCCGTGTATAGCCAGCCCTATATGTGGAAAAAGCCCTGATTTCTGCATGGGCCGAATCGACCTATTTAGACTGGCCTAGAAATAAAATTTGACCATGAAAATTGAAAAAATTTACATGAAAATGGAAGAGGAGGACATGAGAAGTTACCTGGAATAAACGGTGTTGGATTTCACTGAACGAAACTCCCGGAATTCGCATTTGAATTTCTGAGCTCAAATGGGTAAAAATTTTGAATGATATATAATTTTTGAATTTTTTACTATTTATAAAAAAAAATTGAAGTTTTTTGAAATTTTTGACCCCCTTTCTATAGTTTTGGACCGTTTCTAACCATTTTGGACTGTTTTGGACTAATCTGATGATGTAGGAGTCTGTTTTGAGCGCCATTTTGACCATTGTTTTGACCCATTCGTGCCGCTCTCAGGTATCATGTCTAAACTAACATATAGGTTTGATTTGACATCTGTGTGCACTTTGCATGACCTTATGACCATTTCATTATAACCTTAGGTATGAACCCATTCTATCTTGTCACAGAACCTTCTTGATGTTTTAGAAGTGACATGATGTGAATGGTAGAGCTTGACCATACATGGGTGCCCTAGTTAACTCCTTTGTTGCATTTGGTGCCCAAGCCAACATTTTTTCCTTTAGGGTGTGGGAATCCTTTCTATAGTATCGCCATGTCTTTTTGCAAAAGCCTCATACTCCTCTTGATATTTTGCTGCCCTTTGTCCCTAGGACTCCCTTATGTCAAGTTGTAATTGCATTATAATGAGTTTTTCCTTCCTTATTGAGCCTTATGCCGACTTCCCTGAATTTGATTATCACCTATATAGCCTGAGCTTGTCTCATGTCTAGCCATGCAGAGCCATTTTATATATCCTTTGCAACTTGATTCCCCATTTTTACTAGGAGGGGACTTTCCCTCGAGTGTCGTTCTCCTACACATGTGTCCTTGCATTGAGCATAGGTATGTTCTACTGCTTGGAACTAGTTTGTTTGCCCCTTGACACTCGTCTCCTCCTAGTCTCTAACTATAAAGCACTTTCATTCTTTTTCAAGCTTTTCAAAATATTTGAAAAAGTCCAAAAAAATTAAAAAACCAAAAAGTCGGACAAGAAAAGATGTTATATTTGGTAGCAGTCGAGTCGTGTCACCTTTGAATAGAGCATTGTATATCACATCCATTGGTTGGGTTAATAGTTTGACTTTAGGAGTTGTACTCATTTTTCTAAGTTTATCTCCACCGACTGGTTAAGCTTCCAGTCCCTATGGAGCCTCTGTAGATGCCTCCTATGTTGCAGAGATGTCCCAATTTTGTATATCGAGTCTATGTTGCCTACATTCAGTCACCATTTTCCTTTCTACTCTGGTTCAAAGGAAGTTGAAACCTGAGTTGACCATTCCTCAGTTCCCTTCACTTTGCATGTCGGCCATTCCTGGTATTGTTACTAGTTCATGCACATTATGATCGAGTCCTTCCACATTATAAAGCCTTGTTGAGTACCTCATGTTGGATGATGAAGGCTGCATTAATTCCCTCATTCTAGCGGATTTCATCCCATCGACTTCAGATCATTTATTTTGGGATTGGAATATAGATTCATTTTTGAGTGCCTTGAGACTTGCAGTCATCAGTGGCAGGTTCTCTCATCATCGATAGTTTTTGGGAATACATCAATGTTCCCTAATCGATGGATCCTTTCAAGTGTTCGACCTCAACATATTTATTCACACTTGTTAGTTTTCACTCTATTACCTTGATTCCCATTTTCATTATCGGTGGGTGATCTCGCATCTGTTAACGGTATACATCAATGACCGGTAATCAGATGATGGACTACTATGTTCAACCTCGACACCTCTATTCACATAGTAGGACATGTACTCATAGTGGATTGTGTAGAAGACCTTCCAGATTGGTGGCATTTCATATATGCTACCTCCTTGACCGTGCCAGTGCTCATGAGATTTCAGCTCTCGTGACTTGATTCCAGTATATGTCAGATATTTCCTGCCATTATGGAGATCTTGATCCATTATATATCTTCAGCCTTCATGGAAACCATGATCCTTTGTATATCTTCATCATGGAGATTCTGATCTATCTATATTGTACATGGCGATTACCACACATGTCATATTTTGTATCATGCCTATTCATGGCCATTGTACTCTTATGTATTAGGGACTACTATATCTACTTGGAGTTATGTGCAGAGTTTGATCATTGTATTGTACTGTGGATGGCTTGTTTTTCCACCTGATTCTTCATCACTCCACTTCTGGGATGGACTTATAATGTATTTCGGCCATCGTATGACCCCTTTGACCTCACACATTAGGGGGCATCTGTTATAGCTGATTTTACTGCACATGGTGGATCACACCTTTATGGCCCTCCCTGTCCCTTTGCAAACTCTTTAGACCCCATGGATCATTTTTGTACCTTTGATGTTTTCAATATCATCCCTAAAAACATGCATTAATTTCTATATGTGACTTTTAATCCCTTTCTCGTGTATGTATGCGGATTTGACCCTTAAACCCATGTACATTGGGATGTGAGCAAAAGGACAAATGATTTTGGAGTTTTCCTTGCTGTGGATCCGAGTCACTTGTCTCTTGGCCTTCCATATGCTTTGAGATCACTTGGATTTGACCTTCCATTACTCCATTGAAGCACTATATAAGGAACCCTTTGGATACATTGAAAGAGGAGGAATTGAAGAGCAAGAAAACTATAGTCCATTGTCACCAGAGCTTATACTTGAGTCTTCATCCCTTTGTCCCTTGGAGCACTTTGTGTTCTTCCCAAGCTTCCCTTTGCTTGTGAGCTTACTATCGAGAGATGGAGGATTGAAGTGGTGGAGGCCCAGGTGGAGGACTCAATTTATTCGATCTGCAGACATGCTGATAGAGGTTGTCACTATTGTAATCTCTGATTTATATTAATAGAAATATCTTTTCCTGCCCAATAATGTGTATTTAAATGAGTATTGAATCCATGGATGCTTTTAAATACTTATATGTTATTGATTCTATATGCTAGAGTAGGTCTAACAAAATTATATATATCATGCTTGTCTTTTTTACTGGATGTTGAGAGAACAAATTATCAATACAAGCGAGAGTGAAAAAGCTCAACGGGGATCTACATCAACCATCCAGAATAATGTATGTATCGAGATCCTTTAGTGTTAGATGTTTGGTTTCTCTTGTATATAGGAATGGATTGATTTCTACAGTTACTCTGTCTATTATGGTACCCCAAGCCATATTAATTTTTCTCCATAATACAACTCTCTAAAATTTTTAAATTTTAGTGAAAGGCTAGACCCCTGGGGGGATTTGAACGCTCCCGAGGCCACTTTCAAACAGCAGCTTCTTTTCTTTTCTATTAGACCTGATAAAAACCATCAATCATGTTATAATAAAACATGCCCAAAGTAACTTTAAGAGTACCTTTGGATCAGCTTTCCTTAACTCAAAAAAGATTAAGTTAAAACTAGCTAAACAAGTGAAAAAGGAACCAAGAAAAGCAAGCTTTCCTTGGGATCTTGGCTTGCTGTTTGTTCATCCAATGAAATATGAAATGATTGCTGGATTTAATCTTTTTAAAACATAAAATGAAATCTAGATCATGCAACCTAGTGATTTTCTTTAACTTGCCATGCAAAACGGACGATTTCCTTATGCTAGATATATAATGCTTAATGATACTTTTCAAAATTGAGATCTAGACTATGAGCTTTGAAATAGCAGATCTATGTAAATTTTACTTTGATATAACAGATTAAAATGATAACAAAGCTTTTGAACATAGTAAGTAGGTAAGAAAATTGATTTTTTAAAGAAAAGAGAAGAAGAGGAGAGAAGGTCGACTCGTTGCTTGAATGGAACAAGTTGAAAGGAGGCCCTTTTGTGGAGTGCTGAGGGATAGAGTCTTGAGATTATTGGATAAGGAAAGGCACCAATATTGATCCACACCTTCGTCCAATCGAGAACATGCAACTAGATAACACAAGCCTGCACAACACCTCATGAGATCTGGATATAGATGTATAAAGCAACAAAAATGAAAGATCATGCAAAAATAATCTTATTTAAGCATATAACTGAAATTATTGAGCATACATAATATGGATAAAAAATAGAAAGTAATATAACTTTCCTAGTTTACACCCTTACTTGATTCAACCAAATCCTTGAAGCTAGAAAACAAAAGCAGCATAGAAATTGGAAAGAAATTACAGTTACCAAATTAGCAGCATGACGCTGGGAATCCACACAAACACATGCACTACACAGTATAGCTTCCAAATATTCTTTATTCACAATAAAAATATAGCAGTATTACAATGGTAAAATATCCTCAATCCAACTCTAGCTATCTTGGAAGAGGCAGCCTGATCGTTATTTATACAAAAAATAGGAGATCCATCCTAGGGGGGGCACAAATCCCAAGGAGACAGACCACTGCAGCTGAGGGAGAGTCAATCAATGCTGATATGAAGCCGAACTGATCCTACTTCTCAATCGGGGGGGTGATTGAGATGACACATCAATACACAGAGCTTCCAGGAGATCCCACATGCGTGGAGGAGAGAGAGGGTGCAATTCCCCATAAAGGATGTTGAAGATCAACTCTCGATCTGTCTAGATCACCTCCTTCAGTGAAGGATTTGTCAGATCCAGTCAATCTGGTTCAGATCTTTCTGATTTCAATCAAATCGGCTAAGAATTCACTGATCTAAGATTTTGGATTTGCTCCATTATTCATCAATTTATTAATTAAAATAATGAATAATTGATTTTTTGGGGTTTTCTGACCTAAGTGATGGAAAATCACTCAAAACCTGAAAAAAGTGGGTCCATGGGTTTACATGGTGCTCTTAGCTTGAAAATGAGAACCTACATGACTGACACTGATTATTTGGCCCACTTTTATTACAAAACCAAATTTTCCAATTAAACTATTAAAAAATAGCCTAAGTTTTGGAAAAATTAAATTTTAATAAAAAACACTGAAAAAATAAAAATATTAAAAAAATTGAAAAAACCTAGGGGGACTTAGACATGTTCATATGAATCGCCCATGATGCCTATCATGTTTATACATTGACACATAGACTCTAATAACCTCAATAGGCATAAATGCCAAGCTGACCACCCCAACTTTGGAGTTATTGAGTGAAAAACTCAGAAATTATCAGTCGTTTATTCAGCAACCAATAATAACCAAGGGAAAAAACACCCTGGGATGATCGTATTGACAAATAAAGTCGAAGAGACTGAGTCTTTTATAGACACTATCATGCTATAACATTTATTACAACTCCCCGAATGGGGTATGAACATGTGATATAGTACAACAAAGTTTCCCAAAAACAATATTGAAGGTCTTCTAAAGTCCGAACAAGTTATCCTTATCTGATTCACTAGGCTTACTTGATAAAAAACATTTAAGTACAACTTAGGTGGTAATAGGGGCACCATGCCCTAGCTGGGAGAAGGACCTCTCTCTCTTGGCATTGGGGGAGGCCTGGCTCAATGGGAGGATGGATGAGAGGGATTCTGGGTGGCTTGATAGACAAAGGGTCTCAAGGCATCCACTCGGGCACCATAACAGTATGCAAGAGAGAAGTGATTTGAGAGTGACCCCCACCCCTCTATTTATAGATTTTTTAGGGTTCTAAGCCCCTGGTCAGCTATTTAGCCCCTTTTTTGGGCTTTTATCCCCTTTTGCTCAAACTTTAGCTCATTTTAGGGTTTTAGGCTCCTTTGAGGGGTTTCAGCCCCTTTTTGGAGGCTTTAGCCCCTATGAGAGCTATTTAGGCTCTTTTTAGGGGTTTTAAGCCCTTTTTCCTATTTTTAATCCTTTTTTACGGTGTGGGGGTCAAATGGGGTTAAATGAGGGTCGTGCATGGGTGTCCTTGGGTGGTGTAGGCCATGTAGAGCTAAGTGAGGGATTTTTTCGGTGTTATCCACCCAAATGGCACTTCTCCATCTGAGTGCTGACATTTCCTATGTTGGCACACGAAAGGACATTTATGGATTGAAGGTTGCATATAACACTATAGATGGGCATGTTATGAAATACATTCATTATCCATCCATATTGCCATTTTTTACCTTTGAATATGTCAATTTCTGTATGCGCCTTTGCCTATAAACAACCTGCATACATATGCGACCTTTCCTACAGCATGTCATGTATTGTACGCGATTATTTGTAATTGCAACCAGCATACAGATATGTACATGGGCTTCCCTTAGAGAAACTCACGTGTCATACGTGGGTTGCTAGTATCAATACCCATGTATGCTTTCCTTTGACATTAAAAATAATAAATCGCAATTATTTGAGATTTGTTAAGCCCTTAACTATAACCATCTTAACTGTCTCAACCTCCTCAACCCTCGAAACTACCTTATTTCACTAAGTATAAATAAAGGCCTTGGGGAGGGTATTAGGGAAGGATACTTGGAGATAAAAGTTATGCTGGTGGTGTATATCAGAAGTCTTTGGAGCAGCGAAACTCAGAATCCTTTGGTTACAGAGGAGTCCTTGTCTCAGGCATTGGGTTGTAATCTTAACTCATTCACTATTGTTAATAAAGAGAATCCTTCTTCCAAATGTGTCTTGAATGTCTTTCATGTATTATGGTTTGATGAATATTTATGATTAAGCACTCTATATATTGTTTATCTAACTTGCCCTATATACATGTATAAGCTTGCACTTGGAGGATTTTCTCTTTATAGGTGAAGGAGAAACATCCCTGAAAGCTTTGGAGGATAAGCAGAGTGGAAAAGGACAAAGCTAGGATCAACTGTTGTGAATCGGGTGAGTCTATCCTATCTTCTTGTTTCCTTTCTGTATTCTAAAGTTGATTTCCTACAAGTTTTAAGAGTATGTTGGTAACCCCAGACCTTCGGTTATAAGGTGTTTATTCCTGTACAACATTGGGTTAACAATTAGGGTTTCATCTATGTGGAATTCCTCTTTGCCTATGACTGCCTTAGAGCCATCAAATGAGAGGGAAAATGCCTCAGCCACCTGCTGATGTGAACCTTGTATCTTCTCACAAAACCTATAGTAGCCAACATCCTGGAAACGTTTACAAACCTCTGGATGTTCTTCCAAATAGCTGATATCTCCCAACTCTTGCCTTAGAGTGGGTCCTCCCTTCTTCATCTTGTTGAACGCCACTCCTGGGTACCTGCAAAAATAAGTTTAGGTTTTGTATGACAGTTTGTTAGCAAGATGCTTCTCAAAGATGGATTTCTGGTGGAGAGAGATGCTAAGGTCAAAGGTGAAATGTATTGGATTTTTGGCACTAATTATGAGGGATTTTGATTTCATAATGGATGTTGAGGTCATAAGGGGATGGTTTTAGTTGATCTTCTCGATAACCCTTGCCCAACAATCATACTTCAAATCAACCTTGATACCCAGTGAGCTTTTCTACTATTCTTTTAGATAGGTGGAAGAAAAATGAAGGTTTTAGATCCTATCAGTCCTTTATCAGTTTTATAACGACCTCCTTCACTTATTTCCACACGCATTTATGTAGACTCCCATCCTTTCAGTGGTCTATCATGCCTTTTACTGATCGTTATCTTACTGACAGGGTTTGATTTGACCAATTTCTAAACATTTTTCTCTTTTGCATTTTTGATGGTTAATAGTCTTCAGGAATTTTTTTGTAAGCAGCCAAAAAGATGGCTTTTGGTGGCTAATGAAATGATAATCCCTTCGCCCAAGCCACCAAAACTGTTTTCCCAATGTTGCGACAAAACCCAACTTTCGACGGATAGTGGTCTCCCTGAATATTCCTTTTAACTACCAAAATTTTGTCCTTTCGGTGGCTAATGAAATGTCAGAGCCTTCACCTAAGCCACCCAAAGAGCTTTTTCCCCAACGCCTTTTTTCCTGCTTTCGACGGTTAAAGCTTGTCTTGAATTGTTCGCTAAGCTGCCGAAAGCATCACCTTTTGGTGGCTAATGAGATGTCTGAAGTCTCTCCTGAGCCACCGAAAGCGCCTTTACCAATGTCGTTTTCTATCTATTTTCAGCAGTTAACACCCTTCTTAGTATTTTCCCTAAGCTACTGAAAGCAACATTTTTCGGTGGCTAATGAGCTATTAAGAACCCCGCCTAAGCCACCGAAAGCTATAACTTCCAATTTTTTTAACCATAGCTAAAATATAGATCTTCAATTTGTTAGTCATCCTCATATCTTTCATTACATGACTCAAATTCTTCATACTATCATAATAAATTTATTTTAAGAGATAACAGGGTCGTTAAGAATGGTCTTGACGATGTTGGTTCAAGGACCCGAACTATGGTGGGTCGCTTCTTAGGCATGAGGAAGAACGTGGGGGATCATTCATGTCTGATTTGTATGTCAAAATGGTGAAATATGGTGATGATTTTTGGACCCCAATTTTAATGGATTCTTATTGGCTTCAGGTGGTCACTCGTCCACCAAGACTGCTAGAAGACAGTGCTTGGATTTTTCCTCATGGGAGTGCTAGTCAATCGGTAGGGGTCATTTCCCATTTTTCTTGGTGATTCCTCTCAGTAGCCAGCTACTTTGGGGTTCCTGTGGTACTCCTCACAATGAGTTTCTGGGCTAAGCCCAAGTACTTCCCACGGTTAAGGTAGTCAGGAACTTATGTCCTCAAAGACTGCAGATGTTTGACTTAGTGTAAACTATAAATTTTAATGGCTCACTCAGCGTCATGAACTGAGCTTGGTTGGTTTATATGGTATGGTTTGTGTGTATGTATTTTGTATTTCTGTTATTCTTAGTGGTGGCTTAAATGGTTTATGAATATTTCACAAAGTTCAGAACATTTTCAATTAAAGAAGTACATGATAATAAGAAATTTACAAATGTACCATTTGTGAATTTCAACTATGACACCCTAACTAGGTGACTGCCTTGCACCTATATTTATGTTCAACTAGGAAAGGGTGATGGGTTCTCAACACAATGGGACTAAGCCCATCCATATATCCACAGGTCACCCTCTGGATGCAAGGTCGGTCAACATGGAGGACGCTGAGCGCCATAAGAAGCCCTTCCTCCCCTACCCCCTCTACCTTCCAAGTCACTCATTTTTAGTGGCTTTGAAAAATGATAGGTGAAGTGCCTATTACTATACAAGATTTACCCTTCGTATTATCCCAGAATACCCTGAAGTGTGATGAATGGGTAGACGAGGAAGGGCTAGGGAAGGTGTTGATTTTAATTATAGTAATTTTTAATCAAGCTTTGATCATGTTCATTAATCCATTAACCATTTCATTTACCATTGATTTACACATGCTGCAAATGAAATGAAAAAAAACATAAACATAAACAAATTTGATGGACAGAGGTGGCTGAGTCACACTAACAGTCCTTAACTTTTAAAAATCAGAATTTGAGAGACAAATCGCTCTTTTCAGATCAAATGTGGCGAGGGAGTCACCAAATTTTCCCAAAAACATGCGAGGGGGTCGCTCAGAACCTACAGACAGAAGCGAGCTAGCTTCTGGGAGGGGGTCGCACCTTTCAAGGCAAAATGAGCGACCGGGTCACACCTATGGGGCCTGAATGAGTGACCTGGTCGCCCCTTCCAGCCTGATAAGAGCGACCTGCTCTAGAAAGTGAAATTTTTTTGATCCAGACAACAGTAACCTGTATTATCACAAAATGGGCTCGGATTGGACTTGAGGAGGCTTAGTAGTAACTAGAAATGCAGAAAAATAGAGATCTAAGCTATATTTGACAAAAATTTAAACTCAAGAAAGAAAACAAAAATAAAAACTGAAACTTGTAAAAACAATCTAGGGATCCTGTGGGATCGACCTGGTATGGTCACCAGTTCTGTAGCAGAGATTTCTCCCTTACTACAGGGCAGGAATGACTACCTTCTATCTATAGGATGAAAGGTTAGGGTTCCTGATGGTTGTGTAAGAAAAACCAAATAGAAATGAAATAGAACAAAAATGAAGAAACCCCTCTGCACACAAGGTTATGGGTTAAGCTCCAAGGCCCTGCATACAACTATTAGAAACATCCAAAGACCTACAAACAAACAATGGAGACTTGTAAGAACATGTTAGTCCATACTCCTGCAAGCAAAAATATGTTACAAAAACTGAAATAAACAACACAAAACAAAAATTATACCTTCTATGGGTGGAAATGGGCCACCATGCCCTAGCTTGGAGAAGCACCTCTCTTGAGAATGGGGGAGCTATGGCTCAACGAAAGGATGGATGAGCGGGAGGGTGAATGGCTTGAGAGGCAAATGGTCTCAATGCACTCACTTGGGCAGCATAACAGTATGCAAAGAAGGAATGTTTTGAGAGTGACCCCCACCCCTCTATTTATAGCTTTTTTAGGATTTTAAGCCCCTCGTTAGGGCTTTAGCCCTTTTTTGGGATTTTAGCCTCTTTTGCTCAATCTTTAGCTCTTTTGGGTGTTTTAGGCTCCTTAGAGGGGTTTTAGCCCCCTTTTGGAGGCTACAGCCCCTATGAGAGCCATTTTGGCTCTTTTTAGGGGATTTTAAGCCCTTTGCATATTTTTGAGCCTTTTTGAGGGTGCGGGGGTCAAATGGGGTCAAATGAGCATCATGGATGGGCGTCCTTAGGTGGTGCAAGCCATGTAGAGATGAGTGAGATATTTTTTGGGTTAACAGTGTATACAGAGAAAGAGAGATAGAAACACATAGATTGGTGGTTAGCGGTTTAGAGAGAGAGAGACTATATGTTAGGAATTTAGAGAGAAATAGATATATATTGGTGGTTAGGGGTTTAGAGAGAGAGAGAAAGAGAGAGGGATAGAGAGCTTGGGTATTAGGGGTTTGGAGACAAGGAAAGTGTTAGGATATTTAGACACTTAGGAGTTAGTTAAGATCAACTTGTGTAATATATCCGTTAGGTAAAAGTGTGTTTCTTTAGTATGCATTTGTAAATATTCTAATCTTATGGTCACGATATGTTCTAGACATAGAGTGATCCAACGATTCAACTTCTCTTATATCATACCTACTATTGATCTATGGCTTAACACTCGATTGGTCTATGATCTCTATTTAAACAGCATAGAGGGTCCTTGGCTAGTTGATCGATTATGAGAAGCTCATGTAACTTTCTTTCTTTTGCATAATAAATTGCTCCAAGTAGCTATTTGGCTGGGGCCATGGACTGTTTCCCTCTCAAGGGTTTTAACCATGTGACAAACTGTTAGGTTAAAAGCGAGCATCATTAAATAACAATAAGCGAGAAAATAAACATTGCAAGCAACAATGAATATAGACACACAATATACCCTCGAAACCCCATGCGGAGAAAACCAGCACCAATGAAGATCTTCATTACATGGCCAAAACCAGCCATCCGGGTGAAGTGAGCTAGTCACCGCTCACCTCCAGGCCTCTATACAATGGAGCCTCCTCAAGCCTTATAAAGGCTTAATAACATTCAATACCATGGGACAATACCATGGGCTACAACAAACCATGTGCCCAAACCATGTGCAAGACCTAAACCACCTTTGACTTAATCCTGAGTCAAGGTTAACCCTAACAATCCCCCCTTTAAACTTGACTTGGAGTAATCACCAACTCTCCTCAAATATTTACCGAGGAATCTTACATACACCCCCTATCACCTAGGTCTATCTCCCGACTTTACCGGTGAGTTACCAGGGGTACGCATGCCTTACCAGGTCTTACAGCCATATGCCCATTTACATGCAAACCGCTCCATTACATTTTTTTTTTCATATGCCTTCATGGTGACTACACCATCACCATCCGTTGCTTCATCCCCTCGCTTTCCATGCTCACTTCCTTGCTCGTCTTTTGCCATGCTCCCTTTGTACCTACATCCAAAATTTGTCATTGATGTCCATATAAAGAAAAATCCATCTACCGGATTACATGGGTCATCGGCCACTATAACCGCCAGTTCTCTAGGAACTCTCTTCACATACATGGCTCATCAATCTTGGTCCCAAAATTGAGATTAAACCATCTCACATTTCTCCTGCAATCAAAGACTCAACCTCTCCGATTCACATCAAGCTAGGCTATGAGTACACCTGCCACCCTCATACCTACCTAGTGGTTCATTCCACACTTGATGCAACATCCCTTCTTTGCGCATAAGAGGGATACCTTGTGCTTTTAGCATACAGAGAAATCCAAACTTGCCTACGGCTAAGTTTCACATGGACCAAAAAATTACTACTAGGGTGTCGGGTACCACTGAACATGCACCCCATAATTTGATTCAACATAGAAACACCAACGAGTATAACCAATCCAAACCATGGCTCTGATACCAATTGTTAGGATTATAATGAGTAACACTATATAAAATTTATGCAAGAAAAATAAACATTGTAAGCAACATTCAAGATAGACACACAATATACCCTGGAAACCCCATGCGAGGAAAACCAGCACCAATGAAGATCTTCATTACATGGCCAAAACCGACCATCCAGGCCAAGCGAACTAGCCACCGCTCACCTGCAGGCCACTTTACAATGGAACCTTCTCAAGCCTTATAAAGGCTTAATCACATGCAATACCATGGGACAATACCATGTGCTAGACCTAACCACCTTTGACTCAATCCCAAGTCAAGGTTAACCCTAACCCCCCTTTAAACTTGACTTGGAGTAATAACCAACCCCCCTCAAAGTTTTACCGAGGAATCTCACATACACCCCCCTATCACCTAGGTCTATCTCTCGACTTTACTGGTGAGTTACTAGGGGTATGCATGCCTTACCAATTCTTACAGCCATATGCCCATTTACATGCAAACCGTTCCATTATATTTTTTTTCATGTGCCTTCATGGTGACTACACCATCACCATCCGTTGCTGCATCCTCTTGCTTTCCATGCTCGCTTCCTTGCTCGTCTTTTTCCATATGGCCATGTAATGAAGACCTAAACCACCTTTGACTTAATCCCGAGTCAAGGTTAACCCTAACATAAACATCGGTGTGTTGATCTGTGATCAATTTGTGTGAAGTGATATCTGAAGGTGTTCGGTCTTTTGGGAGTACCCTGTGAACCCAAACATGGTATCAGAGCTTTAATGAGGAACCGCTTTCGGTTTTGATCAATATCTGGAACCGGTGTTGCTGAAACTTTGAAAGGGTTTCTAGTTTTTTTAATTTTCTATGCATTTGTGGTCTATGTGAGCTATTTCATTGCATCCAGAGCATCATTTCCATTGGAAAATAGTTTTCGTTTCACCGAAAACCATTTCCGTTTGCTCCAGAAACACCCATTTCGGAAAATATGAACGTATAATGTTACAGGGATGGATTTGTTTTTTTTAATCTCTCATATTTTATCAGTTTATTATTAGATATTTATGTTTTAGTATTGGATTGTTGTTTTCCCTGACTGCATATGCTCTTTTCTGTGCACCTTGCGCGATCGCAGTGAATCAGAAATAGTAAGGGAAAGTTTTTTTTCTTGTCTTCTCAGCTACGTATGTTCTTTGCCGTGCACCTTGTGCGATCACGGCAAATCAGAAACAGTGAGAAAACTTGAAAACGTAGACTTTTTGGGTAAGATAACCAAGATCTAACCCCATTGTGTAGAAAAAAAATTGTTTTTGTTTTTTCATTTTTTTGGTGATTTGCAGGAAAAGAAAGCAAGCACGGAAAACAAGAGAGAAGAGTAAAAAAAAATCCCCCTTCCTCTTTCCATAGTTTTACATACCTTTTAAACTTAGCTCACTTAGTCCAAAGTTGCTTTACACCTTGATAAGTCCTGAGTTCAAATCTTATCAAGCTACTTTTTAGTGAATGTAATTTCTATTTTCAAGTTACTTTATTGTAAAAGTGCATCTCACATTAATAAAATAAAATAAAAGTGAGTCACTTAAGTCTTTTAATTTATTGCCCCACTATATAAAAAGTAGCATTATTGTAAAAGTGAACATCACTTATTCTACAAAAGTGATTCACTTCAAACAACTTTATTGTAAAAAGTGATTGTCAAAGGTTGATCTTGGGAAGAGGGGGCTTCTTTTTTTAGTTGGTCAAGTTAATATCTACCACGTCACTATTGGGGACATCTTCAACATTTTCTTTAATCAAGCATAACTTCATCATCCATAATCAGTTTTAAGTGCCATTTTTTTTAAAACTGCATATTTTTTCAAGCTATTGGCATCCAGAAAATTAGTTTCTATTTTTTTATCCATTATTTACAGTATGGCCGCCTCTTGTGATATTATACTTACAAGTTCTAACTATTTCTCTTGGAAATCTCGTATGGAGGATGTTCTACGAAGTAGGGGACTTTTTAGGATAACCTCAAGGAAAGAAATAGAACCCACTGATGATGATAAGAAAATTAAATGGAAAAATAGATGTGATAAAGATCGTGGATTGATTGGGATGTCAATCTCTACTGATTTGCGATTCCACATATCTGGAGTTGATGAACCTGATAAAGCTTGGGAAAAGTTGGAATATGTGTTTGGTAAACAAAATGAAATTCAGGGTCATCAACTTGAGAATGAGTTACTTTCCTTGAATCCAAATGATTTTTCATGCATTCAAGACTATTTATCTAAGTATAAAACTCTTATATTATTATGTGCAGAATGCAAGATTAATAAAGAAGACAAACAATGTATTTATCATATTCTTTCCAAACTTGGACCTGCATACTCTATTTTTGTATCTACATGTTACTCCATGAAAGAATCCTTGACTACAGCCAGCTATCAAGAGCCTAGTCTTGAATCCTTTTGCAATTCCTTAATCAGAGAGCAAGATAAGCTCATTCATCTTGGAATAATTAATAATGTAGATACATCTGGGAAAGCCTTATTGTCCCAACAGAAAGAAAATTCCAAGCCTCCCAAGAAATAGAATTTTCGCAATAATAAGCAAAACAACAAGGGTCCCAAACCCTCTCAGTTAGCTCCTTCTTTAAAAAATGATAAAGGATCCAAGAAAAAAGGAAAGGAGACAGAGTGTCATTGCAATTTTTGTGGGAAAGATAATCATGATGAATCTAAGTGTTTTAAGAAGATGGCAGCCTTGGAAACAGCAATGAAGAAGCACCACATCAGCCTAGATTCATCTTCAGAATCTAACTCTCATGGACATGCACTTTGTGCTTCTAGTTACTCTTATACTGCATCTTCTTCTTCTACTTCAAATGAATGGCTCATTGATTCTGGAGCATCTTATCATATGGCTAAGGATAAAACCATCTTTTCTACTATGCATGAATGTAACACCAAACAAATATTTGTTGGTGATGATAGATCTCTAAGTGTTGTAGGATCTGGAACAGTTCCAGTAGAAAATGGTCACTTCAGTAATGTACTATGTGTTCCAAAAATTTCCTGCAATTTGTTATCAGTCTATCAAATTACTCATTCAAGTGAAGGTAAAACTGTGACGTTTACACCTCACCAAGTTGTAATCAAGGATTTTAAAAATCCTCAAAATATCCTTGCTACTAGAACTATTGATGATATTACTAGGTTGTACAAATTTAACAACTTTGGGTCATCACCTTTTCCTTCAGTTTTTGTTTCTCATAGTGATAACTTGAGCAAACTTTTGCATGAGCGATTTGGTCACTTAAATTATTGTTCATTTCAACAACTATGTAAATACAATATGGTGACTGGTCTTCTGCTGGTATCTGGCAAGGATAGTGTTTGTTTCGGTTGTGTACTCAGAAAACATCATTGGGACAGTTTTGACAAATGTGCCTGTTGGCATGCCTCAGTTCCTTTGGAGGTTGTGCATAGTGACTTGTGTGGCCCTCTTCCATATGCTTCCTTTTCTGGTTTCAAATATTTCTTAACTTTTATTGATGACTACTCCAGATGCACCTGGGTTTACTTCCTAAAAATTAAGAGCGAAGTATTTAACATGTTCTTAGCCTACAAGGCTCTTGTTGAAAAACAATCTGGTCATCAAATTATTAAGTTAAGATCTGACAATGGAGGAGAATATGTTAACAACAAGTTCACTACTTTTTGCACTGAACAAGGAATCCAACAACAGCACACTGTTCCATATACACCACAACAAAATGGTGTAGCTAAAAGGAAGAACTGCACTTTAAAATAAATGGCAAATTGTATGATCCAATCTAAGGTACTAAGTCTTCAATATTGGGTTGAGGCCATAAATTGTGCAAATTACATAGTTAATGGCACACCCACTAAAGTTTTATAGGGTATAACATTGGAAGAAGCATGGAGTAAAATTAAACCAGATGTAAGTCACTTTCGTGTGTTTGGTTGTGAAGCATGGGCTCACATTCTAGATGAAAAACGGAAAGCGTTGCAGCCTAAAATTGAAAAGTGCATATTTGTTGGATATTTTGATGATGTAAAAGGTTATAGACTTCTTCAGCCACATTCTCATGATATAATCATTAGAAGAGATGTTAAATTTGATGAAAATATCTTGGCCTGCGAGCCTAACTTGGCAAGTGTGCCATCTTTGGCCTGTGAGCCTAATTTGGCGATTATGCCTTCTTCTTCTTCTTCTTCTTCCAGCTTCCTTGACAGGTTTCCAACTCTAGTTTCTGATGATGACAGTGAGGATGAAAATACACCTCCACCTACTCATGTTCCTCCAATTACACCAGCACCAATACTTCCTCAATGGGTCCTTTCAACATGTGAAGCAGCTGGTGATCTTGCCGGTGATCCTAGAGATCAACGTCGAACACGTTCTCAGTTTCAGTGAGCCTCTTCTCTTTTGGCTCAAGTTTCCGAGAATCATGATTCAAAATTTTTTGCAGAAGCTTCAGGAAATCCAGATTGGGATGCAGCTATGGATGAAGAATATCATTCCTTAATGGCGAATGATACTTGGGATCGTGTTCCTCTTCCAAAAGGAAGAAAACTTGTCAGATGTAAATGGGTCTACAGAACTAAGTATACATCAGATGGAAGTGTTGAAAGACTTAAGTAAAGGTTAGTTGTCAAAGGTTTTTCCCAAGTTGAAGGGATTGACTACAATGAAACCTTTTCCCCTGTAGCAAAAATGAACTCCATCCGCCTTGTTCTTTCCCTTGCAGCCTTACATAACTAGGAAGCCCATCAAATGGATGTCAAGTCTGCCTTCTTACATGGTGATTTACATGAGGAAATTTACATAGAACAACCTCCTGGATATGTTTAGAATAACTCTAGCCTTGTTTATCTCCTTAAGAAATCCTTATATGGCCTTAAGAAAGCTCCCAAAGCTTGATATGCCAAAATGGATAGCTTTCTCCTTGACACTGGTTTTTCTAGATGTCATTCTGACCCCAATGTCTATTCCAAGAAAGTAGGAAACCATCTCATCATACTTGTTCTTTATGTTGATGATCTTATCCTTACTGGTAGTGACCCTAACCTTATAACCCATGTGAAATCCAGTCTTAAGAAAAATTTTGAAATGTCAGACTTAGGACATTTGCATTATTTTCTTGGTCTCCAAGTCTTGCAAACCAAAGAAGGAATCTTTCTTTCCCAGACTAAGTATGCTTGTGACCTTCTTCATCACTTCCACATGGAGGATTGTAAACCAGCCCCTTCTCCCTTCTAGTCTGGAGTCAAACTTTCTACCACTTGTACTTCCCCTGAAGTAGATGCCACCTTGTATCGTCAGCTTGTTGGTAGTCTTTTATAGTTGACTCATTCCCATCCTGACCTTTCCTTTTCCGTTGGTCGTGTTGCCCGTTATATGCAAACTCCTCATGAAAGTCACTGGAAAGCAGCAAAAAGAATACTTCGATATATTCGAGGTACAATTCAGTTTGGGATTCATTACAGTACATGGGGGAAACATTTGATGGTTGGTTTCACTGATTCAGATTGGGCCAGCGATCCTGATGATCGAAAGTCTACTGCAATTTATGTTTTCAGTCTAGGATCTGGACTTGTCACTTGGGCTTGTAAGAAACAACAAGCTCTTGCTCTTGCTTCAGCAGAAGTAGAATATCGAGCCGCAGTTAATGCTAGTCAGGAAGCTTTATGGCTTCGATAGATCCTTTCAGAGTTTGGATTTGAGCAGCAGTAGCCTACTCCACTTTGGTGCGACAATCAAAGTGCCATCAATCTTTCCAAAGATCCAGTTCTACATCAGCGCAGCAAACACATTGAGCTACACATGCACTTCATCAAAAATCTTGTTCATGATAGTGTTATTGAAGTTCTCTATTGCCCTACAGATGATTAAGTTGTAGACATCTTCACCAAGTCTCTTACAGAAGCGAAGTTTTCAAAACTTTGGTCTATGTTAGGAGTTCAGGAATGTGTCCTTAAGGGGGGATAGGCTCTAATTCCTCCTTCCTTCTCCTAATAGTGTCACTTTTGTAAATCCTTCAATCCTATCCCAAGTTGTTCTTAAGGGGGGATGTTAGGATATTTAGACACTTAGGAGTTAGTTAAGATCAACTTTTGTAATATATCCGTTAGGTAAAAGTGTGTTTCTTTAGTATGCATTAGTATGCATTTGTAAATATTCTAATCCGACGGTCACGATATGTTCTAGATACAGAGTGATCCAACGGTTCAATTTCTCTTAGATCATACCTACCATTGATCAGTGGCTTAACACTCGATTGGTCTATGATCTCTATTTAAAGAGCATAGAGGGTCCTTGGCTAGTTGATCGATTATGAGAAGCTCATGTAACTTTCTTTCTTATTCATAATAAATTGCTCCAAGTAGCTATTTGGCTGGGGCCATGGACTGTTTCTCTCTCTAGGTTTTTAACCACGTGACAAACATCGGTGTGTTGATCTGTGATCTATTTGTGTGAAGCGGTATCTGAAGGTGTTCATTCTTTTGGGAGTACCCTGTGAACCCGAACAGAGAGAGGGAGACAATGAAATGTGAGGTTAGAGTCTTAAAGAGAGAGATAGATGGGGGGCATGCGTTTTGAGAGAGAAACAAGGATTGTGGGTTAAGGGTTTAGAGAGAGGCAGAGATAGAGAAAGAGAGAGAGAGAGATTGGAGGTTAGGGATTTGAACAGAGAGAGATTGGGGTTTAAAGGTTTAGAGAGAAAAAAAGATTGGAGGTTAGGGGTTTAGAGAGAGAAAGAGAGAGAGAGATTGTATGTTAGGTTTTTAGAGAAAGAAAGAGAGGGAAGGACATTGGGTGCTAATGATTTAGAGAGAGAGGCATTTTTTGTTAGTAATTAAGAGAGAGAGAGAGAGAGAGATAAGGGTTTTAAGAGAGAGGGGGTGAGGTTGTGTGTGTGTGTGTGTGTGTTTCTCATTAGAAGTTTAGAGAGATAGAGATTGGGGATTATGGGTTTAGAGAGAGAAATAGAAATACATAAAGGGAATTAGGCACTTAGAGAGAGAGAGAGAGAGATTCAAAGTTATGGATCTAGATATATATATATATATAAGGGGTTAGGGGTTTATAGAGAGAGAAAAAGGGAGATAGAATAGGGTTTAGGGGTTTAGAGATCGAGAGTTAAGGGTTTAGAGAGAGAGAAAGAGAGGTTGGGGGTCAGGGGTTAGGAGAGAGAGAAAGAGAGGGATAGTGGGTTAGGGGTTTAGAGAGAGATGATGGAGAGATACTAGAGGTTAGGTGCTTAGAGAGAGAGGGATAGAGAGATTGGGGGTTAGGCTTTTAGAGAGAGAGGGATAGAGAGATTGGGGGCTAGGGTTTTAGAAAGAGAGAGAGAGAGAGAGAGAGAGAGAGAGATCGTGGGTTATGGTTTTAGAGATAGAGAGGGATACAAATATTGGGGGTTAGCATTTTAGAGAGAGAGAGGGATATAGATCTTGGGGGTTAGAGTTTTAGAGAGAGAGAGAGAGAGATTGGAGGTTAGGGGTTTAGAGAGAGAAAAATATTAGGGTTTTAGATAGTGACATAGATTAGGGGTTATGGGTTTAGAAAGGGATAGATATTGGGGGTTAGGCATTTAGAGAGAGAGAAAGATATTGGGGGTTAGGTGTTTAGAGGGAGAATGGTGGCTATGGTTTTAGATAGATATATATATTGCGGGTTGATTATTTAGAGAAAGAGAGAGAATAGGGAATGGGGTTTTAGAGAGAGAGGGAGATATTGGTGCTTAAGGGTTTAAAAAGAGAGAGATTACACATTAGGTGTTTAGAGTGATAATAAATAGAAATAAAGAGAGTAGGTTTAAGGGTTGAGAGAGAAAGAGAGATATTACTAGTTAGGGGTTTGTATTGAGAGAGAGAGAGAGAGAGATTACTAGTTATGGGTTTATATTGAGAGAGAGAGAGATTGAAGGTTATTTTTTTAGCGAGAGGGAGTGAATGGGTGATAGGGGTTGAAAGAGAGAGAGATAGAGAGATTTGGTTAGTTTTTTAAAAACATGAAGAGGAAAAGAGAGATTGGGGGTTAGGGGTTTAGAGAATGAGAGAGATTGGGGGATAGGGGTTTAGAGAGAGAGATTAGGGGTTAGAGGTTTAGAGAGAGAGAGAGATTATCGGTTTGCAGTTTTGAGAGGGATATAGATTATGGGTTAAAGGCTTAGATATATATTTTGAGAGAGAGAAAAATGGATTGCAAGTTAGGGGTTTAGAGAGATAGATTATGGGTTACAATTTTTTAGAGACAGAGAGATTATAAGTTAGGAGTTTAGAGAGAGAGAGATTATGAGTAAGGTTTTTAGAGATAGAGAGAGAGAGAGAGAGAGAGATTGTATGTTAGGGGTTTAGAGAGAGATAGTTGTTGTTAGGGGTCTAGAGAGAGGGATAGATTGGGTTCTATGGGTTAGGGGTTAAGATATATAGATATATAGATAGAGTGAGTGAGAGAGAAAGAGAGATATATTTGGGGTTAAGGGTTTATAGAGAGAGAAACAGAGATTCTGATTTAGAGGTTTAGATAGAGAGAAAGAAAGACATAGTGGGTTAGATTTTTAGAGAGAGAGGAGCGAGAGTGATTGGGGGACAAGGTCTTAGAGAGAGAGAGATTGGGGGTTAGAATTTTAGAGAGAGAGAGAGAGGGATAGAGATATTGGGGTGATTATTTTAGAGAGACATAGATTAGGTTTTCTGAGAGAGACATAGATTAGCTGTTATGGGTTTAGAGAGAGAAAGAGATTGGTGTTTGGGTGTTTAGAGAAAGAATGTGGGTTAGGTTTCATATAGATAGATAGATTGAGGGTTAAGTATTTAGAGAAAGAGAGAGATGAGGGAATGTGGTTTTATAGAGAGAGGGAGAGATTGGAGCTTAAGGTTTTAGTAAGAGAGATTACAAATTAGTTGTTTAGAGAGAGAGAGAGAGAGAGAGAAATAGAAAGAAAGAGAGTAGGTTGAAGGGTTTAGAGAGAGACATAGATATTACTGGTTAAGGTTTTATATTGATAGAGAGAGAGAGAGAGAGAGAGAGAGAGAGAGAGATTGGAGGTTATGTGTTTAGAGAGAGACTGAATGGGGGATAGTTATTTAGAGAGCGAGAGAAATAGAAAAAGAGCTAATTTTGGTTAGGTATTTAAAGACATGGAAAGAAAGATTGGGTGTTAAGGCTTTAGGAAGAGAGAGAGATTGAGGAATAGGGATTTAGAGAGATAGAGAGATTAGAGGTTAGAGGTTTAGAGAGGGATTATGGGTTAGGGGTTTTGAGAGGGATATAGATTATGGGTTAGGGACTTAGAGAGAAAGAGAGAGAGAGATTATGGGTTAGGGGTTTAGAAAGAGAGAAATACATCGAAGGTTATGGTTTTATAGAGAGTGAGAGAGATTGTATTTTATGGGTTTAGAGAGAGATAATTTCAGTAGGGGATAGAGAGAGAGATATTAGAGTTTATGGGATCAGAGAGGGACAGATTACGCTTTATGTATTAGGGGTTAAGCTAGACAGAGAGACATAGAGAGATTGGGGGTTAGGTTTTTAGATGGAGAAAGAGAGAGAGAGAGTGAAATTGGGGGTTTGGGGTCTAGAGAGAGTGATGAAGTGAGTGAGAGAGAGAGAGAGAGATATTGGGCTAAGGGTTTAGAGAGAGAAATTGAAGGTTAGGTGTTTAGAGAGAGAGAGATAGACTTATGGGGTCATGGGATTAGATAGATAAAGATAATTTGGGTCAGTTATTTAAGGATAAACAAAGAGAGAGAGAGAGAGAGAGAGAGAGAGAGAGAGAGAGATTTGGGGTTACTTGTTTAGAGAGAGAGAAAAAGAGCTTGGGGATTAGGGTTTAGAGAGAGAGAGATATTGGGGTTTGGGTGTTTATCTAGAGAGAGGGATATGAAGATAGAGAGAGAGAGATTGAAGGCTAGGCATTTGTAGAGAGAGACATTGGGGGTTAGGGTTTGAGAGAGATAGAGAGAGATTAGCAGTTATGTGTTGACATAAATAGTGGTCCAAGAGAGAGAGAGAGAGAAAGTTTGGGTTTTATGGGTATAGAGAGAGAGATAGAGAGAAAGAGAAACTAGGGGTGAGGATATTAGAGAGATAGAGAAAGATATTGGTGAATGTGTGTTTAGAGAGAGAGAGAGAGAGGGTTAGGGGTTTATATAGAGAAAGAGAAATAGATATAGATTAGTGGTTAGGCCCGTTGGGAGAGAGAGAGAAAGAGAGAGGGATAGAGAGCTTGGGTATTAGGGGTTTAGAGAGAAGGAGAGAGGGAGATAATCAAATGTGAGGTTAGCGGTTTAAAGAGAGAGATAGATTAGGGCCATNTGTGGATTAGGGGTTTAGAGAGAGAGAGAGAGAGAGAGAGGGTAGGGTTTTAAAAAGAGAGAGATTGGAGGTTAGGATTTTAGAGAGAGATAGAGAGAGAAAGAGCTATAAAGAGAGACATTGCATCTTAGGGGTTTCGAGAGAGAGAGATGGGGAGTTCGGGGTTTAGAGAGGGATAGAAATAGAAGGAGAGAGAGTTAGGGTTAGGGATTTAAAAAGAGAGATTGGGGTTAATGGGTTTAGAGAGATAGACTGGGGTTTAGAGAGAAAGATTGGGGTTTAGAGGTTTAGATATATAATAAATGATATATATATATATATAGAGAGAGAGAGAGAGAGAGGGTTAGGCATTGAAAGAGAGACAAATAGGAGGAGGTTAGGGTTTTATGGAGAGAGCCTTTAGGGGTTTAGAGATATAGAAAGGGAGGAAATTGATGGTTGGATCTTTAGAGAGAGATATTGTAGGTTAGGATTTTATAAAGGGAAAGATAGAGATTTAGAGTTAGAGATTTAGGGAGAGAGAGAGAGTAATTTTAGTGGTTAGGGTTTCCAAAAGGGAGAGACAGATTCGAGATTATTTACTGAGAGAGAGAGAGAGAGGGGGGGTTAGAGATTTAGAGAAATAGGTTAATGTATTAGAGAGAGAGATTGGGGTTTAGGGGTTTATAGAGAGAGAAATAGAAATAGAGAGAATCATGGCTAGGGGTTTAAATAGAGAGAGAGAATGGAGGCTAAGTGTTTACATATACATCTAGAGAGGTTAAGGGTTAGGGGTTACAAGAGAGAGAGAGAGAAATGTGGCACTACAGGCTTAGAGAGAGAGAGAGAGATACATACAAATAGAGATTCAAGTTTAAGAGTTTAGAGAGAGAAAGAGATACATACAAATAGAGATTCAGGTTTAAGGGTTTAGAGAGAGAGAGAGTTTGGAGATTAGTGGTTGAGAGAGAGATATTTGCATTTAATGCATAGAAATTTTGATATATAAACAAATATTGAGTATTAGGCTTCTATATAGATAAATAGATATCTAGAGAGAGAGAGAGATGGGAGGTTAGGGGTTAATAGAGAGAAAAAGAGAGAGATTACATGTTAGGGTTTTTGACATAAAAAGAGAGGGAATGACATTGGGTGTTTTGGGTTAGCAGTTAAGAGAGAGAGGGAGAGAGAGAGAGAGAGAGGGAGATTCAATGTTAGAAGTTTAGAGAGAGGGAGAGATTGGGGATTAGGGGTTTAGAGAGAGAATAGAAATACATAATGGGAATTAGGTGCTTATAGAGAGAAATTGAAATAGATAATGGGAATCAGGGGTTTAGAGAGAGAGAGAGATTAAAATTATGTGTTTAGAGATAGAGAGAGATTGGGGTTGGGACTTTAGAGAGGGAGAGAGAGAAAAGATGGTAGGGGTTTAACGATACAAAATGTGATATTGAGGTTAGGTTTGAGAGAGAGTGGTATAAAGGGAGATATATTGGTGGTGAGGTGTTTAGAGAGAGAGAGAGAGAGAGAGAGAGAGATTATAGGTTAGGCTTTTATAAATAGAAATAGAGAGATTCAGGGTTAAAGCTTTAGAGAGAGAAAGAGTAATATTGGTGGTTTGGGTTGCAAAAGGGAGAGACAGATTCCCGATTAGTTGTTTATAGAGAGAGATATTGTGGTTTAGGGATTGAGAGAGAGAGTGGGGATGAGGGATTTAGAGAAATAGCTTAAGAGTTTAGAGAAGGAGAGAGTGATTGAGTCTTAGGGGTTTATAGAGAGAGAAATAAAAATAAAGAGGATCAGGGTTGGGGGTTTAAATAGAGAGAGAGAATGGAGGTTAGGTGTCTAGAGATACATATAGATAGGTTAGGAGTTAGGGGTTTAGAGAGAGTGATAGAGAGATATGGGGCACTAGGATTTTAGAGAGAGAGAGAGAGAAATAGACGAAGATTGGGGGTTAAGGGTTGAGAGAGAGAGAGAGATTGGAGGTTAGTGGTTGAGAGAGGGATATACTTGTGTTCAAGGCATAGAGATTTATATATATAGAAAAAAATTAAGGGTTAGGGTTCTAGATCGATATATAGATATATAAATATATAGGTAGAGAGAGAGAGAGATTGTATGTTAGGGTTTTAGAGACAGAGAGAGAGGGGAGGACATTGGATGCTAATGGTTTAGAGAGAGAGGGGTGTTAGGTTGTGTGTGTGTGTGTGTTTCTCATTAGAATTTTAGAGAGATAGATATTGGGGATTATGGATTTAGAGAGAGAAATAGAAATACATAATGGGAATTATAGGTATAGAGAGAGTGAGAGAGATTCAAAGTTATGGATCTAGAGAGAGAGAGAGAGAGAGATAAGGGGTTAGGGGTTTTTAGAGAGAGAAAAAGGGAGAGAGAATAGGGTTTAGGGTTTAGAGAGAGAGAGAGAGAAAGAGAGATTGGGGGTTAAAGGTTTAGAGAGAGAGAAATAGAGGTTGGGGGTTAGGGGTTTGTAGAGAGAGAAAGAGAGAGATAGTGGGTTAGGGTTTAGAGAGAGAGGAGGGAGAGAGACTAAAGGTTAGGTGCATAGAGAGAGAGAGGGATAGAGAGATTGGGGTTTAGGGTTTTAGAGAGAGAGAGGGATAAAGAGATTGGGGGCTAGGGTTTTAGAGAGAGAGAGGGATAGATAGATTGGGGGTTAGGGTTTTGGAAGAGAGAGAGATACAAAGCTTGGGGCTTAGAGTTTTAGAGAGAGAGAAACAGGAATATAGATATTGGGGGTTAGAGTTTTAGAGAGAGAGAAATTGGAGGTTAGGGGTTGAGATAGAGAAAAATATTAGGGTTTTAGAGAGCAACATAGATTAGGGGCTATGGGTTTAGATAGGGATAGATATTGGGGGTTAGGCGTTTAAAGAGAGAGAAAGATTGGGGGTTAGGTGTTTGCAAGGAGAATGGGGGCTAAGGTTTTAGATAGATAGATATATTGTGAGTTGAGTATTTAGAGAAAGTGAGAGAATAGGGAATGGGGTTTTAGAGACAGAGGGAGATATTGGAGCTTAACGATTTAGAAAGAGAGATTACACATTAGGTGTTTATAGTGATAGATAAATAGAAATAAAGAGAGTAGGGTTAAGGGTTTATAGAATGAGGGAGATCGGGGGACAAGGGTTTAGAGAGAGAGAATAGGGGTTAGAGGTTTAGAGAGAGAGATTATCGGTTAGGAGTTTTGAGAGGGATATAGATTATGGGTTAAAGGATTAGATAGATATTTTGAGAGAGAGAAAGATGGATTGCAAGTTAGGGGTTTAGAGAGATATATTATGGGTTATGATTTTTGAGAGAGAAGGATTTTAGAGGGAGATTATTAGTTAGGTTTTTAGAGAGAGAGAGAGTGAGAGATTGGATGTTAGGGGTTTAGAGAGAGATAGTTGCGGTTAGGGGTTTAGAGAGAGGGATAGATTTGGTTTTATGGGTTAGGGGCTAAGATCGATAGATATATAGATAGAGTGAGTGAGAGAGAAAGAGAGAGATATTGGGGGTTAAGGGTTTATAGAGAGAGAAACAAATATTGTGATTTAGGGGTTTAGATAGAGAGAGAAAAAAGACATAGTGGGTTAGATTTTTAGAGAGAGAGGAGGGAGAGTGATCAGGGGATAAGGTCTTAGAGAGAGAGATTGGGGGTTAGAATTTGAGAGAGAGAGAGAGATGGATAGAGAGATTGGGGTGATTATTTTAAAGAGACATAGATTAGGTTTTTTGAGAGAGACATATATTAGCTGTTATGGGTTTAGAGAGAGAAAGATATTGGTGTTTAGGTTGTTAGAGAAAGGATGTGGATTAGGGTTTAGATAGATAGATAGATTGACTATTAAGTATTTAGAGAAAGTGAGAGATGAAGGAATGTGGTTTTAGAGAGAGAGGGAGAGATTGGAGCTTAATGGTTTAGTAAGAAATATTACACATTAGTTGTTTAGAGAGAGAGAGAGAGAGAGAGAGAGAAATAGAAAGAAAGAGAGTATGTTGAAGGGTTTAGAGAGAGAGATAGAGACTAGTGGTTAGAGTTTTATATTGATTGACATATAGAGAGAGAGATTGGAGATTACATGTTTAGAGAGAGATTGAATGAGGGATAGGCATCTAGAGAGTGATAGATATAGGAAAAGAGATATTTTTGGTTAGGTATTTAAAGACATGGAAAGAAAGATTGGGTGTTAAGGGTTTAGAAAGGGTTTAGAGAGAGAGAGAGAGAGAGAGAGAGAGAGAGAGAAATATTAGGGGTTAGAGGTTTAGAGAGGGATTATGGGTTAAGGGTTTTAAGAGGGATATAGATTATGGGTTAGGGACTTAAATGTATATTTAGATAGACATAGAAAGAGAAATTTCATATTAGGGGTTTAGAAAGAGATAGATTATGGTTTATGGACTTAGAGAGAAAGGGAGAGACAGATTATGGGTTAGGGGTTTAGTGAGAGAGAAATAGATTGAAGGTTATGGTTTTAGAGAGAGTTAGAGAGATTCTATGTTATGGGTTTAGAGAGAGATAATTTTAGTAAGGGATATAGAGAGAGATATTAGAGTTTAGGGGTTCAGAGAGGGATATATTACGCTTTATGGGTTAGGGGTTAAGCTAGATAGAGAGAGAGAAAGAGAAATTGGGGGTTAGGTTTTTAGATGGACAAAGAGACAGAGTGAGATTGGGGGTTTGAGGTCTAGCGAGGGTGATAAATTGAGAGTGAGATAGAGAGTGTTATACCCAAATACTGTCAACATCATGTGATAAGACCTTTAACTCCGATGTTTTCCCTTAATCCCAACATTGAGAGTGGAAACCTACTATGTCTGTCAATTCTACATAAAAAAACTCAGCACCGTGCTTTCCCTGTGGTCCATGAGTGGTACCTTGCTTACACCACCTGTATCTTGTTTTCCATAAGTGCTGCCACCGCCTAATGGTCTTTGGTCCATAAGAGTTTCTCATTTAAACCGCTTTGTAATAAGAGAAGAAAAGAGGTACCCGGGGTAAAATGGGAAAAACAGAAGTTTCTCGAGGCTTCTAGATCATGAGCCTCATGTCCTCCCTTATCCATATCATTATGGGTTAGTTGAGATCAAGATCCCCCATGGTAGGATCTTAGAGCCACCTCACCCACAATTCTCCCAACTATTCCTATCCATTGAGCCTTATAAATACAAGCTCATGTCCATAGTTGAGGGGGAGAACTATAGAGGTACTATCATGCCATTGGATTGACCACTTAGCTTAAGCCATCAGAGAGCACAGAGAGAAAATTTGGAGCTTATGGGGATGAAGTGTTTGTCTCATGGAGATGCTTGTCGACACTGAGGCAACGGTTGTAAGCTTCTCCATATATCTTTAATGAAAAGCTGATTTTTGTCCCACATTACTATGGTTTTGATTTCATATGTACATGTTGTTAGAGTCCTTAGTCACTAACATGGATAAGTAGATGATTTTCTGCTAGCTTTGATGTGTTTACATGTTTGATCTGTTTGCAGGTACATAGGTTCACTATCGAAGCAGCATTCCAGGTGTCTACGACGTTCATGAGGGAAGGTCTTCATCCTTTGTTGGTCACTAATTTGTTCTAGATCTGAACCATTTAGACTAGAGGAACAACTTTTGTCTGCAAAAGGTGAAATATTCCTGATTACAGAGAGATATTGGGTTAAGGGTTTAGAGAGAGAGATTGAAGGTTAGGTGTTTAGAGAGAGAGAGAGAGAGATTTAGGGGGTTATGGGATTAGATAGATAAAGATTATTTGGGTTAGTTGTTTAAATATAGACAGAGAGAGAGAGAGAGAGAGAGAGAGAGAGAGAGAGAGAGAGAGAGATTTGGGGTTAGGGGTTTAGAGAGAGAGTAGTTTGGGGTTAGGGGTTCAGAGAGAGAAAAGTTGTTTGGGGGTTAGGGTTTAGAGAGAGAGAGAGAGAGCAATTGAGAGAGAGATATTGGGGTTTGGGTGTTTATCTATAGAGAAAGAGAGAGTTGAAGAGAGAGAGAGAGAGAGAATGAGAGAGAGAGGAAGAGATTGAAGTTTAGGCATTTGTAGAGAGAGACATTGGGGGTTAGGGTTTTAGAGAGAGAGATTAGTGGTTATGTTTTGAGATAAATATTGGTCCAAGAGAGAGAGAGAGAGAGAGAGAGAGAGTTTGGGTTTTAAGGGTATAGAGAGAGAGAGAGATAGAAAAATAAACTGGGTGTGAGGATATTAGAGAGATAGATAAAGATATTAGTGAATATGTGTTTAGTGAGAGAGAGAGATTGAGTGTTAGGGGTTTGTATAGAGAAAGAGAAATAGAAACAGATAGATTGGTGGTTAGTGGTTTAGAGAGAGAGAGACTGTATGTTAGGAATTTAGAGAGAAAGAGATATATACTGGTGGTTAAGGGTTTAGAGAGAGAGAGAAAGAGGGATGTATAGAGAGCTTGGGTATTAGAGGTTTGGAGAGAAGGATACAGGGATACAATGAAATGCATGGTTAGGTGTTTAAAGAGAGAGATATTTTGGGGCCATGGGTTTTGAGAGAGAAATAAGGATTCTGGGTTAGGGGTTTAGAGAGAGGCAGAGAGAGAGAGAGAGAGAGAGAGAGAGAGAGAGAGAGAGAGAGAAAGGGAGAGAGATAGATAGATGGTAGTGTTAACCAAAAAATCCTCCACTTAGCTCTCTATGGCCTACACCACCCAAGGACACCATCTCACGGCCCTCATATCACTCCATTAGACCCCCACACCCTCAAAATAGCCTAAGGATTAAGAAAAGGCTTTAAAAACCCAAAAAGGAGCCCAAAATACTCTCCTAGGGGCTAAAGCCCACAAAAAGGGGATAAACCATAAAAGGAGATAAAGTTAGGGAAGAAGGGGATAAAAGCCCCAAAAAAGGGCTAAAGCCTTGACCAAGGGATTAAAGCCCTAAAACCCCTTAAAAAAGATATAAAATGAGGGTGGGGGGTCACTCTCAAAACACTTCTCCCTTGCCTACTGTTATGCTGCCCGTTTCCACCAGAGAAGGTAAAGCTTGCCATTCTTGTTTTGTTCATTTGATTTCTTTTCTTCCTAACCCATGATTTCATTTGTAGGTTTATTTATTCACATTGTTTTGTAGGTATTTAGGTTTATTATATCTTGGGATTTATTTGTAGGTCTTCGAAAGAGGAACCCTAGCCTTTGCGGGCAGAGGGCTTCACCATCATTTCTCCATTCTCTTCTTTCTGTTCTTAGTTTAGTTTCTGTCCATTTACATTACATTTTTATTTTTATCATTTATCCATGCAGGAACCTACCCTTCTTTCCTATAGATAGAAGGGATCCATTCTTTCCCCTGTAGCAAGGAGAAATCCCTGCTACAGAACTGGCGACCATACCAGGTCGATCTCACAGGATCTGTGGGCCAAAATTTTAGAATTTGAAGTTTTTCAAGTTTTTCCCTAGTTTTGCAAATTTCATGTTAAATTCACTTTAAATCAAGTTTATTTTTTGTTATCAGTATTACCGAAGCCTCTGCTAGGAAAATCTGAGTCAGTTTGGCCATAGTACAGGTTAATGTTGGCTGGATCTGACTCTGGATCTCAAAAAACCCCAAATCCAGGGCAGGTCGCTCTTATCAGGCCTAAAAGTGAGGTGAGGGCACACTTAATGGACAAACAGGTGCACCCAGGGCACACCTAATCCCTTAATAAGCACAACTTCACTCAGAAACATAGACCGTGACTGTTTGTGGATTTTGTGCGACCCCCTCACCTGTTTCTGAAAAAATATTGCTGCCCCCTCACCAATTTTGATATGAAATGTGCGGCCTATCAAAAAAAATTTCAATTTCAGTTTCCTAGGGACTGTCAGTGTGTCTCAGCCACCTCTGTCCAGTAGTATAATTCCATTTCAATTTATGTTTTAATTTCCTGCAATTTCTTTTACAAACAATGTATAAATTCCAAGTAAATGTTAATGGCTTAATCAAATGAATGTAGCTTAACTAAAATCAACCTAAAACTAACTGTCTTGCTTACCCTTCCTCCTCTACCCATCCATCACCCTTCGGGTATTCTGGGATACGACGAAGGGCAAGCTCATATAGATCTAGGCACTCCACTAATATTGTTCCAAACCATTAAAACCGGATGACCTGGAAGGTAGAGGGGGTAGAGAAGGAGGGCTTCTCATGGCGCTAAGAGTCCTCCCTGTTGACCAACCTTGAATCTAAGAGGTGACTCGAGGATATATGGATGGGCTTAGTCTCATTGTGTTGAGAGCCCAACACCTTCTCTTGGTTGAAGAGGAATATCAGTGTGAGGTAGACATCTAGTTAGGCCATCCACATTCAGGGTTAAACACTGTATTTGTTCAAAAAAAAATTATTATTCAATGCCTACATACACAAGCACAATATGATGAATTCATAAACCATTTGCAGCCACCAAATACCAGGAAGATAGACAAAGAAATACACCATACCAACTAATTAACCCAACTCAATTCATGACACTGAGTGAGCCTTAAAAGTTACCAATTTACACTAAGTACAAACAAATATACAGTCTTTGAGGACATAAGTCCCTGACTACTTCAACTGTTGGAAGTACTTGGGATCTACCCAGAAACTCATTGTGAGGAGTAGCACAGGAACCCCAAAGTAGCTGGCCGCTGAGAGGAATTACCAAGCGAAACGGGAAACGACCCCTTCCAATTGAGTAGAAACACCTGTGAGGAAAAATCCAAGTGTTGTCTTCTGGCAGTATTGGTGGCCAAGTGACCACCTACAGACAATAGGAAGCCACTAAAACTAGGTTCCAAATATCATTCCCATCAGCTTGATAAAATCTAACACAATTGATCCCTCACGCTCTTCCTCATGCCTAAGAGGTGAACCACCAGAATTTGGAACACTCAATCGACATCGTCGAAACTATTCTCAGTGATCTACCACACCATCAGAAGTCCACACATCATCTGATTATGATTCAGACCCATATCAGTCTGAACCAGACCTCCATACTGCACCATTAAGCTCCATGGCTTGTGCCAACCCGGATCCATTTTCTGGCCTAACCTTAGCAAGTTGACCCATGTCCACACCACAACCTATCACCCACAACCTAGCAAGTGGCCCAAGCATAGTCATGCAGAATGTCATTAGTCAGCTGCCACCACCCATAGTGACCAGCCAAGATGGCCCACTTGCAACACACAGGGGCAGTGGCCCCTCAACACACACTACCCCTCCTACCACATAGGGGGGAAGTGGATCATGCACTTACATTGAACCTACTATCATACATGGGGGAAATGTCCCCGCCACCCATACTATCCGCCACACAACACTTGGGGCCATTGGCCCATCCACAATTGTGGTACTGCAATCACCCCCAGCTGTGCAGATGCATTATGCATCTGCAAACCCCACCACCATCGTAGCCCCATCCCACATCAACTTGGGGTCAAATATGCCTTTCATGGCTCATCTTAACTTTCCTGATTTGGCACGGTTAACAAACGACCCCATTCACCATCAATATTTTTGGCCTCCAATTCCAACTAAGCTGCCATCAGACATCCCCAAGTTTGAAGGAAAAGTAGGGGAATGTCCCCAAAACCACCTAATGACATTCCATCTATGGTACTCATCCAACAACATCGTAGATGATTCCATCAGGCTGAGGCTATTCCAATGCACCCATACAGGTGGTGTAGCCAAATGGTACATTGAGCTACCACAGGCCAATTACCCAGACTTCAACTCCCTAGCCTTCATGTTCCTACAGTATTTCAGACTCCCCATCAAATATGACAATGGGGTGGAGATCTTGTTATCCTACCGTCAAAACACTGCCACTCATATAACTGACCATATCCATGAGTGCCGGTGATGCCGTAGCCTATGTAAAATCCAACTTGACGACATGATCTTCTTGGATTGGTTCATTAAGACCTTACTCCCATCCATAGCAAAGGATGTCGCATCCGAACGTCCCCAATCCAAAGAAGAGGCCATACTGAAGGCCCAATAGTTTGACCTTATATATGCTCAATGTAGATACCTATACACCATCATTCCATATGCTCCTTGTCTGAGTACCTCCTACCGTGATGCACCGAGGGCATCCCATGCTGCAGATGACATCATAGGATCGGTCTCCCAATAGCCACAATACCGACCAACACCACCTACCATTACACCCCAACCAAGAAATACTGCTAGTGTTTCATACCAAAAACAAACTCTTGATTATGCTAGAACGATGTCCCAGTCCAAAGCAACAACTTCCTACGCACAGCCTGCGCCACCGCAGCAGGCTTAGGCCATGGCTTGGCCCACACACCAGTATGCAAGGAAAATACCCACATTTGTGGCATAGCCATCCCCACAAATCTACTATGCACCGCTAGTGCAAACAATTCAAGCCCCCAACCCCGCTCCACTCGCTCCCTTGGGCCAAGTGTTTGCACAACAAAATTTTCCTAACTAGCCTGCCCCAAACAATCAACAAGGTTAAGCTAGAAATTACCGGCCCATCAACCAAGGAAATAACCAACCGCAGGGAGTCCGTTAACAACCGAACCCTCCCAACAATGCCACGGAAAACTGGCCAGCCAAAAACCCCCCATGACAAAATGCACCAAGACACAACGATTCATTGCACACAAACCAACCATGCACACTTTGTGATGTTTATGGGAACTACACATTCAAGTGTCCCCTCATGTGTTGTGTGAAGCAGACCATTCAAAACGAGGCCCAACATGCCTCCAATGATGTGAATCAAGCCCAACCCAACTCAAGACCACAAGGACCTCCCCCCATGGTGCTTCAAAACCCACTACCAGTCCAAGGATTGGTGGAAACCGTACCCCCTAACCAACCCAATCCCAATTCTCTGAGGGGGCCACCCATGGTTGAAATAGGTGTTCGCCACCTGCTATCCATGACGACTGAAGAGGTTAACTTGCAAACCAGACAGAATTAGTATGGTACCACCACTGAATGTGGTGACACATCAGCGACATCAACGTCCAAAATAGTCAACCTACCTCTCCAGTTACCCTAATTCCTACACTCCCCATACGCAAAATTGCCAATAATTCCATGGCTAGAGCTATAGTAAGCTATAGCATTGTGGATGATTTGGCCCAAATGCCAACCGCCATGTCTTCTCTTGAGGTACTTAAAATGTTCCCAACGTAGCAAAAATCCTTACTAGCTACCCTTGGGGTAGTAGACCCCTATGACTCCAAGTTGATCCCATTCGATATGGAGAATGGAGAACCACACATGCCATTGACCATCTCCTTTCAAATCCCGGTGTCCATCCAGAATTTGGTTGTGGACCAGTTCATAGGGGATGAGGGGGAATCCACATGGATTATGTCTACCTTGGTTTAGCAGAAACTTGGATCACTAATTCTGCAACCATCCTCCACAACTCTGTGGGCTTATGATGGACATCTCACTAAATCCCAAGGAATCCTCCCCAATGTCCCCATCACGTTATCCAGGAAGACAGTGTTGATCGACATAGAAGTTGTCAATTCTCAACTGGACTACAACCTCCTCTTCAAAAGGAGTTACATGTATGCCATGAGAGCAGTCGAATCAATTGTATTCCATCTCATGATGTTCCCCCATGATGGGAAGATTGTGATGGATGACCAACTCACTTATCATGATACGCAAGGGTTAACAACACCTGCCAACGTTATCCCTACAATCACCACCACTGAGCTGCAAGGGATGACCATACATGCCAACGTCATCCCTGCAATCAACACCATGGTTGAAACACACTAGCCTCCCCATTGTTGAATGTGGGACCTGGGTTGTTTTTCGATACCAACATGACGGCTCCTTTCCTATTAGTGTCACCACCACCAACACAAAATGAAATTGTAGACTTGTACATGGTCTCATCCAGCACCACTGCACCCAAACAGCAACCGCAACCATAGCCCCAACCACAACCACAACATCGTCCATAGCCGCACCACCAATAGTAGCCGAAACATCACCCGCAGCAGCAGCATTACGCATAGCCACAATCACAACCACATCTCCACATGCAACCAATTGGGATTTATCTGGGCTCATCTCCAGTCCATATGATTCCCTTCCTCTTTCCCGCACCTGGTGTCATGAGCAAGCCAATAATGACCACCTTAATCCTACCCAACTTCACATTGGGAATTTCAGTGTGGTATCTTGATCCACCAGCTCAACCAGAAATGCCCCAGGTTGTTTTAAGCCCGGTGCAACTTATCACAGCTGAGTCTCACCCTCCACCTAGTCCACAAAATCCAACTGCCGCACCCACAACTACTCTACCCCAACCCAAAAGAGCTAGGGGCAAGAATGCCAAAACCACTGTAGAGCCATGACAAATCCCACCTTGCGCCGTCCGCGAGAAATAGAGCCATCCAACTTAGAATTTCCTTAAAATCCCGATGATCTGTGCACATTTAGATGCCATGCATACAATTGAAAACATCCCCATGGTTGAACTCCCGACTTCACTGAGAGTTAGGAATAAGGCATTGAGAACAAACCATGCGGGCACCCTTTGTGACTTGTATGGCCATTAGTCTCACCATTGCCAAGATTTTCCTGAATTTCAAATGGCTCTCACTAACCTCTGTCAACATTCCCTTGAGTTTGATATCACCTTGATCGAAGAAGTTCACTCCCCACCTCTTTCTTCAGACACCATGTCCATTTACATGAGTTCCAGTTCTACAGACCCTCTTATCTCCACCATCACCAATGGTCCATCAAACCTGTCTCTTTTGTTGTTTCCCCAGCCACAGCTGCAACCTCAAACATGACCTCAACTTCAATTACAAGGGAAACATTGGGGTTCATTCCTGATTAACATGATCATTTTCCTTTTCCTTTTCCTACCATCTGAGATCGTGATTAAGTCTATCTTGGCAACCCGCAATCTACAGGATTTCACACTAGGAGATCCTGTGTGGTACCTTGAACCACCTACCATACCTCTAAGGCCCTAGGATGTGTTGACTCATGTCCATCCAATTAAGATGATGTTGCACCTACCTCCAGGTCCATCAAAGACCCCTCCTGTTTTCAAGCCTGCCCTTCTTCCTCCAACATAGAATGGGGGCAAGGACACCAAAGCCACAACCAATACCATTTACATGATCTCTAGCACCAGTTTCCCTTCTGTCTCGTCGGCTATAGAAGATCCACCTAATCTATTTTGGCACCAATTATGTGATGATGGAGATATATGTAAGACTTCCTTCGGTTTTACCCCATTCCCTTTAAACCATAGTATGGAATTGGTTCTTCCCATAAAAGAATAGATTCCATCACCCCGCCTTGCCAATGACCTTCGTCTTGGCAAGAAGGAATACACCCTTATTGACTCTGATGGACAACTTTTGGAGAATCCTTGCAACGAGCTCTACCTCAAGAAATTTTACGATTAACATCACCAATGAGTTGCTTCATTTTATTTCTTTTTTTTCAACATTTTTCACCACAAGTAAAAGGAAGCACCATTAGATGCTTCTCCAAATTCACCTGAAATCAGTTTGAGACACCTCTCACACCTCTGGGCTCAAACTATTTAATATATCAATTTCGGGACCATTTCCCACAAGTCACCTAAATTTAGAAGCCATGACATGATGATGCAAGTGCCTACAAGCCTGTACTTGTATCACACTTCCTGACCACTACTCATGCGAGTTTTCAAGCCACCGCCCATTAAGGACTCTAATTTTTACTTTTATTTTTTTTATTTTAACACATAGTTGTCTTTTCCATCCACCACACCTTACGCGGACCACTAGACCATTGTCCACAAAACTATTTATTTCTTTTGCAAATATTTGGCATGTAAGTTCCCCTGAACTTGCACTCACATCGCATGTAGTCAATTCCATCCACCGCAACACACACACAGGCTCTCCTGACCTCTATACAAGAGCCACCTCGGTTTGCGTGCCTCTACCGCACCGACTCGCGAACCTATGGCATGATCTATCCCATGCATGTATTGGTATGTTTGAGAGCCTTATGATTTTTCCATACTGTGTGAATGACCTTTGGACCTCTGTCCACCGTCCCGACATGAGGCACTGCATGTGCCACTACAATTGGTTGACCACACTAGAGTTTCGTTTAAGCTCTTTTCTGACTCCTTAAAACAATGAAAAGATTTCTGAGCGTAGCTACTTCCTTTCCCACTCGTTAAAGTATAGGAAAGGGCATCTACATCATTTCATTTACCTATTTTTGTGGGCCATGTAGACCATTAATTGAAAAGGACCTCCTCGGCATATTCAAGCCAAGATCATTCCCCTCTGCATACTTTTATTCTTTCTTGGGTAGAGGGGCTGCACCTTACGAAAAAGCTCACCACGGGTTGTCGTTAAGCTCTTTTCCAACTGTCTCATCAAGAAACGATTGCTGAGCAAACTTGGTTTCATTCATGCTCGTAAAAGTATCTAAATGACCATCCAGTCTGTATAGGTTTAACCTTTTTCGTCCTGATTGGACTACCAATGGTAAAGAAGTCTCTCATCCCCTACAGGATGGGCGACCTCTCCTATGTATACTTTTATCCTTTTTCTGGAACATGAGACTACCAATGAAAAAGAGACCCCACTGGAGTCTTCTTCATGCTTTTAGACTCTCTAAAATTGAAAGCACCATCGAGCATTTAGCTTCTTGGGCTCACCAAAAATCCATGAGATTGTACCATAACAGTGGCCCTAGACACCACCCCACATAAAACAGTCAGGTGTCGCATTTGTTCAGAGTACTTTGTAATGTGTCATCCTTGGATCCCATCAATATCAAAAGTGTCTACCTCCTCCAAGTATTTCCCATCTGTAGTGACATTCTCGGTATTACAGCTATGATCCCATTCCCATGAGTTAAGTTTCATTTGCTGCTTGGTCTGCCTTGTCGTCATAATCTGAACAAAGGAAGTTTGAGTCTCCCACACTCCCCCTGCCCCTATTCAAATCTTTCCCTCCCCCTCCCTTCCCCATTCAGTGAGTCAGTCCATAGATTGCTTCACACCTTTTGGTTATCTCCCCCGCGCTCCCAGTCAAGGAAATATCATCGCCTTGACTAGGGGCAGGTCTCCCTCTATTGACGTCAACACACAAAATCCAGAGGATAGACCTAGAGGTCCCTATACCTTGGTTTCATTAACATCATTGATGAGTTCCTTTGACCACTTGAGAGGAGTCCTTAATGCCTCTTAGGATGGTTGTTTCTCACGTTCTAGAATCCAATTACATCATCGCATCGTTGAGACTCGTACAGGGTTTGGTCCGCATAGTACTTGGTCGAAGACCGCATATGTCACCTGACTCTAGCACATTGATGAGTCTAATCGAGGGACCTAAACAAGTTATGTCCCTTGTGATTTTCGAGTTGTGTTGGAGACAGTGTTCAAAATCCCCAGCAGTGCTTTGATATACCTTTATGATTGATGCAGCATACTTGTACCACAGAGACTCTAACTCTCAATCAGCAAGTCCACACAACTATGTACCATATCTAGAAGACCATCAGTCATGAATATATAGCATTCCATGAGAATGCCATGGGTCCAATGTACCATATCATCATTGTATTCAACCTCACATTGAGGTAACCATTATTGTAACATCATTTGTATATGATTAGCTCTTGTATTTTAGAGCATAGATCAAATTATTCTTTTGACAATGTCATGAGCATGGGGATGACCGCCTCGTCCATATATATGTCACGCATTATTTGTATCTCAGCCATTGATGGGAACCATATTAATACAAAAACCAAAAGCCACCATGCCCCAACCTTGGAAGCACCACCTCTACACAGCAAATCCTATGATGTCCGTTGTCCATACATTGAGCTCCTACCCTCACACAGCAGGGGGCAATCTGTTAACCCAAAAATCCCCCACTTATCTCTCTATGGCCTAAACCACCCAAGGACACCATCTCACGACCCTCGTATCACTTGATTAGACCCCCACACCCTCAAAATAGCCTAAGGATGAAGAAAAGGGCTTAAAACCCCCAAAAAGGAGCCCAAAATACTCTCCTAGGAGCTAAAGCCCCCCAAAAAGGGATAAAACCCTAAAAGGAGCTAAATTTAGGGTGAAAGGGGATAAAAGCCCAAAAAATGGGTAAAGCTTTGACCAAGGGATTAAAACCCTAAAACCCCTTGAAAAATCTATAAAAGGAGGGTGGGGGTCACTCTCAAAACACTTCTCCCTTGCCTACTATTATGCTACTCGTCGATGCCTTGAGACACATTTTCCTCTCAAGCCACCCACACTCCCTCTCCTCCATCTCCATTGAGCCATAGCTCCCCCACATCCAAGAGAGGTGCTTCCACAAGCTAGGTCATGGTGGCCCATTTCCACCAGAGAAGGTATAGCTTGTCATTCTTGTTTTGTTCATTTGCTTTCTTTTCTTGCTAACCCATGATTTCATTTGTAGGTTTATTTATTAACATTGTTTTGTAGGTATTTCGGTTTATTATAGCTTAGGATTTGTTTGCAGGTATTCGGAAGAAGAACCCTAACCTTTGTGTGCAGAGGGTTTCACCATCATTTCTCCATTCTCTTCTTTATTTTCTTAGTTTAGTTTCTATCCATTTACATTACATTTTTATTTTCAGCATTTATCCAAGCAGGAACCTACCCTTCTGTCCTATAGAGAGAAGGGAGCCATTCCTATCCCTGTAGCAAGGAGAAATCCCTGCTACGGGTAGGGATTCAAAAAGAGAGAGATTGGGGGTCATGGGTTTAGAGTGAGACAGAGAGAGAAAGAGCTACAAAGAGAGACATTTCATGTTATGGGTTTCGAGAGAGACAAATGGGGGGTTTGGGGTTTAGATAGGGATAGAAATAGAAGGAGAGAGATTTGGGGTTAGGGATTTATAGAGANATATATATATATATATATATATATATATATATATATAGAGAGAGAGAGAGAGAGAGAGAGAGAGAGAGAGAGAGGGTTAGGAATTGAAAGAGAGACAAATAGGAGGAGGTTATGGTTTTATGGAAAGAGCCTTTAGGGATTAGGGGTTTAGATATATAGAAAGGGAGGATATTTATGGTTGGGTCTTTAGAGAGAGAAAGAGTAATTTTGGTGGTTAGGGTTTCCAAAAGGGAGAGACAGATTCAATATTATTTGCCAGAGAGAGAGAGAAGGGGTTAGAGATTTAGAGAATAGGTTAAGGTCTTAGAGACAGAGTTTGAGGTTTAGGGGTTTATAGAGAGAGAAATACAAATAGAGATAAACATGGTTAGGGGTTTAAACAAAGAGAGATAATGAAGGTTATGTGTTTACATATACATCTAGAGAGGTTAAGGGTTAGGTATTTCGAGAGAGAGATAGAGAAATGTGGCACTACAGGCTTAGAGAGAGAGAGAGATACATACAAATAGATATTGGGGTTGAAGCCTTTAGAGAGAGAGAGAGAGATGCATACAAATAGAGATTGGGGTTTAAGGGTTTAGAGAGAGAGAGAGAGAGAGTTTGGAGGTTAGTGGTTGAGAGAGAGATATTTGTGTTTAATGCATAGAAATTTAGATATATAAACAATGATTGAGTATTAGGTTTCTATATAGATAAATAGATATGTAGAGAGAGAGAGAGAGAGAGAGATTAAATGTTATAAGTTTAGAGAGAGGGAAATATTAGGGATTAGGGGTTTAGAGAGAGAACAAAAATACATCATGGGAATAATTGGTTTACAGAGATAAATTGAAATAGATAATGGGAGTTAGGGGTTTAGAGAGAGAGAGAGAGATTCAAAGTTATGGGTTTATAGAGAGAGAGAGAGAGAGAGAGAGAGAGAGAGAGAGAGATTGGGGTTGGTACTTCAGAGAGGGAGAGAGAGAAAGGATGTTAGGGGTTTAAAGATACAAAATTTGATATTGGGGTTAGGAGTTGAGAGAGAGTGAGAGAAAGCTGAGAGAGAGAGAGATGATTAGGATTTTAGAGAAAGAGATATATATGGCAATAGGGGTTTAGAGAGAGAGAGAGAGAGGTATTTGGGTTTAAATATTGGAGAGTGTTATCACTCCGATAAAATCCTATAGGTTGCATATAGAGGATTCCTAGTAACTTACAATTTTTTTTGGGTTTTCTAAAATGGATCAAGTCAGGTGACCTATATGACCTTTCACTCTCAAGACATGCATGAAACTCAATCAGGTACAAGGCTTTTAGTTACCACTGTCTAGAGGTTGACAATATGGTGCAGGGATGGAGAACTCATCATGCTGGTAGATTGATACATAAAATAGACACATATAAATGGCTAAATCATGATAAGGAAGGCACTTATCATTCAAATCACATCAACATGCCAATAGGGTGACAGATGTCAGACATTAATTAACTTGAATATAGCCTAAATAACACATTCAAGCATAAGTACAGAAAAGATAGAAATGGAAGCTGAACAAATGATAATAAAGGATCTTATATTAGGTCATGAGAAAAATGAGAAGCTTAACAATAGTATTCTTCTACAATTCCCCGAAGTTGAACCCTTTTAATAAAATAAGTCTTAGGCTTTATAGCCTTTACAAAATACTCAGATTCTAAAAACTTGGATCTAATTTAATAAAAATAAACAAAATAATTGTTTTTTGCAAAATTAGGTTAAAAAACCCTAATTAACTACTAGTCTAACTAACTGTAGAATTAATTCACTATATGAACCCTTTGATAACTAAAGTAACTGCTAGAGATCACTACCACTGGTCCTCTGCTGGTTATGTCATTGTTTCACTTTGACGGCTAGGTGTTGGTGACCTTTTCTACTGTTATGTCATAGTAGAACTGAAACAGACCTTTCCTAATGCTTTCTTCTATGTCCTTCATCTTTACACTTTGTCCCTCAGCCATACCTATTCACCCAAAACTGGTCCTGCATGTCAAAAATCAATTCTATGCCTATGTCTGCTTTCGATGGTTAAGAGGCCAAAATATCGGAATGGTTAGCTGTTAAAAGAAGCTCTTTTAATGGCTAATGAACTTCCCTAGCATCCGCCTAAGCCATTGAAAGCACTATTTTCCCAAAATTCTTAGGTTTCTTATAAAAATGTTCTTTCAAGTCTGTCTTCTGAGCTTTATTCTTCAGCAGGCTCTGTGCTAGGAGGGTTAACAACAACCTAGCTTGTTTCTGGAGGGTGAAGGTTAACTGTAGCTTCATCTAGGGTTTCCAATGTGGGGTGGTTGCTGAGGTTTGCCTTAGCCTCCTTCAACTATAGTCTTTGGATCCTAATCATCCAATACAATCTAGTATTGTCTTTTAGGTACCTTGTATTTAGTCTCTTTAATAAATTATACCTCTCTCTCTCTCTAATCTAGGTAAGACTTATGTAGAAGCTTTTTTCTACTAGTCAATGCAGCATTATTTTTCTTTATTTCCCTTCCCAAAATCTCCATCTCATACACTTTCCTCAGTAATTGATTTATCCTTTGAGTCTTGGTCTTGCTGGAGGAATCCTTCTCTGCTAGTTCCTCTTACTCCTTTGGTGTAGGTGATGGTGGCTCTTCAATCTCTTCTACAACATGTAAATCTAGGTTTGAAACTTCTTCTGGTTCCTCTTCTAAATCTGAGTAGGGCAGGTTCAAAATGTTCTCACTGTGTGTTGCAACTTCTTGTCCCTTCTCACTGAAATCAAAGTTCCTTTTGACCTTCTTGGCTTTGGAAGAGGAGGGAGGCTATTCTAATGCTACTGGGGATATAGCCCTTATCTTTATTATCCCACTCCTTGGTGTGATAGAATTTTTGGTAGGAGATTTCCCCTTTTCTTCTGGTTGAAGGCCTGTCTCAAAACCATTCCAAAATAGGAAATAAGGCCATGCTATATTCCTCCTCTTTAGCAATTCTTGGACCAGAAGTTGGATAAGGCCATGATGAGATAGTCTATCAACAATCTTGGTTGGCTGGGCCTTCACATGGTGTGCCATCTTTCCCAAAATTCTGTGTATGTAAAAGGGAAAATTCGGTGGGATTTTACCTGTGAAGTGGTTCATCAACTTAAAATGGTAAATTATAGCTCTGTTATATCTCCCTTCACATGTTATGTAGACCACAATGGCCTTCAGCAGTTGTTACCACATCTCTTCCAGCCAGGAGGATGGTACTCTTCTTCCACATAACCCCTCTATGTCCAGGCTTTAGATAAGATCTAAAATCCACATCTTTTGGTATGGTGGGCTTAAACCACTTTTGTCCTGTGCTAGGGAGTTCAGTTACTTCATTAATTAGGGATTCATCTATGTGGAATTCCTCTTTTCCTATGACTACCTTGGATCGCTCAAATGAGAGGGAAAATGCCTCAGCCACCTACTGATGTGAACCTTGTATCTTCTCACAAAACCTATAGCAGCCAGCATCCTAGAACAATTTATAAACCTCTGGATGTGCCTCCAGATAGTTGATATCTCCCAACTCCTGCTTGAGAGCAGGTCCTCCATTCTTCATCTTGCTGAATGCCACTCCTGAGTATAACCTGCAAAAATAAGTTTAAGTTCTGTATAATAGTGTGTTAGTAGGCTACTTCTCATAGATGGATTTTTGGTGGAGAGAAATGCTAAGGTTGAAGGTGAAATGCACTGGATTTTTGGCACTGATTATGAGGGATTTTGATTTCATGATGGATGCTGAGGTCATAAGGTGATGGCTGTAGTTGATCTTCTCGATATCCCTTGCTCAACAAATCATATTTCAAATCAACATGGATACCTAGGAGCTTTTCTGATGTTGTTTTGCATAGGTAGAATAAAAATGAAGGTTTTAGATCCTATCAGTCCTTTATTAGTTTTATAATGACCTCCTGCACTTATTTCCACACGAAGTTATGTAGAATCCCATCCTTTAAGTGGTTTATCATGCCTTTTACTGATCGTTATCTTGCTAACGGGGTTAGATTTGACCGATTTCTAACCATTTTTCTCGTTTTCCTTTTCAGTGGTTAAAATTCTTCAGAAATTTGTCTGTAAGCAGTTGAAAAGATGGCTTTCGGTGGCTAATGAAATGATAATCCCTTCACACAAGCCATCAAAACTATTTTCCCAACATTGCGGTGAAACCCAGATTTCGATGGATAGTGGCCTTGCTGAATATTCCTTTTAACTACTGTAAGCATGTCCTTTCGGTGGCTAATGAAACATCAAAGCCTTCACCTAAGCCACCGAAAGCACTTTTTCCCCCAATGACTTTTTTCTTGCTTTTGACAGTTAAAGCCTGTCTTGAACTGTTTGCTAAGCTGCTAAAAGCATCACCTTTCGGTGGCTAATGAGATGTCTTAAGTCTCACTTCAGCCACCAAAATCACCTTTACCAATGTCGCTTTCTATCTGCTTTTGACAGTTAACACCCTTCTTGATCTTTTCCCTAACCTGCCGAAAGCAACACTTTTTGGTGGTTAATGAGTCATTTGAAGTCTCGCCTAAGCCACCAAAAGTGTTTTTGCATTTTACTCACTTGGGCCCGCTTTCGGTGGTTTACCTTTACCCTGTGTTAAACTGTTAGATGTCGAAACAAAGCATTTCAGTGGCTAATGAGCTATTAAGAACCTCGTCTAAGCCACTGAAAGCTATAACTTCCAATTTTTTTAGCCATAGATAAAATAGAGATCTTCAATTTGTTAGTCATCCTTAGATGTTTCATTACATGAATCGAATTCTTCATACTATCAAAATAAATTTATTTTGGGAGATAGCATCTAGCTCCTACTTGGGGATGGGAACCTCCTTGTGAGGTACCAAGAACCCCAGACCAAAATGCATTTCCCTAAAAACAACTAAAAACTTAACACTATCATTTACTGTTCCATTGGGCATGGAGTTTATTCTGTAAGCAAAAACAACCTACTAACTACTAATTTACAATAACAAGGCCTTAGAGCCTCAAATAAAGTAAAGTTTCAAAAAACACCTATTCACTGGGCCATTAAACACCTCTTCCCCTTCCATATTCTGCAATTTGAAGGTGTTATTCTTATGTACCTAAGCTATCAAAAAAGGGCCAATCCACAAAGAGTAAAAATTTCCATGTTTTCCCTTGTCCTGTCTGATAGCATCCCACTTGAGGACCCCATCTCCAACCTGAAAGTTGTCCACTTTTTCCCTTTTGTCAAACATGACCTTTATCCTCTATTGATGGGATTCTGATTTTTCTATCACTTGTTCTCTAACTTGCTACAACTCCACCAAATCCATCCTCCTCCTCACCATATCATTTGGTTCATCTTCCTCTTCCTGAAAGAATTTTGCCACTGGCAAAATGAGTTGAATTGGAAAAATGGCCTCAGTACCATAAACTAACTTGAATGGAGAAGTCCCTATAGGTATTTTTTATTTTACCCTATCATCCCATAAAGCAAACTTAAGCTTAAAATCCCATCTTTTCTGATTTGTCTCTAGTAGTTTTATGATGATCTTGACTAGGATTTTGTTGGATGACTTAGCCAGGCCATTTCCTTGAGGATAATAGGATGTGGAATGCATCAGCTAAATTCCCATTGACTCACACATTCTCAATAATTCCCCAGCTTTGAAAGTTGGTTAATTATCAGTTACTAACCTTCTTGGGCAGCCAAACCTGCTAAAGATATTCTCATATAAAAATCTCATGATGACCTGATGAGTGGCATCCCCGGTGGGTACTGCCTCTATCCATTTGGTAAAGTAGTCTGTGGCTACTAGGATCCATCTATGCTACCCACTGGAAGATGGATTTATTTCACCTATGAAATCCATACCCCATTTCTAAAAAGGCCCATTCACCACAATAGGCCTAAGGGGCAAGGATTTGAGCTGCTACTTCCCTATAAATATTTGGCACTGGTCACATGGCCTTACAAAAGTACATACATCATCAAAAAGGACTCGCCAATAGTATCCTACCCTCAGGATCTTGTGGGTTGTGGTCTTCCAATAAAGGTGGCCCCCACATGTGCTGTAGTGAAAGTGGTGCATTACATGATCTGATTCTTCCTTATCCAGACATCTCAACAAAAATCCAGATAGATCTTTCCAGTATAGCAGTTTGTCAATTATGAAAAAATTAATAGACTTTAATTTAAGAGCTCATGCTTGATTAGGAGTGAGATCAGGAGGAACTTCTAATTTCTACAAAAAATGAATAATACCTGAGTACCACTCACATGAAGACAGGTTTCCAGCCACTGGTGGAATGTCATTCTGATCTTGATCTACTTCTGTTGCTACCACAGTTTGAAATTTTGCTGATTTGACACAGGTGAAGTTTATCCCCATTAGTTCACAGTTTTCTTTAGCCATGAGTTTGGCTAGACCTAGTCCCTTTACTAGCTTAGTGGGTTTTACCTCTATATCAAACTCAATGAGCTTGGAAATCCACTTATATCTCTTTCCATCAATGTCAGGCTGAGTCAAAACATCCTTCACAGCAACTAAAGGGACATAGGCAAGAACTTTGGCATGAAGAATGTAAATCCTGAAGGTCTTCAATGACTTGATGAGAGCATAAGCCTGTTTCTCAATTGGATCATACTTCAGCTCAGAATCTCTCAAGGTTTTGATGCAGAATGCAATTGGATGATTGATACCCTCATCATATTTTTGTAATAGCACGGCTGCCACTGTGTCATAGGATGCAAAAGAGAAGATATAAAAAATCTTGGTATAGTCAGGACTAATCAGGGTTGGGGCCTCCATGATAGCCTTCTTAATGTCTTCGAAAGATCTTCTTTCCTATTCAGTCCATTTTATTTCTACATCCTTTTTTAGCATGGTTGTTATGTGCTTTACTAGCTCAGAGAAATTAGGGATGAACCTCCTGACAAATTTTATCTTACCCAAAAAGGACTGAATGTCCCTTTTTGACCTTGGTATGGACAACTTCTGGATTGCTTCCACCCTTACAAGATCAATCTTTACACCTTCAGCTGAGACTATGTGACTCAGGAGTTTCCCTTCACTGAGTGAAAACTAAGACTTCTTAGGATTTAGTGATATTCCATACCTTCTGCACTTCAGAAATACCCACCTCAAATGCTACAAATGGTCATGATGGATGTGAGAGTAAATAGTTGGGTCATCCAAGTATATAAGCAAAAATTTATCTTTCAACCCCACAAAAACTAGGTCCATGGCTCTCTGAAAAGTATCCCCAGCATTCATCATCCCAAATGGCATTTCAGCATACATGAAAGTGCCCCAGGGGGTGGTAAAAGAAGTCTTCTCTTGGTCATCAGGGTGGAAAACAACTTGGTTGTATCTAGAGAAGCCATCCAAAAATGACATAACCCTAGCCCCTGAGACCCTTTGCAACAAGTGCTCCATATTAGGCAATGGATAGTTGTCCTTTTTGGAACATTTATTCAGGTTTCTAAGATTCACACACAACCTGATTTCCCCATTCTTTTTCCTTACCACCACTAGGTTTGCAATCTACTTGGAATACCTGAGAGGGATTATGATTTTGGCTTTGAGGAGCTTATTGATTTGTTTTTCAATTACTAGTAGTAGGAGAGGACTGATGGATCTCATCTTCTGCTTGAAAGGGATGGTGTCTTTCTCCAAAGGAATCCTATGATGGATGATATTGGTTTCATAGGTTTTCAGGTCACTATACTCCCAGGAAAAGATATCAGCAAATTCTTTTATCAGGCTGCAAAATTTGGACCTCTAATCAGCAGCCAACTCAGTGGAGAGATTTATCAGCTTTGGATGGCTTTGGCTACCTATGTTTATCTCTTGGATAGCAAGGTCTTGCTCCTTTTTGGCAAGCTTGAAAGGGATGTCATTATGATTAAAAATCTCTTCCAGAGGTACTAGACCCCGAGGTATATAACTACTGGGTAATTGGACAATGTTCTGATCAACAACTTTATCTTTCAACTTGAGCTATTTGGATTCCTTCATGTTTAGGTTTTGCTGATCTGTATGGATATCAGAGAATTCATCTACTAGCTGAAGGAATTTGCTAAGCTCATCATCATTCTCAAACACCTTCCAATATTTGACATTATCTGGCAGGGAAGGTCTATACTTGTCTTGAACATTATAGCTAAGCTAGGGAGGTAAAGGAGGAACAAACAGACTTGCAGAGACAACCAGGGAATCATCTAGGTGATTGAAATCCCAAGGTATATATGACAGTTCAAAAAACATGAAGGAGTCTCTAAGTTTCCATACCTCATCCCTGTAGGCCTTTAGTCTGACATTTTTTTTCTAAAAAGTGTTGTTGCCCTACTGTATAATAAGGTCTACATATCCAAACATTCTCATGCACATGATCCCCATCTCCTTGGCAGCTTTAACTCCTAGCAGCAAGGCTTCATATTTTTCTATATTGTTAGTGGTTTTAAAATCAATCTTATAAGACAAATGAATATTTTCCTTGGATGGTGAGATCAATACTACACGTGCACCTGCTGAGCTTTGAGTGCTATCCCCATCAAAATACATGTTCTATACTGCTGTGGTCACTTCCTCGAGCTACTGACAGGTGGGCTTAGTAAGCTGGACTGATGTTTTCTAAGAATAATCTATTTACATAATGCATGACCCAAAATCAATGTCTGCTACATAGATGGGGTGGTTTACTAAATTCCTTTCATAGCTTATGATGTAGGCAAGCTGATTTTCTTTGTAAAGACTCTTGGTCTCCCCTACAAACATTGGGATGGTGGCATATGTAAGGTCCATCTGAAGGGCGCCACCTAGCCTTTTACTCCATGATTGAGACAACAAGAGACCAAAATTGGGAGGGATATCAGCCACTACAATGTCCATCATGATGCTTTTTGAATGTAGCTGAAATAGGTTTACAACAAGCTCTTTGATAAGGCCCAGGAACTAGACCTTTTTGGAGTCAAAGGAGAACAAATCATGGTAGGGCTTTGTAATGTTGAGACCAAGCTCATCCATCACTGCTTTTGGCATTAGGTTATGGGAAGCTCCTGAGTCCAACATACAGTTATGAAGGACTTTATCATGAATATTCAAGGATATATAGAAATGTGGGCATGAATACTTTAGGTATTTGATCATGGGGCCTAGGGTTACAATAGGTTTTTTCAATATGCAACTTTGGTTGAAGAGAATTCAGTATGGAATATTTGAATGCATCATTTTTCATTAGCTCAATTAATGGGAAAGGGATATTCAACTTTTGAATATCTAAATCAAGGTTGAAAGAATAATGTAGTCTATCAGGAAATCTTACCTCATTTACTGGAGCTTTGAGTTGGACATGGTCAGCGCTTGTTGAAGGTGTTGGTTTTTGCAATGGTTTTGGGATGACAGCTATTTTCTTTGGTAAAACAAGAGTCTTTTTATCTAGTGTAGCAGGCTGTTTGATAGGTATGACATTCTTCTTAAGAGGAGAAACCATCCTGGACCTCAAATTGTACCCTCCCTGACCATCAGCCTAATATACAACTTCTTCATTGATCTACTCATCAATTAGGGCTTACTCATATTCTGCCTATGTCAAAAAAGAATAGTCCACCTCATCCTCCATGAAGTGGATGTTGTCTTCAGCTTCTTCTTCTTCTTCAATGAATTCTGGCTTTTCTTTAAATACAGCATTCTGAAATGGAGCTCTTATTCTCTGATCTTCCCCTTGATTTTTTTCCCTTCTGAGAATCTGAACTGGGGGGTTTCCTCTTCTGTAAGGGACAGAATTAGGGTTTCAGGGAAAAAACTCACTTGGCCCTTTACCTCTCATAGGTATCTATCCTCGGTCTTTTAGCTTATACATTTCAGTAGTCAGGTTATCTAACAGCTTGGTCATTTTGGCAATCTTGTTCTTTGATGAAGAGGCCCCAATAGGATGTGCTTGTTGCTTCTTCATGTCTATCTTTCCTTTGACCTTCTGAGATGCCACAATGTTAGATTCTACCTCTAGGGGAAAATATTGCATGAGTGTTAAGGAGGAAGACCTCCTTTCTATGAGAAGCAAGCATAAATCTGAGTCAAACACATTTGCATAAGTTATCCTGGTTGAGGTATTAGTGGGCTTGATTTCAGTTGGGGTCTAGCTATACATATTGTTGAACCTCTTGGTGACGTTGGAGATAGAATCCCCATTTTTCCTTTTCAAGTTGCCAAAATTTGTGATATAGTAGAGGTGGTCTCTCCTCTCTCCCTAATGTTTTAGAAATATGTCATCTAGGGCTTCAATTCCTGCCACTGATCCAGTAGGTAGTTCTTTGAACCATTTCCTAGCCTAGCCATCTAGGCTTTGTACAAAAACCCTAGTCCATATATCTTCTTGTTCTATATTAATGCTCTCAGCATAACTATAAAATTCCTCTAGATGTTCTTCAGCTATGAAATCTCCCTCTCCTATGAACTTAGGCATGTACTTGAGGTAGTCTCCAGTGGGTATGGATGAGAGAGGGTTAGGAAAATTTAGGGAGGCATACCTAGCTACTAGGATCCTTTCCATTTTGGTCAACTGAGGGGAATCCATGTTGGAAATGGGTATGGAAAGGGTGGAGGAAGGAAGTACTAATGTAGGTAGTAGTTGAGAAGGTGGTGGTGGTAAAATTATCCCAGTGGAGTCACCAAGGATTGGATCTTCATAAGCAGTAGTGCTTGAAGATGCCCAAACCCTAGAATTTTCTGATGTATTTATAAATTCCTAAGAGTTAAGTGTTTCAACAAAATAAATAATAGTAGAAATATTTCTTGAAATACCTAATGTAGCTTCATGTGCAGCACAACTAGACTGCCTTAGTGAATCCCTAGCTCTTCTCAGAATCTCTTCTGGATCTGAAACCGATGTTGTTGGTGGCCCTTGAGGGTTTTCTCTGGTACTTGGTCTTCTTGAAGCCACCTTATTTAAATGGATTCACCAGATAGATAATTACAACCAAAATAATGTCCAATATTTTTCTATAATCAATGCAAGGATCTATGTCATCTCCCAGGGAAGCTGAGCTTCAGTCTCCTCTCCCTGATGACGACACCAATTTGTTATCACTCTAGGAAAATCCTCTAGGTTGCAGCTCGAGGATGCCTGGTAACTTACAATGTTTTTGGGGTTTTCTAAAATGGATCAATTCAAGTGACCTATATGACCTTCCACTCTCAAGACATGCATGAAACTCAATCAGGTACAAGGATTTTAGTTACCACTGTTCAGAGGTTGACAATATGGTGCAGGGATGGAGAACTCATCATGCTGGCAGATTAATACATAAAACATATACATATAAATGGCTAAATCATGATAAGGAAGGCACTTATAATTCAAATCACATCAACATGCCAATAGGGTGACAACTATTAGACATTAATTAACTTGAATATAACCTAAATAACACATTCAAGCATAAGCACAGAAAAGACAGAATTGGAATTTGAACAAATGATAACAAAAGAGCTTATATTAGGTCATGAGAAAAATGAGAAACTTGACAATAGTACTGGTATACAAGTCCCCGAAGTCGAACCCTTTTAATAAAATAATTCTTAGGCTTTATAGCCTTTACAAAAATACTCAAATCCTGAAAACTTGGATCTGATTTAACAAGAATAAACAAAATAATTGTTTTTTGCAAAATTAGGTTAAAAAACCCTAATTAACTAATAGTCTAACTAACTGTAGAATTCATTCACTGTATGAACCCTATGATAACTAAATTAACTGTTGGAGATCACTGCTATTGGTCCTTTGCTGGCCAGGTCACTTTTTCAATTTGACAGCTAGGTGTTGGTGACCTTTTCTACTGTTATGTCATAGTAGAACTGAAACATACCTTTCTTGATGCTTTCTTCTGCGTCATTCATCTTTACACATTGTCCCTGAGCCATCCCTGTTCACCCAAAACTAGTCTTGCATGTCAAAAATCAATTCTATGCTTCTATCTACTTTCAGTGGTTAAGAGGCCAAAATATCATAATGGTTAGCTTCCAAAAGTGGTGCTTTCGATGTCTAATGAACTGCCCCAGCGTCCTCCTAAGCCACCGAAAGACCTATTTTCCAGAAATTCTTAGATTTCCTTCAAAAATGTTCTTTCAAGCCTATCTACTCAACTTTCTTCTTCAATAGGCTCTGTGCTAGGAGGGTTAACATCATCCTGTCTTGTTTCTAGAGGCTGAAGGCTAACCGCAACTTTAGCTAGGGTTTCCAACATGGGGTGTCCTCTAGGGTTTTCCTTAGCCTCCTTCAGCTGTGATATTTGGAGCCTAATAATCCTATACAATCTAGTATTGTATTTTAGGTACCTTGTATTCAGTCTCTTTAAGAAAATATACCTCTCTCTCTACTCTAGGTAAGACTTATGTAGCAGCTTGTTCCTAGTGGTCAATGCAACATTATTTTTCTTTATTTACCTTTCCAAAATCTCCATCTCATACACTTTCCTAAGTAATTGATTTCTCCTTTGAGTCTTGGGCTTACTAAAGGAATCCTTCTCTGTTGGTTCCTCTTGCTCCTTTGTTGTAGGTGATGGTATCTTGTTGCTAGGGTTTTACCCCTAGCTTGTGTGAATGAGCACCTACTAAGGACAATGGATTCCTTAGTAGTAGTTCAATGATATGTGAATTAAAAGCTATAACTGAAATAAAAAAATAAATCTAAACATGTTCTTGAAGCAAAACAGTAAAAAGTAAATAATGATTTTGTATTGATCTGACCTCCAATGTGAAGGTTGGTGAAGCCCTTTGCGGTGATCCGAGTCGGTGGCTCCGAGCTTCAAGCTGCTTCTTCTCTTTCTCCAATGGTGGAAATGGGCCAAAAGGGGCTCTCACGGTGAAAGCAGCTCAATGGTGAGCTAGGATTTCAAGAGCAATTTTGGCAGAGGCAGGATACTTGTGATTGTGGATGTGAAATAAGGGATCTCCACCCCTTATTTATAGTTGGAAACCATGCGGTTTAGGGTTAGGGTTTCAGCTGTTTAGGGTTTTTTCCTCATTTTCCTCATTATTTCATACTTTTTCTTCCTTTTTGGATATTTTTTGGAGGAAAAGAGGGTTTTATGGCCTTTTGGAGGCATTGTAAGCCTTTTGGAGGCTTTTTAGATGGTTTTATGGGTTTTTGATGGAAATATGGTATGAAAATGGACAAATGAGCTATGTGATGGGGTAGATGAGGTATTGAAACTTTTTTGGGTGTTAACAGATTGCCCCCTGATGTGCGAGGGCAGGAGCTCATCGTATGGCCGATGGACATCATAAGTCATATTCATTTTTTGCTGGGGTGTGGAGAAGAGAAGGAACCAATTGAAGCCCGGAACATCGATCTCGAACCAACTGCAAGGATTGAAAAGTACATAACCTCAATAATGGATGAGGAATCATCTGATCATCTAGACGAGGCAGGCATACCCATGCTCGTATCAAGATACATAAAAATAATTGTGGGGCCCGAAAAGAGGGACCTGTAGGATACATAGAAAACCACTGTGTATATCATAAGTGTCCATAGGGGACACAAATCTGGAACATTCTGCTGGGCTGACCATGTCTGAACTGAAGAACTGATGCATTGGAATGATAGCAGTGCTACTGAATGTGGTTCCAAAGGAACTAATGATCTGCTGGATCAAAGCGACAACGGTCATAAGTGCAATGGTACACTGATCTGGAACTGAACTGGGTACTCAAGGAAGCATGGAACTGGATGGCTTCCGAATACAATCTCCAACGCAGCCCGGACATCCATGGGAACATATCACTGGGCGTTCCAAAGTGACTCACCAATGTGCTAGAGTCGGGGGAAATCCGGGGTCTTTGACACATAATGGAAAGGATATACATCCTGCGCGATTCTCAACTATGCGATTAAGGTGCTGAATTCGAGCATGTGAGAAACAACTATTCGGAGAGGCAATGATGACTCCTCCCAAAATGGTCCTTAGGCACTCACCACAGATGGTGATGGGTCCAAGGCACAGGGGCCTCTGGGTCTATCCTCTGGAATAGAGGGGCTATCGTCGACAGAGGGAGACCTGCAACTATCAAGGAAAAGATGTTTCCTTGACAAGAGCGCGAGGTAAAAAACCGAACCGTGATAGTACTGATGGCAGGAGTGATGAAATGGGGGGAATAACTGGGCAAGTAGAGTGGGTGGACTCAAACTTCCTTTGTTCAGAGTATGATGGAGGGGATGATAGAGCAGCATATGAGACTGACTGGTGGTAAGGGGATCATAGCGGTATAGGATCTGAGGGTGATTGGGTTGAGGGAGACTCAAGCTGTGGTAAAATGGCAGGAGATTGCAGAATACTCTGAACAAAGGCGACCTGATTGGGGGTGCTACCGAGAGGATTGATCATAGCGCCAAGGAGCGCGGGGGGACTTCTTCATGGGTGAGGGAACGAGAATAAGTGTGGATATAAAATGGTACTATCATGTGGATTTTGCGAGCCCATGACAGTTCATGTTCATGGTTGCTTTCAATTTTAAGGAGTCTGAAAGCAAATAAGAAGACTCTGAAGTAATGGAATGATACTGTCGTGTGGATTTTACGAGCCCACGACAGTACATGCTCGTGGTTGCTTTCAATTTTAAGGAGTCTGAAAGCAAATAAGAAGACTCTGAAATGATGAAATGGTACTGTCGTGTGGATTTTAAGAGCCCACGATAGTACATGCTCGTGGTTGCTTTCATTTTTAAGGAGTCTGAAAGCAAATAAGAAGACTCTGAATAAATGGCCAGGCAAGGAGGAAGTGTTCAATCAAGGAATATTTATGATGACCAGGACTGAGGGTGGGGGGGGACACTGGTGGGCCTCCTTGCGGGGTGAATGAATGGTGGCAAAATAACGAAACACTTGCAGTATGACAGGAGTGGATGGCTCATGTAAAAAGTGTAAAATAATCTGATGACGGCCGATGTGGCGTGCAAATTGATGTGGCAAGGTGTAGGGACGCAATGTTGAGATTGTACCAAGTGAGAGCGAGAAATGATCTCAAGCATCATCACGAGCTCGAAAAAATGAATCCAGCGATATAAAAAGTGTTAAAAACGGAGAGCAGCCAAAGTGACGCGCAAACCGAGGTGACTATTGGTATCGAAAAAATGGGCAAAAATGGTGTAGCGAAAAATAATGCAATGAGGTGACCATTGTGATGGTTTTGTTGTGATGATTCCAATGGTGGAAATGGTTCTGAAAATGGACTCTGTCTGGGTTCAGAATGGCCAAAGAAGAGAAACGTCAATGGACTATAAATAGTAAGTGGGCCCAACATGACATGTGTCATTTGACTAGTGGACGTTGACTCGTGATCGCAGTGGACCAGAGCTGAGTTGTCATTTCTGGACGATCTGACCAGTCGATTGCGGAGTCGGGAGATACAGGTATTCCGTTAAACTCATACCTACATTGTTTTTGGGTTTGGGGGGGGGGGTAGTGGGTCCCAGGGGATGATTTGTACGGTCCACGTGGGTGGACCGCGGGTTAGGGGGGTGAAACCGCGGTCTCAGACCGCGGGTTTAGACCAGGATAGCCGCGGTTGCAGACCACGGGTTCCGGCATGATAGCCGGGGCCACAGACCACGGCTGTAGGCTTGACATCCATGGCTGGAGACCGCGGCTGTAGGCCTGACAGCCGCGGCCGGAGACCGCGGCTGTAGGCCAAACAGCCGCGGTCAAAGGCCGCGGCTGTTGGCCTGACAGCTGCGGTCGGGGGCCGAGCTGTTCTGGTTTTTTGGGATGAAAGGGAAGGTCTATTAGTTTGAGATGAGTCTGATGAAACTTCGTTGTGTGATTGACAGGATACCGCAGGTGCTATGGAGGGAGCGGGAGGTCTCAGACAAGATAGTGACAGTGGTTCGATCAGTGATGAGCTGGGCAAGCGCAAGGGCTTTAGTGCTCTTAGGTGTTCGAAACATGAGGTCATATTCCTGGAGGATAATGACCCATTTAGCCACACGGCCTTGTAGGAGCCGCCGGTTTAAGAGATATACCATGGGGTTAGAATCAGCGACGACTGTGGTATGACTAAGTAAAATGTAGTGTCGCAACTTTTGGACGGAAAATACCACTGCTAGGGCTAGTCTCTCCTCATATGGGTAATGTAGGGGTGGGCCGGATAAGGTTTGGCTGACGTAGTAAATGACATGCTCTTGGCGTGAGGTGTCTTCTTGAACCAAGACTCCGGACACAGCATGCTCGGATGCTGAGACGTAAAGGATGAAGTCCTGAGAGAAATCCGGAGGGGAGATCAAGGGGGCTTGTGTGAGAGCTTTCTTGAGGGCTTCGAATGCAGCTCCGGCTTGCTCGTCCCAGACAAAGGGTATGTGGGTACGGAGCAGGTGCAAGAAACCATGAACGGTTGTGGCGTAATCAGGAACGAAGCGTCGAAGAAAATTGGATCACCCTTGCAGACTTTGGAGTTGCCAGAGCGTTCGAGGAGAAGGAAGGTCTAAGATGGCTTGGAATTTCAGGGGATCTACAGTAATTCCTTTCTAGGAAATAATGAAACCTAACAATCGACCTGCCGGAACGCAAAAGACGCACTTGTGTGGGTTCAAGCGGATCTGATATTTGCGACAGCGCAGAAAAACTTGTCGAAGGTCATCAAGGTGGTCTGATTGTTTTCGGGAACGAGATGTAAGGTCATCAAGGTAGACGAGCAAGATATGGACCAAATCATGAAAGCAATAGGTCATGGCCCGTTGGAATGTGGCACCAGCATTTTTTAGGCCGAAAGGCATGACGCGATAGGCAAAGGTGCCCCATGGGGTAGTGAAAGCAGTTTTGTACTGGTCTTCCTTGCGGATTTGGATCTGATTGTATCCGGAAAAACCATCCATGAACGAGAGGACTTCATGCCCCGCACACGCATCAATGAGCTGGTCAATAAATGGTGTAGGGAAATTGTCTTTGGGACACGCGTGGTTTAAGTATCGGAAGTCGGTGCATACCCTGATGGTGCCTTGTTTCTTGTTGACAGGGACAGGGTTTGAAACCCAAGTGGTATATGCAATAGGATAAATGAATCCTGTCGTGTGAAGCTTTTCAATCTCTGCTTTGACAGCTGGGATTTTTGAGGGATGTATGGGACGCTATTTCTGACGAACGGAGGGTACATCAGGCCATGTGTCAATGTGGTGCTCTATAATGGTGGGGTCAAGACCAGGCATTTCGGTATAGGACCAGGCAAAGACATCACGAAATTCTTTGAAGAGTGTTTTGTATTCCTCAACCTCCTGCGCAGTGCAAGATGCTCCTAAAGCGATGAGTTTAGGGGTGCCTCTGGGGGCAACGATATCAATTTGGATGACAGGTGAGATGTTGGCCATGTTACCCTCTTCGAAGGCGTCAGAAGCAGGAATAGGGTCCTTGAACTAGTCAACCTTGGGGGGAAGGAAGTCTTTGGATTCAACTGCAAATTGGGTAGCAGTGTTAGAGGAAGATTCATCCGGGAGGAAGTAGGAATGATGGTGCATGTCATCCCAAGGATAATCCAGGGTAGTGAGAGCCTTGAGAATCTCCTCATCCGTACGGAATGTTTGTGTCGTCAAATCGGTTGACGAAGGAGTAGTGGTGGAAGAGATCATATAAATGGTATTAATCTCTTCGGAAGAGGAAGAGTCCGGGGGGTGGATTTCCACAATGGTGGGTGGTGCCGTCTCAGGATCCAGATTGTTCATCTCAAAGAGAGTGGTATTGACCTCTCCGGAAGGGGAAGAGACCGGGGAATGGATTTCCACAATGGTGGGTGGTGCCGTCTCAAGATCCAGATTGTTCATTTCAAAGAGAGCTACTCTGTACTCAGGGAGATCGGGATAGTGATGTGAGGAATGCTCGTAGACACCGCATAAGGCACATGAGTGGTTAGTGCGCAGGGATTTGTCTCAAGGCATAGGGGTTGGATCTAGATGGACAACCAGGATAGTGGGTTCGTCGTCAAGTAGTTGCATGTATTCTTGTAACACCGGTAACTGAGGACATAAGTGAGTTGCATGGTCCAACTCATCGCACAGCGTGCATTTGGGAGGAGCACGAAACATAGGGGGATTTTTTACTGTCTTAGGAGGTGGGACAGTAGTGTAAGATTGGGGGCCTATGCCCCCAGTGGGTTTGGGAAGAAGAGGGGGGGTTTCATGGAGGCTGACGGGGTAGCGACACCGGGAGGTGGTTGACTAGTAGTGACAATGGGTTGCACCGGTTGCAGGATGATATCTGGTGTCGACAGACGAACGGAAGGTGTAAGATACCAAATGGGTAATCCTAAGGTCAACTCAGGAAGGCTGAGGGTGGCCATGACCGGGGCACTAACTACTCCTGAGGGAGGGAAGAGGAAAGGAATGGTATGGATGGGTGTAGCACCAATGTGACTAGGTACCAAAGGGGGTCGAGGCAACAAGGGCGGTTGATTAGTAGGATTTCGCGTGTTATGGGACAGGGTACAAAGGTCAGAAACTTCAGTGGCAGGTGACAGGGGTGGAATAGATGGGAAGGTGGAGGTCATGGGTGCATCTGAGTAAACTCCGGGCCCCATAGAAGAAACGAAAGAGGTGGTGGCACTCGAAATAGGTTGTTCAACCATGGGGAGAACATTTTCGGGTGCTGCGGGGGCATTGGGATCATGGTAAGTGAGTTGGTCAACCTTGACCATGCTTCCTTCATGGGGGAACATCATGGTATGAAAAACGGTAGATGCAACTGCCCGCATGGCATACATGTAGCTGTGGCCAAGTAAAACGTTGTAATCAAGCTATGTATTGATAACCTCGATGTTTATGAGGACAATTTTGCCGGCCAGTGAGATGGGGACGTTAGTTAATAGGCCTTGGGGTTGAGCTGAACGACTGTCGTAGGCTCGCAACGCGGTAGAGGACTGCTGTAGAGGGGGGGATCCCATTTTCTGCCAGATGGAGGTGGGCATGACACATGTAGAGGCACCTTCATCAATAATGCATCGATGGATGACAAAATTTCCGAATGGAAACAGAAACTTGGAATGCCAAAGTGGAAGGTAGGCGGGGTTCGGATTGGTCCAAATCAAATGCCATTAACTACGAATCATTTGGATCAATAGCCCCAATAGCTGAGAGTAAATGCTTGCGCTGCGAAGGGCAGTTTTTTAAGACTTCTAACGCAGACATGGCTGCGGGGGATTGGGCTAAGTCATCGACAATGTTGTAGTTTGATGCAGCCCGCGCATTGGGGTTATTGTTGATACGGCGAAGTGGGAAACGGGGCGCTCTGGGAGCGCCATCTAGTAGAGGTGGAGGTATACGTAACACCTGATCAGTGGGATGAGCGTTAGTAGGTGTATCGGCGGGAGGGGCTTCAGGGGTGGAACCATATTGGTTCCACCGGGTCTGGAGGTTGACCTCATCGGAGGACGTCATCAACAAGTGGTGGGTCCCTGAATCGAACATGGGTTGATCAGGAGCAGCGTAAGTGATTTGTTGGGTTGGTGCGTTAGTTTGAGGGGGAGCCAACGGTTCAGTGTTCACTACGACTTGGGTTGGTAAGGGGTTTTGCAGCACCAAAGGTGGCTGCTGAGGTTGTGGGGGGTTGGGTGGTGCTTGAGGAGCCGCCTGCCCTTGGCAGTGTACATCCGCAGCCAAAAGTTTCCGAACTCGCTCCATATGTGGACAAAAGTGTGTGTAGTGGCCATAGACCCTGCAAACAGAACAAGGATAGTTTGTGCGCAAATTGGGGTTTTTAGCCTGCTTGGGCGGGCGATCAGGGTTTTGGTTATCAGGGGCCGCATTATTACTAGCGAGGGGATTAGGGTGTTGACCATCTTGCTTGGTCGGTTGGTTGTTCCCATGATTTCGGCCTCTGCCGCGGTTTTGTTGGCCCTGGTTGCGTTGGTTGTTCTGGTTTTGCTGTGGGTTTTGTTGAGCATAAACTTGCCCTTGGATAGTAGGTGGATTCTGAGGTTGCGCGTGGGCGGGAGAAGGCTGTGGTGGATGATATGTAGGTGGAGGCTGCGCAGGTGCAGCAACCTGAGGGGGTTGTTGATAGTGCTGTGGAGCGGATTGTGGGTGTGCCGCAGGGGTTGGTGTAGCCTGCTGGTGATAGTAGGACTGAGGTGCGACAGGGGGGGCTTGAGCAGGAGTCGCATGACTGAAACACTGTGGTGGACATCAGGGTCCATGGGTATGGTGGTGATGTGTCATGGGAGCATACGGGTTGTTTGCTCCAGACTGCGAGGTAGCCCGCGAAGGGTCAGGGCCAGGGGTAGGACGGGCTATTGAAAATGGTTGAGGCTATGAAGAGACACGGCCAATGATGCCATCGGCAGTGTGGCATGCCCCCGGCGCATTGTGCTAGGAGGAATCGTCACGAGGGGCATCAGGTATTACTGTATAAAGATAACCCGACTGGGGGTAAATGAGATCGAACTGTTGGGCTTTAAGGATAGCCTCTTCTTCAGACTGGGGTCTTTCGGTTGCCACATCCTTAGCAATGATAGGAAGGAGGGATTTGAGGAACCAATCTAGGAAGATCCAGTCATCTAACTTGATTTTGCATAGGCTACGACGTCGACGCCATTCATGAATGTGGTCCGTGATGTGGGTAGCCGTGTTTTGTCTGCATGAGAGTAGGATCTCGACGCCTACGTCATAGCGGACAGTTAACTGGAAAAAATGCAGGAAGGTCGAGGCAAGGGAAGTAAAGGTGGCATGGGTTCCATGGGTTGTTCAATATACCACTTGGCAGCAGAGCCAATGAAAGTGCGCTGTAATAAATGGAGGCAAATAGAGTCGTCTACTATGGAATTGGAGGAACACCATAGATGGAAGGACATGATATGGTTCTGTGGGTCCTCACCTGCCTTTCCCTTGAACTTAGGGATGTAAGAGGGGAGCTTGGTGGGCATGTGAGGCCACGCAGGGTCGTGTCGGATGGGGTCGTTGGTTAATCTGGCTAGGTCAGGCAGGTTCAGGCTAGCCATGAATGGCAAACTGGACGAAATATGTGACACGGTAGTGGGTTGAACCAAGTTGGGGCCGATGCCCCCAAGTGGAGGGGTCATGTGAGGGAGGTTGCCCCCAAGTGGGGGAACTAAGGTGGTATAGGACGGTCCTGCACCACCATGGGTAGTATGGGTCACTAATGGAGTGGGGATAGGTATTCCCGCTGTAGGAATCGGTACTGTGAGGGGAACAGTAGAGGGGGCCCCCGTGGAGGGCATACCCAAAGTAGGTGTGGTAACGGGTGTCGTGGTGGATGTGCCACCAACGGTCCCTACCAAGATGGGAGTCACGCCAGCCATGGGGCTAGTAGGAGCAGTGTAAAGGGGGTTCTCGGATTCTGGCTCAGAATCAGAGGTAAAATAAGGGGCGTCAGTGTCTGGTGACGGAGCTCTATGCCGCTGACGAGTGGAGTCAAGTGACAAGGCTCGAGATCTATGATGAGCGGTATCAAGTGATGATGACTTGTGTCGATGACGGGTGGTGTCAAGTGAACCGTGCTGTGGAGGCTCGCCTCTGAGGCACCGAGAATGTCTCAGAGACTCAATGGTGACAAATGGAGTCAAATCTCTGCGGGTTGAGGTAACTACAAATCAGCTCAAAAACTCTAATGCAATCGAGTGTGCAGAAGGAGAGCTCAAAAAATAGGGTGCTCAGGCCAACAACCAACTCAAAACACCCACTGTAACTGCGTGCTACAATAGGCGGAGTGTCAACAAAAATGGTCAGAATACCAAAAAAATAGCAGGTTGCCTACAAAAATAAAAACCGGTGGACTCACTAGACCAAAAGGAGGTAAGGGAGCATGCAAACACCTAACTACAAGTATTATGACTTGACATATCCTCTGCAAGGTGATCAAATCCAAGTCAGACAATATGAATAGGGAAGTCAAGTGGCTAAGGTATCCCCCTACCGGGAGGAACACCGGGTAGTCAAATCCTAGAAGAATGGCAACTAAGATACCCCGTTCATGACACGTCCAGAAAGGTAAATCTGCCGCTTGGTCCTTTAACCGCAATACCCCTATACAGGGATATCCCGAGAACTGCGAAAGGTAGCCCTTCAGTTACTGAATGGAGTTCGGTATTCCACTCAGACCTCCGGAACCAATCTCACGACTTCAACCCTCCTAAGGGAGAGGCCCTCTCATAAACCGGTTGTGACCGTGTCAAAAAATACTAGGGGATTTTGGTTCCCTAATGGACAACAACTATGTCTCAAGTGTAAATAACCGAGGGGTGTTATTAGAAGCCTATCCCCTTGATCCTACCTAACTAAAAAATTCTTTTGTGTTCCCCAAGTGGGGTTAGAATGTTGGTTGAGTTAAGTATTTTTTAAGTCTCACTTGAATTAGGTGACAGATTGTGTGCTTGTGAGGTTATGAACCCAGAAGAGAAGTGCCAGGGCAACTTCCTAAATATCAATAATACTGAAAGAAAAATTTTATCATGCAAAATTATCTGAATAAACAATGCTGAAATTTGTAAAAAAATTGTAAAGGGGGACAAAAGTGCAGGTAGAACAGATGGCTGTGTAGGTGCAGAAATTATGGCAGCAAAGGGGCTGTTTTCAAAAGCAGGAATAAGTGCAAAAGTCAGATCGGATCAGTGGTCGGATAGCGGATTTTTGGAGAACAGACACGAGCGGACCGCGGGTTTAGAGGAAACAGGCGCGCTTAGGTCGCGGGTTTCTGAAGAACAGACGCGGGTGGACCACGGGTTTGGAAAAAATAGGCGTGCTTAGGTCGCGAGTTAAATCTGGAAAGGCGCGGTCGGAGCGCAGCAAACAGGGAAAAGGACGCGGTCGAGTCGCAGCTAAGAGTTAGAAAGGCGCGGTCGGGTCGCAGCTAAGGGCTGGAAAGACGTGGTCCGACCGCGACTGCGAAACAAAAAACGGCGGTTTATGGCGGCCAAAAACGACAGCCGAAAGCACAAAACGGGAAAAAAAAAAAAACCAGCGGAGTCGCCAAAACTGTTGCTAGGGTTTTACCCCTAGCTTATGCGAATGAGCACCTACTAAGGACAATGGATTCCTTAGTAGCAGTTCAATGATATGTTAATTAAAATCTATAACTGAAATAAAAAACTAAATCTAAACATGTTCTTGAAGCAAAACAGTAAAAAGTAAATAATGATTTTGTATTGATTTGACCTCCAATGTGAAGGTTGGTGAAGCCCTTTGCGGTGATCCGAGTCGGTGGCTCCGAGGTTCAAGCTGCTTCTTCTCTTTCTCCAATGGTGGAAATGGGCCAAAAGGGGCTCTCACGGTGAAAGCAGCTCAATGGTGAGCTAGGATTTCAAGAGAAATTTTGGCAGAGGCAGGATACTTGTGATTGTGGATGTGAAATAAGGGATCTCCACCCCTTATTTATAGTTGGAAACCATGCATTTTAGGGTTAGGGTTTCAGCTGTTTAGGGTTTTTTCCTCATTTTCCTCATTATTTCATATTTTTTCTTCCTTTTTGGATATTTTTTGGAGGAAAAGAGGGTTTTATGGCCTTTTGGAGGCATTGTAAGCCTTTTGGAGGCTTTTTAGATGGTTTTATGGGTTTTTGATGGAAATATGGTATGAAAATGGACAAATGAGCTATGTGATGGGGTAGATGAGGTATTGAACCATTTTTGGGTGTTAACATATCTCTTGAATCTCTTCTACAACCTGTAAAGCTAGGTTTGCACCTTCTTCTGGTTCCTCTTCTGAATCGGAGTAGGGCAGGTTCAAAATGTTTTCACTATGTGTTGCAACTTCCTAGTCCTTCTCACTGAAATCCAAGTTCATTTTGACCTTATTGGATTTGGAAGAGGAGGGAGGCTGTTCTGCTACTGATGGGGATATAGCTCTTCTCTTTCTTCTCCCAGTACTTGGTGTGTTGGAATTTTTGGTAGGAGACTTCCCCTTTTCTTTCCGCTGAAGGCCTATCTCAAAACCATTCCAAAATAGGAAATAAGGCCATGCCATATTCCTCCTCTTTAGCAATTCTTGGACTAGAAGTTGGATAAGGCCATGATGAGAGAGTCTTCCAGCAATCTTGGACAACTAGGCCTTCACCTGGTGTGCCATCTTTCCCAAAATTATGTGTAAGTAAAAGGGAAAATTTAGTGGGATTTTACCTGTGAAGTGGTTCGTCAAATTAAAATGGTAAATCATAGCTCTGTTATATCTCCCTTCACATGTTATGTAGACCACAATGGCCTTAAGTAGTTGCTGCCACCTCTCTTCCAGCCAAGAGGATGGTACACACTTCTTCAACACAACCCCTCTATGATAAGTCTTTAGGTAAGATATGAACTCCACATATTTTTGTATGGTGGTCTTAAACCACTTCTCTTGTGTGCTAGGGAGTTCAATTACTTCAGTAATTAGGGATTCATCTATGTAGAATTCCTCTTTGCCTATGAATCTCTTGGATCCATCAAATGAGAGGGAAAATTCCTCAGCCACTTGCTGATGTGAACCTTGTATCTTCTCACAAAACCTATACTAGCTAGCATCCTAGAACAATTTACAGACCTCTAGATGTGCCTCCAAATAGCTGATATCTCCTAGCTCCTTCCTGAGAGCAGGTCCTCCCTTCTTCATCTTGCTGAATGCCACTCTTGGGTACCTACAAAAATAAGATTAAGTTCCGTATGACAGTGTGTTAGCAGGCTGCTTCTCGGAGATGGTTTTCTAGTGGAGAGAAATTCTAAGGTCGAAGGTGAAATGTACTGGAGTTTTGGAACTGATTAGGAAGGATTTTGATTTCATGATGGATGCTGAGGTCATAAGGTGATGGCTATAGTTGATCTTCTCGATAACCCTTGCTCAGCAAATCATATTTCAAATCAACCAGGATACCCAGGGGATTTTATGTTGTTCTTTTGGACAGGTGGAAGAAAAATGAAGGTTTCAGATCTTATCAGTGCTATATTAGTTTTATAACTACCTCCTCAATTTATTTCCACACGTAGTTATGCAGACTCCCGTCCTTTTGGTGGTTTATCACGCCTTTTACTGATCGTTATCTTGCTAACAGGGTTTGATTTGACTGATTTCTAACTATTTTTCTCTTTATCATTTTCGGTGATTAACAGTCTTCAGGAATTTGTCTATAAGCAGCTGAAAAGATGGATTTTGGTGGCTAATGAAATGATAATCCCTTCACCCAAGCCACCAAAACTATTTTCCCAGCACCGTGACAAAACCCATCTTTCAGCAGATAGTGACCTTCCCAAATATTCCTTTTAATTGCTGAAATCCCATATGTTCAGTGGCTAATGAAATGTTAGAGCCTTCGCCTAAACCACCGAAAGTGCTTTTTCCCCAATTCCTTTTTGCCTACTTTCGACGGTTAAAGCCCGTCTTGAGCTATTCACTAAGATGCTGAAAGCATCACCTTTCAGTGGCTAATGAGATGTCTAAAGTCTCACCTCAGTTACCAAAAGTGCCTTGACCAATGTCACTTTTTGTCTGCTTTTGGAGGTTAGCACCCTTCTTGGCCTTTTCCCTAAGCTACTGAAAGTAGCACTTTCGGTGGCTAATGAGTCATTTGAAGTCTCGCCTAAGCCACCGAAAGTTATAACTTCCAATTTTTTCAACCATAGCTAAAACAAAGATCTTCAATTTGCTAGTCATCATTAGATATTTCATTACATGACTCAAATTCTTCATACTATCAAAATAAACTTATTTTGGGAGATAGCAGAGAGAGAGAGAGAGATAAAATGATAGACACAGGGATTAGGGTTTTTGAGATAGATAGAGAGAGAGAGAGAGAAAGAGAGAGAGATAAAATGGTTGGAGATTATGGGTTTAGATATGAGAGAGAGAGAGAGACAAACAGAGTTATAGGAGGTTAGTGGTTTATAGAGAGGAAAATAATGAGAGAGAATAGGGTTTATGGGTTTAGAGAGAGAAAGAGAGATAGTGAGTTAAGGGTTTAGATATAGAGGAGTGAGAGCTATTGGGGACTAGGGGATTAGAGAGATATATTGAGGACTAGGGTCTTAGAGAGAGATATTGGGGACTAGGGATTAGAGAGAGACAATTTCAGGGTTAGGATTTTATTGAGAGAGAGAGGGATATACAAATTTAGGGTTAGGGTTTTAGAGAGAGAGGGATACAAAAATTAGGGGTCATGGTTTTAAAGAGAGAGATGGGTAGAAAAATTCAATGTTAGGGATTTAGAAAGAGAGAGAGGGATAGATAAATCTAAGGTTGGGGTTTTAGAGAGAGAGAGAGGGATATAGATATCGGGGTGAGTTTGGAGAGAGAGAGAGAGAGAGGGATATATATATCGGTGTGAGTTTAGAGAGAGAGAGAGAGAGAGAGAGAGAGAGAGAGAGAGGGATATATATATCGGTGTGAGTTTAGAGAGAGAGAGAGAGAGAGAGAGAGAGAGAGAGAGAGGGAGAGGTTGGAGGTTATGGGAATTACAGGTTTAGACACACAGAGAGAGACACATATTTATAGGAGGTTAGCAGTTTATAGAGAGGAAAAGAATGAGAGAGAGAGAGAGAGAGATTGGGGGTTAGGGGTTTAAAGAGAGAAAAAGAGAGATAGTGGGTTTGGGTTTTAGATATAGAGAAGGAGTGAGATATTGGGTACTAGGGCCTTAGAGAGAGATATTGGGGACTAGGGGCTTAGAGAGAGAGAGAGAGGGATAGACAAATTCAGGGTTAGGTTTTTAGAGAGAAAGAGAGGGATAGAAAAATTTGGGGTAATAGTTTTAGAGAGAGAGAGATGGATAGACAAATTAAAGGTTAGGGCTTTGGAGAGAGAGAGAGAGAGGGATAGATAAATTCAGGGTTAGGGTTTTAGAGAGATAGAAGGATAGAGATATTGGGGTTAAGATAAATAGATAAATAGATAGAGATAAAGAGAGATTCAGGCTTAGGTGTTTATATAAATAAATAGATAGGTAGGTAGATAAATATAGAAAGAGAGAGAGCGAAATTGGGTTTAAAGAGATAGATTATTGGTTTGGAATTTTAAGAGACATAGATTATGGGTTGAGGGTCTAGAGAGAGAGAGAGAGACTAAATGTTAAGGGCTTAGAGAGATAACTAGGGTTAGGGGTTTAGAGAGAGATATTACAGGTTAGGGGTTTAGAGAAAAGGATAGATTGTGTTTTAAGTGTCAGGGGTTAAGATAAATAGATAAAGAGATAGAGATAGAGAGATATTGGGGCTTATGTCTTTATATAAATAAATAGATAGGTAGGTAGGTAGATATAGAAAGAGAGAGAGTGAAATTGGGGGTGAGGGGTCTAGAGAGAGTCATAAAGTGAAAGAGAGAGATACTGGGTTAGGGTTTAGAGAGAAAAAGAGAGACAGAGAGTGAGAGAGAGAGAGAGAGAGAGATTGAAGGTTAGGTATTTAGAGAGATAGAGATAGATATAGAGAGATTCAGGGTTAGGGGTTTAGAGAGAGAGTGAAAGAGAGAGAAAGAGATTGGGGTTTTAGGTTTTGGATATATGTGTGTGTGTGTGTGTGTGTGTGTGTGTGTAGAGAGAGAGAGAGAGAGAGAGAGAGAGAGAGAGAGAGATTGGGGGTTTAGGTATAGAGAGTGAGGGTGAAAGAGATATATATAGAGAGGAAGAGATTGAAGATTAGTCATTCGTAGAGAGAGACATTGTAGGTTTGGGGTTTAGAGAGAGAGAGAAAGAGTGGGTCTTATGGGCATAACGAGAGAGAGAGAGCAAGAGAAATTGGATGTTAGTCATTTGGAGAGAAATAGATGTAGATTAGGGGTTAGGATTTTAGAGAGAGAGAGAGGGAAAGAGAGATTGGGTGTTAAGGGTTTAGAGAAAGGGGGAGAGGGAGACAAGGAAATGTAAGGTTAGGGGTTTATAGAGAGATAGATTAGGGCCATGGTTTAGAGAGAGAAAAAGGGATTGTGGGTTAGGGGTTTGGAGAGAGAGAGATTCAGGGTTAGGGTTTTAGAGAGATAGAGATTGGTGATTAGGGGTTTAGAAAGAGAAAAAGAGAGAGACTGGATATTAGGGGTTTAGAGAGAGATATGGGGGGTTTGTGGTTTAGAGAGGGATGTAAATAAAAGGAGAGGGATTTGGGGGTAGGGGTTTAGAGAGAGATATTTTGGTTTAGGGATTTAGAGACAGAGGAAAGAGAGATATATAGAGCAAGATTAAGGCTTAGTCATTGAAAGAGAGACAAAGAGGAGGAGGTTAGGGGTTTATGGAGAGAGATTGGGGGTTAGGGGTGCTAACCCAAAAAATCCCTCACTCAACTCTACATGGCCTACACCACCCAAGGACACCCTTTCATGACCCTCATATCACTCCATTAGACCCGTGCACCCTAAAAAAGGCTTAAGAATGAAGAAAAGGGCTTAAAACCCCCAAAAAGGAGCCTAAAATACTCTCCCATTGGATAAAACCCCCACAAAATGGGATAAAACCCTAAAAGGAGATAAAGTTAGTGAGGAAGGGGATAAAAACCCAAAAAAGGGTCTAAATCCTTAACCAAGGGCTTAAAACCCTAAAACCCCAAAAAAAGCTATAAAAGGAGGGTGGGGGGTCACTCTCAAACAACTCCTCTCTTGCATACTATTATGCTTCTCGTGGATGCCTTGAGACATCTTTACCTCTCAAGCCACCCACATCCCCCCTCTATTTTACTCATCTTCCCTATTGAGCCATAGCTCCTCCATTGCTAAGTGAGATAGAGAGGTGCTTCCTTCCAGCCAGGGCATGGTGGCCCATTTCACCAAAGGAGAGGTATAACATAGTCTTGTTTATGTGTTTTATTTGTTAGTTTAGTTGCTTTCTGACCATTATTTGTTTGCGGGTTTGATCTCTAACATGTTTTCTAGGTTTATTTCAGTTTAATAGTTTTTTGCAGGTAGCCAAGGAAAAACCCTAACCTTGTTTACAGAGGGGCTCATGACCATTCTATCTTGTTCTTTTCTTTCTATCTGTTCCATTTTTCTTTCTAAATTTTCCACATGTAGGAATATACCCTTCTGTCCTATAGATAGAAGGGAGCCATTCCTGCACCTGTAGCAAGGAGAAATCCCTACTATAGAAATGTCGACCATACTGGGGATTTCTCCATCTGCCAAACTATTTTTTGTGTGGTGGTGTCTAGGGACACCGTTGTGGTACGATCTCATGGATTTTTGGTGAGCCTGAGAAGGTAAATGCTCGATGGTGCTTTCATTTTTTAGAGAGACTGAAAGCATGAAGAAGACTCTAGTGGGGCCTATTTTTCATTGGTAGTCTCCTGTGCCCAAAAAAGGATAAAAGTATACGTAGGAGAGCTTGCCCATACTTTTGGGGGATGAGAGACTTCTTTACCATTGGTAGTCCAATTAGGCCAGAAAAGGTTAAACCTATACTAACTAGACAGTCATTTAGATACTTTTATGAGCATGAATTAAACCAAGTTTACTCAGCAATCTTTTCTTGATGAGAAGGCTGGAAAAGAGCTTAACGACAACTCTCAATGAGCTTTTTCATAAAGTGTGGCCCCTTTTCCCAAGAAAGCATAAAAGTATGCAGAGGGGAACAGTCTTGGCTTGAGTGTGCCAAGGAGGTCCTTTTCAATTGATGGTCTACATAGTCCGCAAAAGGAGGTAAACGAGATGATGTAGACGCCCTTTCCCATACTTTAATGAGTGGGAAAGGAAGCAGCTATGCTCGGAAATATTTTCATTGTTTTTAGGAGTCAGAAAAGAGCTTAAACAAAACTCCAATATGGTCAACCGATTGCAGTGGCACAAGCAGTGCCCCATGTTGGGACAGTGGAAAGTGTTCCAAAGGGTCATTCGCGCAGTACGGATGGAGCAGAAGGCTCTCAAACATACCAATACATGCGTGGGATAGATCGCGGCAGAGGCATGTGAGTCAGTGTGGCAGAGGCATTCAAACCAAGGTGGCTCTCAAATAGAGGTTAGGAGAGCATGTGTGAGTTGTGGTGGATGCACTTAACTGCATGTAATGTGAGTGCAAGTCCGGGGGGCACTTATATGCCAAATACATGCAAGAAAAATCATTTTGTGGACAATGGTCCAGAGGTCCACGTAAGGTGCGGTGAATGGAGAAGACAACTATGTGTTAAAATTCAAAACAAAACTTAAAAAAAAAGGCATTCCTTAACAGGAAGTGGCCTGGGAAGTGTGATACAAGTACAGGTTCATAGACACTTGCATCGTCATGTCATGGCTTGTAAATAGAGGTGACCTGTGGGAAATGGTCCTGAAATTGATTTGTTAAACATGAGATGATGGTCTCATAAAGATATAGAAATGTGGGCCTAGAGGTGTGAGGGGTGTCTTGAACAGGTTTCGGGTGACTTTGGATTAGCAGCTGATGGTGTTGTTTCTAACTTGTGCTAAAAAACATTGAAAAATAAGAAAGGGAAAAAACTACACTATAAGGGACTCATAGTGGTTATATCAGGCATATACTCTCTTGAGGTGGAGCTTGTTGTGCGTCTTCTTCAAGATTTGACCGTCTAATTCAATGAAGAGGTATGCCCCCTTGCCAAGATGAAGGTCATTGGCAAGGCGGGATGATGAAATTTGTTCCTTTATGGGAAGAACCGATTCCATACTATGTTTTAAAGGGAATGGGGTTAAACCAGAGGTGGTCTTATAGATCTCCCCGTAATCGCGTAAGTGGTGCCGGGATGGATTGGGTGGATATTCCATAGCTGATGAGACAGAAGGGAAACCGGTGCTAGAGATCATGTAAATGGTATTGGTTGTGGTTTTTGTGTCCTTACCCCCTGTCTCTGTGGGAGGAAGAGGGGCAGGCCTGGATACAGGAGGAGTCATTGATGGACCTAGAGGTAGGTGCAACATCATCTCAATTGGATGGACATGAGTCAACACATACTGGGACCTTAGAGGTAGGGTAGGTGGTTCAAGGTACCACAGAGGAACTCCTAGTGTGAAATCTTGTAAGTTGTGGGTTTCCAAGACAGACTTAATCATGATCCCAGATGGTGGGAAAAGGAAAAGGAAAAGGATCATGTTGAGAAGGAATGAACCCCAATGTTTCCCTGGTAACTGAGGTTGAGGTTCCAACTAAGGTTGTGGCTGTGGCTGGGGTTGCGGATGCGAATGGAGCTGCAACTGCAAATGGTGCATGTCGTCCCATGGATATTCTGGGGTGGTCAGAGCTTCAAGTATCTCCTCATCATTACAAAATCAATGAAGAGACAGGTTTGATGGACCATCATTGGAGGTGGAGATGAGCGGTTCGGTGGAGCTGGACATCATGTAAATGAACATGGTGTCTGAAGAAGGAGGTGGGGGGTGGACTTCTTCGATCAAGGTGATCTCAGACTCAAGGGAATGTTGACGGAGGTTGGCCAAAGCCATTCAAAATTTAGGAAAGTCTTGTCAATAGTGAGAATAGTGGCCATACAAGTCGTAGAGGGGGAAAGCATGGTTTGTTCTCAATGCCTTGTTTCTTTCTATTGGCGCGCTTGGAAGCTCCACCATGGGGAGGTTTTTGTTTGTATCCATGGCATCCAAATGTGCACAGATCATGGGAATCTTGGGGTAGTTTTGAGTCGGATGGCCCTATTCTTCATAGATGGTGCAAGGTAGGATCTGTCGAGGTTGTGCAATAGCTTTCAAATTCTTTCCCCTGGCCCTCTTTGGGTCGGGTGGTGTGGGTGCAGGTACGATGGTTGGTTTTTGTCGGCTGGGTGGAGGATGAGACTCGACTGCAATGGGTTGTATGGGGGTTAAGACTACCTGGGGCATTGATGGTTGAGCTGGTGGATCAAGACACCACCCGAGAATTCCCAAAGTAAAGTTGGGTAAGTTTAGAGTGGCCATTACTGGTTTTCTCATGACACCAGGTGGGGGAAAGAGGAAGGGAATCCTATGGACTAGAGATGAGCCCAGATAACTCTCTGATGGTTGTATGTGGGGGTGATTTTGTGGTTGCATCTATGTGTATGTTGCGGTTGTTGTTTTTCTTGTGGCTACAGATGATGTTTTGGTTGTAGTTGGAGCTGCGACTGCGGTTGTTATTTGGGTGCAGCGGTGCTCAATGAGACCATGCATAAGTCTACAGTTTCATTTTGTGTCGGTGGTGGTGACATTAGGGGGAAGGAGCCATCATGGTGGTATCAGCATACAACCCATGGCCCACATTCAATAATGGGAAGGCTAGTGTGTTTTCAGCCATGGTGTTGATTGCAGGGATGATATTGGTGTGCGTGGTTGTCCCTTATGGCTCAATGGTGGTGATGGTAGGGATAACATTGGTGGGTGTCGTTAAACCTTGTGGATCATGATAAGTGAGTTGATCAACCATCACTATATTCCCTTCATGGGGGAACATCATGAGACAGAAGATAGTTGATGCGATCACTCTCATGGCGTACATATAACTTCTCCCGAGGAGAAGGTTATAGTCCAGTTGAGCATTGACAACCTCTATGTCAATCAATACTATCTTCTCGGCTAATGTGATGGGGACATGGGGGAGGATTCCTTGGGATTTGGTAGGATGGCCATCATAATCCTATAAAGTTGTGGAGGATGGTTGCAGGATTGGGGATCCCAGTTTATACCACACCAGGGTAGACATAACGTAGGTGGATGCCCCCTCATCCACTATGCACTAGTGCACAACCAAATTCTGGATGGACACCGAGATTTGAAAGGAGATGGTCAATGGCATGCACATTTCTCCATTCTCTGTGTCGAATGCGATAAACTTGGATTCGAAGGGGTCTACTACCCCAAGGGCAGCTAGTAAGGCTTTCTGCTGTGTTGGGCATGTTTTAAGTACCTCAAGAGAGGACATGGCAGTTGGTGTTTGGGCCAAATCATCCATGATGCTGTAGCTGACAATAGCTCTAGCTGTGGTGTTATTGGAAACTCTATGTATGGGGGGGTGTGAGAACAAGAGTAACTGAAGAGGTAGGTTGAGATATTTGGACGTGGATGTCATTGATGTGTCAGTGGGTTCGGTGATGGTTTCGTACTGATTTCATTTAGTTTGTAAGTTGACCTCTTCAGTTATCATTGCTAGAAGATGGTGAACACATGTTTTTGCTATGGGAGGTACCCCCGGAGCATTGGGGTTGGGTTGGGGAGGGGGAGCGGTTACCACCAATATTTGGATTGGAAGTGGGTTTTGAAGCACCATAGGAGGAGGCCCTTATGGTGTTGGGTTAGGTTGGGCTTGGTTTGTAGTGTTGGCAGCTTGTTGGACCTCGTTTTGAATGGAATGCTTAGTACAAACCATGAGGGGAAACTCGAATGTGTAGTGCTCGTAGACCTTAAAGAGTCTGCATGGTTGGTTTGTGTGCAACGGGGTGTTGCGTCTTCATGCGTTTGGTCGTGGGGGGTTTTGAGCTAGCTGGTTTACTACGGCATTGTTGGGAGGGTTCTGTTGTTGAATGCCTCCCTATGGTTGGTTGTTTCCTTGGTTCTGGGGTCGATTATTTCTATATTTCCCTTGTTGATTGTTGGGGGCAGGCTAGTTGGGACGATTTTTTTGTGCGAACACTTGTCCCAATGGAGCGGGTAGAGCTAAGGTAGAGGCTTGAACTACTTGCACTAGTGGTGCATAGTAGATTTGGGTGGGTGATGGTGCCACAAATGAGGGCATTTTCCCCTCATACCGCTGTGTTGGCCAAGCCATGGCCTGAGCCTGCTGCGATGGCGTAGGTTGTGCATAAGACATTGTTTGTCCAGACTAGGACATCATTCTTGCATAGTCCATAGTTTGGTTTTGGTAAGCAACATTAGCAGTGTTTCTTGGTTGTGTTGGAACTGTAGGTGGTGTCAAACGGTGTTGTGGCTGTTGGGAGACCGAGCCTATGATTCCATCAGCAACATGGGATGCCCCTAGTGCGTCACAATAGGAGGTGCCTGCATGGGGAGCATCTAGGATGATGGTGTATAGGTATCCAGACTGAGCATAGATCCGGTCAAACTATTGGGATTTCAATATGACCTCCTCTTCGTATTAGGGACTTTCATATGCGACGTCCTTTTCTATGGGTGGGAGCAAGGTCTTGAGGAACCAATCTAAGAAGATATTATCGTCAAGTTGGATTTTACATAATCTACGATGTTGCCGCCACTCCTGGATATGGTTGGTTATGTGAGTGGCAGTGTTCTGATGGCAGGATAGCAGGATATCCACCCCCTCATCATATGTGACAGGGAGTTGGAAATACTATAGGAACATGAAAGATAGGGAGTTGAAATCTGGGTACTTGGCTTGTGGTAGCTCAATGTACCATTTGGCCGCAGCACCTGTAAGGGTGCATTGGAATAGCCTCATCCTGATGGAATCATCTACGATGTCGTTTGACAAGCACCATAAATGGAATGTCATGATGTGGTTCTCAGGGCACTCCCCTTCCTTGCCTTCAAACTTGGGAATGCCGGATGGCATCTTGGTTGGCATGGGAGGCCAGAAAGCTTGGTGGCAGATAGGGTCATTTGTTAACCAAGCCAAATCAGGCAGGTTAAGATGAGCCATGAAAGTCAATTTTGACCCCAGGTTGATGTGAGATGGGGTAGAGATGGTGGTGGGGTTTACAGGTGCATAATGTACCTACATGTCTAGGGGTACTTGTTGTGCCATTGTAGATGGGCCAGTGCCCCCAAGTATGGTGGGAGGGATAGTGTGGGTGGTGGGGACATTTCCCCCATGTGTGATAGTAGGGGAAACATAAGTGGAAGGTCCACTGCCCCCCTGTATGGTAGGAGGGGAAGTGTATGTAGAAGGTCCACTGCCCCCCTATGTGTCAGGTGGGATAGCTTAGCTGGTCACTATGGGTGGTGGAAGCTGACTGATGACAGTTTGTATGACTATGCTAGGACCACCTGTAGGGTTGTTGGAAATAGGTTGTGGTGTGGACATGGGTCCACTAGCTATGGCTATGCCAGAAAATGGATCCAAATTTACACCAGCCATGGGGCTTGATGGTGTTGTGTGGAGATCTAGTTCAGACTGATATGGGTCTAAATCTGAATCAGAGGCTATGTCTCCTTTTGACAGTGTGAGAGGTCATCGAGAACGATTTCGACGGTGTCGGTTCAACATCCCGAATGGTGGTGGTTCACCTCTTAGGCATGAGGAAGAGCGTGGGGGATCAATTGTGTTAGATTGTATAAAACTAGTGGGAATGATGTTTGGACCCTAGTTTCAATGGATTCCTTTTGTATGTAGGTGGTCACTTAGCCACCAAGACTGCCAGAAGACAATGCTTGGATTTTTCTTCATGGGCATTTCTACTCAATCGATGGGGGTCATTTCCTATTTCGCTTGTCAATTCCTCTCAACAGCCAGCTACTTTGGGGTTCCCATGGTACTCCTCACAATGAGTTTCTAGGAAGATCCCAAGTACTTCCCAAGGTTGAAATAGTCAAGGAATTATGTCCTCAAAGACTGCAGATTGTTTGAACTTAGTGTAAATTGATAAATTTTAAGGCTCTCTCAGCATCATGAATTAAGTTGGGTTGATTACGTGGTATGGTGTATTTGTTTTTCTGTCTTTCTATTATTTGGTAGCTGCAAATGGTTTATGAATTCATCATATTGTGGTAGAGTTCATATCATTGTGTATGGAAGCAGTGAATAATCAGAATTTTGTAAACAGATACAATATTTTACCCTGAATTTCGATGGCCTAACTAGATGACTACCTTACACCTATATTCCTCTTTGACCAAAAGAAGGTGTTGGGCTCCCAACACAATGGGACTAAGCCCATCCGTAGATCCATGGGTCACCTCCCAGATGCAAGGTTGGTCAATAGGGAGGATGCTTAGCACCATGAGAAGCCCTCCTTATCTACCCTTTCTACCTTCCAGGTCATTCATTTTTAATGGTTTAGAACAATATTTAGTGAAGGGCCTAAGACTATACAAGCTGTGCCCTTCATCGTATCCCAGAATACCCTGGAGGGTGATGACTCAATAGAGGAGGAAGGGTAAGCAATACTGTTAATTTTATGTAAATTTTATTTAAGCTACATTCATTAAGCCATTAAAATTTGTTTTGAATTTACACTTTGTTTGTACATGAAATTGCAACAAATTGTAACAGAAACTGAAATTGAACTACTATTCTAGACAGAGGCGGTTGAGCAGGACTGATAGTCCCTATTAAATTGAAAATTAACTTCTAACTGACAGACCACACGTTTCGGGTCAAATTCGGTGAGGGGGTCACAAAAATTTTCCAGAAACAACCGAGGGGGTTGCATAGATTTTGCAAACAGAAGTGGTTTGTCTTTCTGAGTGAAGTTGCACCTTTCAGGGGAAAAGGGTTACTTGGTCGCACCTATGAGGCCTAAAAGGGTGACCTCATCCCATGTTCAGGCCCGATATGTGCGAATTGCTCCAGAATTGGGGTTTTTCTGATCCTGAGTCAGATCCGGATGACAATAACCTGTACTGTGGACAAACAGACTTAGATTTTCCTTGCATAGGATTTAGAAACAATAAAAACTAAGTTTAAACAATATTTAACATAGATCTGACAAGAAATTTTAAAAACTAAGGAATAAACTAAAAAGACTTGAAATTTTAAAAAACTGAACCAAGGATCCTGTGGGATCGACCTGGTATGGTTGTCAGTTCTGTATCATGGATTTCTCCTTGCTATGAGGGAAGGAATGGCTCCCTTCTATTTATAATATATAAGGGTAGGTTCCTACATGTGAAAAATGCATAAATAAAAATGAAACAGACATAAAGAAAAGAATAAGAAAGAATGGCCATGAGCCCCTCTGCAAACAAGGTTAAGTCTTCGCAGTGGCTACCTACAAACAACTATTAAACAAAAATAAACCTGCAAAACATGTTAGAGATCAAACCTACAAACAAATAATGGTAAGAAAACAACTAAAATAACAAAGAAAACACATAAACAAGACTATGTGATACCTCTCCTTTGCTGAAATGGGCCACCATGCCCTAGATGGAAGGAAGCACCTCTCTATCTCACTTAGCAATGGAGGAGCTATGGCTCAATGGGGAAGACGACTGGAAGAGAGGGGGGATGTGGGTGGCTTGAGAGGCAAAGATGTCTCAAGGCATCCACGAGTAGCATAACAGTATGCAAGAGAGGAGTTGTTTGAGAGTGACCCCCCACCCTCCTTTTATAGTTTTTTTTTGGGTTTTAGGGTTTTAGGGTTTTAAGCACTTGGTCTAGGATTTGGCCCCTTTTTGGGGATTTTAGCCCCTTCCTCCCTAAATTTAGCTCCTTTTATGGTTTTAGCCCCTTTTTGGGGGGGTTTAGCCCCTAGGAGAGTATTTTAGGCTCCTTTTTGGGGTTTTTAATCCCTTTTCTTCATTCTAAAGCCTTTTTGAGGGTGTGGGTCTAATGGAGTGATATGAGGGTCGTGAAAGGGTATCCTTGGGTGGTGTAGGCCATGTAGAGATGAGCGAGGTATTTTTTGGGTTAACAATCCCTAACCCATAAAAACCAATCTATCCCTCTCTCTAAACCCCTAAAATACAATATCTCACTCTCTCTCTCTCTCTAAAAACCTAACTCATAATCTCTCTCTCTAAACTCCTAACTCATAATCTCTCTCTCTCAAAAATTGTAACCCATAATCTATTTCTCTAAACCCCTAATTGGCAATCCATCTTTCTCTCTCTCAAAATATCTATCTAATCCTTTAACCCATAATCTATGTCCCTCTCAAACCTCCTAACTGATAATATCTCTCTCTCTAGCCCTCTAACCCCTAATCTTCCTCTCTAAACCCCTGTCCCCCAATCTCTCTCGTTCTCTAAACCCCTAAGCCCTAATCTCTCTCCTCATATCCATATTTTTAATAACCCAACCAAATCTCTTTGTCTCTCTCTCTTTCAACCCCTATCACCGATTCACTCCCTCTTGCTAAAAACCTAACCTCCAATCTCTCTCTCTCTCTCTCAATATAANTCTCTCTCTCTCTCTCTCTCTCTCTCTCTCTCTCTCTCAATACAAACCCCTAACTAGTAATCTCTCTCTTTCTCTCTCAACCCTTAAACCTACTCTCTCTCTTTCTATGTATCTATCACTCTAAACACCTAATGTGTAATCTCTCTCTTTCTAAACCCTTAAGTTCAAATATCTCCCTCTCTCTCTAAAACCCCATTCCCTATTCTCTCACTTTCCCTAAATACTCAAACCGCAATATATCTATCTATCTAAAACCCTATCCGTCATTCTCCCTCTAAACACCTAAATCCATATATCTTTCTCTCTCTCTCTAAATGCCTAACCCCCAATATCTATGACTCTCTAAACCCATAACCCCTAATCTATGTCGCTCTAAAAAAACCCTAATATTTTTCTCTCTTGAAACACCTAACCTCAATATCTCTCTCTCTCTAAAAATCTAACCCCTAAGATCTATATCCCTCTCTCTCTCTCTTTATGTAAAACTCTAACCCCCAATATTTGTATCCCTCTCCCTCTCTAAGACCCTAACCCACAATCTCTCTATCCCTCTCTCTCTCTCTCTAAAAACCTAGCCACCAATCTCTCTATCCCTCTCTCTCTCTCTAAAACCCTAACCCCCAATATCTCTATCCCTCTCTCTCTCTAAGCACCTAATCTCTAGTCTCTCTCCCTCATCTCTCTCTAAACCCGTAACCCACTATCTCTCTCTTTCTATCTCTTCAAACCCCTAACCCCAACCTCTCTTTCTCTCTCTCTAAACCCTTAACCCTCGATCCCTCTTTTTCTCTCTCTCTAAACCCCTAAACCCTACTCTCTCTCCCTTTTCCTCTCTCTATAAACCCCTAACCCCTTATATATGTCTTTCTCTAGATCCATAACTTTGAATAACTCTCTCTCTCTAAACCTCTAATTCTCATTATGTATTTATATTTCTCTCTCTAAACCCATAATCCACAATATCTATCTCTCTATACTTCTAATGAGAAACATACACACACACACAACCTAACGCCCCCTCTCTCTAAACCCTTATCTCTCTCTCTCTATCTTAATTACTAACAAAAAATGCCTCTCTCTCTAAACCATTAGCACCCAATGTCCTCCCCTCTCTCTCTTTCTCTAAAACCCTAACACGCAATCTCTCTCTCTTTCGCTCTCTAAACCCCTAACCTCCAATATCTCTATCTCTCTAAGCATTTAAACCCCAATCTATATTTTTTCAAACCCATAACCTCCAATCTCAATCACAATCTTTGTTTCTCTCTCTCTATAAATCCTTAACCCCCAATATCTCTCTCTTTCTCTCTCACTTACTCTATCTATATATCTATCTATCGTAATCCCTAACCCGTAAAACCCAATCTATCCCTCTCTCCAAACCCCTAACAACAACTATCTCTCTCTAAACCCCTAACATACAATATCTCTCTCTCTCTCTCTCTCTAAAAGCCTAACTCATAATCTCTCTCTCTAAACTCCTAACTCATAATCTCTCTCTCCCAAAAATTGTAACCCATAATCTATTTCTCTAAACCCCTAACTTGCAATCCATCTTTCTCTCTCTCAAAAAAATCTATCTAAGCCTTTAACCCATAATCTATATCCCTCTCAAAATTCCAAACCGATAATCTCTCTCTCTCGAAACCTCTAACCCCTAATCTCCCTCTCTAAACCCTTATCCCCCAATATCTTTCATTCTCTAAACCCCTAACCCCTAATCTCTCTCTTCGTCTCCATGTTTTTAAAAAACTAACCAAATCTCTTTGTCTCTCTCTCTTTTAACCCCTATTACCCATTCACTCCCTCTTGCTAAAAACCTAACCTCCAATCTCTTTCGCTCTCTCTCTCTCTCAATATAAATCCCTAACTAGTAATATCTTTGTCTCTCTCAATACAAACCCCTAACTAGTAATCTCTCTCTTTCTCTCTCAAACCTTAAACCTACTCTCTCTCTTTCTATGTATCTATTACTCTAAACAACTAATGTGTAATCACTATCTTTCTTAACACTTAAGTTCAAATATCTCCCTCTCTCTCTCTAAAACCCCATTCCCTATTCTCTCACTTTCTCTAAATACTCAACCCGCAATATATCTATCTATCTAAAACCCTATCATCCTTTCTCCCTCTAAACACCTAGCCCCCAATATCTTTCTCTCTCTCTAAATGCCTAACCCCCAATATCTATCCCTCTCTAAACCCATAACCCATAATCTATGTCTCTCTCAAAAACCCTAATATTTTTCTCTCTTGAAACCCCTAACCTCAATATCTCTCTCTCTCTAAAACTCTAAACCCCAAGATATATATCCCTCTCTCTCTCTCTCTAAAACCATAGCCCCCAATCTCTCTATCCCTCTCTCTCTCTAAAACCCTAACCCCCAATCTCTCCATCCCTCTCTCTCTCTAAGAACATAAGCTCTAGTCTCTCTCCCTCATCTCTCTCTAAACCCCTAACCCACTATCTCTCTCTTTCTCTCTCTCGAAACCCCTAACCCCCAGCCTCTCTTTCTCTCTCTCTAAACCCTTAAACCCTGATCTCTCTTTTTCTCTCTCTATAAACCCCTAACCCCTTATATATATCTCTCTCTAGATCCATAACTTTGAATATATCTCTCTCTCTCTAAACCTCTAATTCTCATCATGTATTTCTATTTCTCTCTCTAAACCCATAATCCCCAATATCTATCTCTCTAAACTTCTAATGAGAAACACACACAACCTAACCCCTCCTCTCTCTAAACCCTTATCTCTCTCTCTCTCTCTCTAAACCATTAGACCCTAATGTCCTCCCCTCTCTCTATTTCTCTAAAACCCTAACATACAATCTCTCTCTCTTTCGCTCTCTAAACCCCTAACCTCTAATATTTCTATCTCTCTAAGCCTTTAAACCCCAATATCTCTTTGTTCAAATCCATAACCTCCAATCTCTCTCTCTCTCTCTCTCTCTCTCTCTCTCTCTCTCTCTCTCTCTCTCTCTCTAAACCCCTAACCCACAATCCCTCTTTCTCTCTCAAGACCCATGGCCCCCATCTACCTCTCTCTTTAAACCCCTAACCTCACTTTTCGTTGTCTCCCTCTGTTGTTCAGGAATAAACACCCGTATAACCTAGGGTCTGGGGTTACCAACTTACTTCTAAAACTTGCAGACAATCAACTTTAGCTAAGTACAGAAAGCAAATACGAAGAAATATTGGACTCACCCGATTACCAATGGTTGATCCAAGCTTTGTCTTCTCCCACTCTGATCCTCTCCAAATCTTTCAGGGATGCACCTCCTTCACCTGCAAAGAGAAAATTATCCAAGTACAATCTTATACATGTATATATAATAGGTGAGATAAACAACATATATAGTGCTTAATCAAATATATTCATCAACCCTAATACATGAAAGAGACTCAACACAAAGTTGGAAGAAGAATTCTCTTTATTAACAATCAGTGAATAAGATAAGTGTACAACCCAACACCTAAGACAAGGACTCCTCTGCAACCAAAGGACTCTGAGTTTTGCTGCTCCAACGACTTCTGAAGATATACCACAAGCATAACTTTGCTCTCCAAAATTGATTCTCCTAATGCCCTCCCCAAGGCCTCTATTTATACTTTAGGAAATAGAGCATTTTCGAAGGTTCAGGAGGTTGAGACAGTTGACATGGTTAATGATTAGGGCTCAACTAATCTCCATTAATCATGTTTTATATTTTTTAATGTCAAATGGATGTGTACGCGACTATTAATATAGGCAACCCGCGTATGAAACGTGAGTTGCTTAAAGGAAACCCATGTATAGATCTATACACGGGTTGCAATAGACATAGTCACATACAGTATGTAAGTTGTCAATGGGAATAGTCGCATACGTACATGAGTTGCAATGAAGATAGTTGCATACGCCCATCAACACATAGAAAAATAATATGGCATGCTAGTTGGAGGATAAATGCATCTCATGTCATGCCCGTCTATAGTGTTTTGGAAAACTTCAATCCAGAAATGTCCTTTTGTGTACCAATATAAGGAATATCGACACTCGGATGGAGAAGTGCCATTTGGTTTGATAATAGATGCCCCCTAATGTGTGAGGTCAGAGGGAAGCGATGGCCGAAATACATTATAATCATTATCTGTGGAGAACTCAGAAGTCCAATGGAGAAAAGGTAGTACCTGAAACAAATACATAATAATGTCATATACAAATTCATATCTAAGGATGCTCTGTTCAATATACTGGAACACTAGCTCCTTTACAATATTCGAGTACATCATATAGTACTGGTACAAGACCACCTATATTACAAAGGTGGATCGAAGCCACAATATACAATAATGATGAGTCTTCAAAGATCTGGAAGCTGTTTAAATAAGTACAACATAATCTTGAGCAACTTAGTCCATAGATAGGAAACTAAGGTATTCATCAAGAAATCCCAAAGAACCAGTACAATCCGAGCCATATGAATAGATGTAAGTTGAATTTGAACATGGAGCGGATTCAATAGATTGTCAATCAATAGGTGATAATTGACAACTACAGCAAAGGAATTCACTAATAATGAAAGTGAATCCTAAGGTACAATCATGAAAAATCTAGGTCTTCGTCATCAAGGAGTGCTGATGAGGAACCATACTGTGATAAGGGAGGCAATAGATCCTCCAACGGATCACAAGAGTGACTAGGAATTGGGTAAAGGAAGGGAAACACAAGTGCTAATAGATACAATAATGATGGAATCAGGATATAGATCAGATACTGGGTTAAGTCCTTGAACATTGAGCATGACATAGAGATGAGCCGAGGTAGCTTTTAACTTTACAGATAGAACAACTAGACTTATCTATCATGTAGGAGACATGATCAGATTCCCCAAGTAGAATTGACAAGAGGAGGAGTAAGAAACTCAAAGTAATAGCTGAACTGAAAGTGAACACTGAGACATGAGTATCAGAAAAGACAGAGAGTTCTATGTTCAAGGATGACATGCTGCCACTAACTCAGAACCAAAAGAAAACTTCTTCCTTACCTTCCCTGTTATATTTTAATGCATCCAAGAAATTCAACTCGAGTCTCTCTTCATTTTTTGACAAGATTGAAGAGAAGAGGGAATAATGCTTGATAGTGTCACTAATTCTTGGATTTCATGAGCCCACACTAGTACATGATCACTTGGCGTTTTCATGTTTAGAGAGTTTGAAATCTCTGAACAAGACTCCAAGGGGTCCTTTTTCATCCAATTTAGTCTCATGAGGCCAAAAAAGTATAAAACATACCATAGAAGAACTCTCTTAACTTCCGTAGAAGAAAAGGTGAACCTTTTTCGTACTTAGTCAGGGAGGTCCGAAAAAGGTTAAATTACCACCTACCTAATGCTCCTTTGAGAGCAGCATATAGCTTGAGTTTTATGAGTGTGAAGAAAAGCAACATCACTCGAAAAGATCCATTTGAGTACGAGAAATGGGGCTTACAAAAAAAAATCTATGCTTTGTTCTTAGTGTTTAATGAGCATGACAAAGACATAAATTACACTCATAATCTTTTTCATGTTTAGGTCCAGATCATGAAAAAGAGAAAACTGAGCTCATATCAGGTGTTCCTTTTCTGTAAATTTAGTCCCTTAGGTCTGGAAAAGTGATAAACCTGTACCTGAGAATACTCTTCTCCATTCCATAGACAAGAGAGTGATCATTTCTCATATTATTCCACATGGTCTGAGAAAGAGATAACCTACCACCAATGTGGATGCCCATTCACATATTCTTAATGATCTTGAACAGACAAGTTTACTCAGTAATCAAGTCTGTTTTAAGGAGTTAGACCTGGGCCTAAAGAAACTCCATAAAGGCGGGGATCCCTATAAATGGATAGCTTATAAAAAGAGACCAAAATGAGGCTCAATTTGGTGTGAAAAATAGCTAAAACGATTAAACTGTACCTAAGACAACAACAAAATGAGTATCGACAGACAAAATAGGTTCTAAATGAAGATACTCATGAGAGGAAATCCCTATCCACGAAAGAATAATTGTAAAGACAAGGAGCTAATGGTTAAAAATACCATAGTCCGTGATCAAAATTTTAATTGCTACGTTTAAGATGGAGTAGGTATAAATGCAGAATGCATGTGAAACGACAAAAAACCATCCTATATGAGAAAAAAAACCTTCAAACGATAATAAACATGTTACAAGGAAAAAAGATATGGTATTAGTTTTATAAATTATGAACTATAGGGAAAAACCCCACTTGAAAAATAATTTTTCTATAAATAGTTCAAAACATAAATAAAAACTCACAATTTTGATTTTTAACCATAAAAGACAAGTTTATACCTCTATCTTCAATTGCTCGGTGTGGATGATTCGATGGACCATTTCCAAATCCGCAAGTGTAAGGTAATACTGCACTCCATGCTCTTTCATTTGAACCAAGCAATTATTAAAATTGAGCCCTAGTTTCATATTTTTAAGCACCTTAAAAAAGAAACGCTATGTACGTAGGTTTGATATGTTAAAAGTCACATACTCACATTCTGTACGTGGGTTTCCTAAAGGAAAGTCACGTACAGTATGCGGCTTTCCTTAATAGACAGTCACGTACACTGCATGAGGTGAAAAATGACTATGTAGGGTCAAAATTTCAAAACTTGATATGAAACTAAGGTTTGAAATTGCTTGTTTATTAGGTTGAAAGATGGTGCTTGAGTGGAGGGAGCAAAAAAACGAAGACATGGACCAAAAAGAACTCCAAGATGCCCCCACCATGAATGTTTTATGTGAAAGTGGGTTGTTAAAGTTTTTATGTACCTCACCTATGCGGGCCAATGTCCGCCTCTTAGAGTTCCTGATAAATTATTGGCATCATGACTTGGGCATGTTCGACCTTCAAGGTGAGTCTTTGGAGATTACTTCAGAGGATGTCTATTTCATTAGTGGTCTATCATGATGGGGAGATCTGGTAAACTTGGAAGGCACCGACAGAGGCAGTGACCCTCTAAGTGTACATAACTATATTGATATATACTGTGCACTAGACACAAAAAAGAGGGGTACCTGCATCCCTATTGTTCACATACGCAACCATCCTTTACAGGTGTTGACGAGTACTATAGTGAGGGTTGCAGGGTCATCATCACTTCACCTTACAACTCAGAACTAGATGAGACTAGTAGTGGATTGTATGCAGGGAGCCCTATATGACTGGTGCTTGGGAGTGATCCCGATTATGAGAAAATAGCTCTCTAACTGCAAAAGAGGTAGGAGGAATAATTTTGGATATTCTAGCATACTAGTAGCCTTCTTATTTGAGAGAGTGTCGGGATTGAGTCCAGCAGTACCCTTTCCAGTCCATTCTCCTCATCAACCTAAGCTGAGTAGATGGGGAGTTATCTTCCTCCGCCAGGGAGGTGGTGGCTCAGTGTAGAGTGTTTATGATGACGACTTCTACTTTTGGTGGGAGCGACAGTTTCCAGCTTTGGAGCAGTTGCCATATCCTGGAATGGACTTTCGTGGTGATCCTGACCTCATCCTCCCTCAAGGAGGAGCATGGGGAGAGTTAGGTAATTTTTTTATTTTCAAAATTTCAAAATTTTTATGAATTTTAAATATAGAGATATATACATATGTATAAGAGTTCTAATCCTTTAAACATGTCAAAATGCATATATTGGACCAGGCCGCCCTGCACGGCATCCACGCATGTATGTGCATCTTGTCTTGGGAGAATACTAGGGATTGATTAGGGTTCTTGAGGGGAAGATAGCTAGGCTTACCTAGAGAGTGCCCACCTTATGGATTGAGCACATCCCAACCATCATGCAGGAGTTCATGGTTGGTGTACCACCTGTCTGGATATGCCTTTTGAGGCAGGTAGCCAAAGAAGTATTGGTATACATAGATGTTGTTGAGGCTGCTAAAGCCAAGGAGGCTAAATAAGCCATAGTGCAGGGAGACCGGGGGGACCAAGGTGGTCTACCTTAGATCTAGGAGCATTTGATGGACTTCGATCCATATTTTGTATATTTTTTATATATTATATAGTTATGACTGGATCTGAGGATCAAAGACTCGACCTATCTATATGGACAGATATTCACACACACATATATATATTGCCAGTTTATTTACAAATGTTTTTTATCTGTTTGTCATATATTTTTATGAAATATGTGTTAAATGCAAATCCAAGATGTAATTAGCGTATGCATCAGTTAATGAATTTTGATTCCTTGGAATAGGATTGAATGTAATGAACTCAAAATTTATTTCCAATAACCTAACTTGCATAAACTGACATAATAGAATAGGGTTCCACACCTGATAAGCCCGATTGAGCTGGGAAACCACTAGTTGAGAGTCCAGATAGAATTCTAGGTGAGTGATACCACATGACAAAGAATCCCATAGAAGCTCAATGACAGCCCTATACTCAGTGACATTATTAAAAGCAAGACCTAAGCAAGCACCTCCTAAGGCAACTAACTACCATGAGGGTGAATAAATGACCCATGCAGCTGAAGCTAGATTGCAATTGTGGCAACTGGCACCATTAGTGAAACCTATGAACCTCTTAGAAGACATCTAAAACAATCAACAGTTGGTATAAAAAACACAAACCGACAAACTAGTGTACATAAAAATACATACAATAAAAGAAAAGAAAGAGTGCTAAGCCTAAGCATAGTAATTTTTTAGGTAGAGCCCATTTCTAGGCTCAGGAAACGTATTCCCATCAAAATCAATTAATTCATATGCACCCTTCTTTAACACCTTTGACACAACATATGGTCCCAACCACATAGACCTAAACTTTCCTGCCCCTAGGGGTTCTTTGTCTTGGTCCCAGAGTAATACAAGCTCCCCTTCAGAGAAAATTCGAGGCTTAACCAACTTATCATATTGGATTTTGACCCTATTTTTATGAGCTTGGCTTACTGTCAGCACATCTATACACTATTCATCAAGATGTTCTAAATGTACTAAATGTTATTCAAGCTCTGTCGTATCAGGTAACACATGAATAACAATTATTAAGGACGGGATTTCACATTCAATCGGGGTAACGGCTTCCACTCCATGAACAAGTTGGAAGGGGGAGAAACCCATAGAAGTTTTTACATTAGTTCGATATGCCCAAAGTGCAGGGTACAACATGATATGCCAGTTAGAATGGGATGCATTAATAGTACGTTTGAGGATAGTTATCAAAGTTTTATTAATATCCTCGACCTGACCATTTGCTTGATGATAGAATGAAGATGAATGTTCTTGTTTATATCCTATCATAGTGGTCAGTTTCGTCATCATGCTATTTTGAAAATGACTGCCATGTTTAGTGAAAATCACCTTGGGTATACCGAATCATGTTATAATTTTCTTAAACACAAAAAAGCTGCAGTTTCCTTGTCAGCTCTAAATATGGGCATTTCCTCTGCCCATTTTTGTAAAATAATTCACAGCGATAATGATATGTTTGTGCCCCCCAGCTGAGGTTGGGTTACACGTCACATAATCAATCCCCCACTTAACGAAGGGGCCCATCGAGATAACGGGAAATAATGGGGTGGGATTTGACAGCATATTTTTGGTGTAAATATGACAAGGATGACAACACTTCATGGCTTCCACACAATCCTTAAAGATCTTGGGACAAAAATAACCAGCACATAATATATTCTGGGCCATTTCTAACCTAGATAAATGACCCCCACATGCTCCACTATGGGCATCAGTCAGTACAATATCCGCTTCCTCGTGGATAAGACATTGACGCAAAAATGAATCTACCCCCCTATGATATAAAGTATCTCCTATGATGAGGTAGTTCTTGGCATATAGGCATAGTTTACATCTTTCTTCCCACAAGCAAGTTGTAGGATACTTCAAAGTCTAGAGATAGATAAGTATATCTCTGTACCAGGGGTTAGAGGTGGATATCAAGAAGATATGTTCATCTCAGAATGAGTCTTCTTAAATGGCTACATCTTCTTCTGTTGGAAATTATATGATAAGCTCAGCAAAAACTAAGGATTTTTTGGATTTGGCAGATTGAAAATCCAAGTCAAACTCTTGGAGAATGACTATCTATTTGTTGAATTTGCCTCCAACTATCCATCGGGACAAAACATATTGAAAAGGATTAACATCTACCACTACCATTGTAGTCCTTAATAAAATGTAGTGACGTAACCTCTGAACAACATAGACGACGGCTAAGGCCAACTTCTCGACGTGGGAGTACTTGAGTTCACATCCGGCTAAGGCACAACTAAGATAGTAAACGACATGCTCTTGGAGCTTATCATCCTCATGGACTAGGACTACCCCTATGGTTAACTTAGACACGGCCAGAAACAATATAAATCCCTAGAGATATCTGGCGGATGCAATAATGGTGCTGACAACAAAGGTTTTTTCAATTCCTTGAATACGAGTTGTGCAATTTCATCCCATACAAATGGGGTGTCCTATTTTAATAGGCGCATGAAACCCTTAGTAATATTGGCATAGTTTACAATGAAACATCAAAGAAAATTGGACTTTCCCTACAGGAGGAAGATTTATAATGGCCTCTACTTTTAAGGGATCCACCTGAATGCCTTTGTTAGAGACAATGAATCCAAGCAGTCTAAATGAATCGACACAAAACATGAACTTGTGGGGATTCAAGTGGATCTTATAGTATCTGCATTGTTAAAAAATTAAACGCAAGTGATATGGGTGATTGATCCTCTTATGAGAATGTGTCGACAGATCATCAAGGTAAGGTTTGACAATAGTTTTAATATCATGAAAGGAAAAATTCATTGCTTGCTGAAAGGTTGCCCCAACATTTTACAATCCAAAGGGAATTTTCTTGTACGTGAAGGTACCCCAACGACAAATAAAAGCTGTTTTGTGTTGGTCTTCTGGTTTAATTTGAATTTGATTATATCCAGAGAAACCATCCATAAACAAAAAGACTTCACTTCCCACGCAAGAATCAATAATTTGATCTATAAATGGCCTGGGATAGTTTTCCTTGGGATAGGATTTGTTCAAATCTCAAAATTTAGTACAGACACGTATGGTCCCTTGCTTTTTATCAACAGGAACAGGGTTGGATACCCATTCTGTCAAAGCTATGGGATAAATAAAACCAACTTTCAATAGTTTTTCAACTTCAGCCTTTACTGTTGCCACTTTATGCGGGTTTACAGGTCTCAACTTTTGCTAAACGAGTTTAGCATTAGGGTATGTTCGGATCTTGGGCTCGAATATAGATGGATCAATGCCTGGCATATCCTCATATGATGAGGCAAAAGCGTCGCAGAATTCCTTGAACAAGGACATATATATTGCAATATCCTTAGGAGAGCAATTTGCATCAATATATATATTTTCCACAACGTCAGGATTTACAGAGATGTTGATAGGGATGGTAGCAGAAATATTTGCCATGTTCCCCTCAGCAAACATTCCTTCCCTTGGTAAGGGATTGATGGGTGTATCAACATCGTCTGCCAGTCTCATATGAAACTCCTGATTCTCTATCCTGCTTAGCTTTGGAAGAAATAGGATCAATGGTGAAGATATTCATACATATTATCAGGTCCACACATGGCCTCCAGAATGGATTCATCAAAAGGTAAAACCATATCTAAATAGTCTGTAGAATGCAAAGAGTTTTCTTCCCAAGCAGACAAATAGGATTCTTCTAGTTCCTCTGAGACTGTGAGGGGGACCAGAATGGGATCAACAATGGTTTGGGTGATAGCTTGGTAAGCCACTTCCAATACCAATAAGTGCACTTCAGGTTCATGGTGGGAAGGGAGAACCCAAGGATCAGTCCTATCAACAACCGTGGCTATGGACTTCCCCACACTAGTAGAACCTATATAATTAATTGGAGCTGGAAGATCAAATGTGCCCATCAATGATGCATACATTCCAGCCCCTAAGCTCTCTGTAGTAGGTTTCACCTGATCAACCAATGGCATAGTGGACTCATTAGATTCCATGCAGCCTTTTTGAGTGAAACTGAGTTGGTCAACAGTAACCAACTTCCGTTCATGTGGAAACACTACTACTCAAAAGACAATCGATGCAATATCAGACATGGCATAAGTCCAACTTCTTCCCAAGAGAAGGTTATAATCCAAAGGTGCATAAATGACCTATACCTCAACATAAACCACTTTCCCTAGTAGCTTAATTTCAAAAGCCGGTAGGATACCATGTGGACAGAACGACCTTCCATCGAAAGAAGTAAGTAGGGTGTTTGATGGAACTAGCTCTAGGGATCCAAGAGCTTTCCAACAAGACAAGGACATAACACATGTAGGAGAACCCTCATCAACAATTTCCCTTCCAATGGTCTTTCCACCATGGATGACATCTATTGATAATGATACATGATAAGGTAGGTGAATTTTGACATCAAACAAGTAAAATTTCGCCATGAGACGCGATGAGTCCATACTACCTAAGGCTGCTAAAAGTGCATCCCACTGGGCAAGACAACTTTGTAACACCTCTAAAGCCGACATCGCACAAGGAGCTTGGGATAAGTATTCAACTATAGAGTAATTTGCTGCAGCCCTAGCATTAGGATTATGCAAGGTATTTTTAAAGACACCTTTCGGTATCTTGGGCATAGTTTCGGTAGATTTCTCATCGTGAGAGCGTTAGAAGTTTCGCCTATGGACTTACCCTTCTCCGAGGTCTATTTTTCATAGTTCTTATTCCTGGTCTATATTAAAGTTTGAGATCGAACCATGTTCATATAGTTGGGGTCAAGGGCATTTGGAGTGCCCCCTGCTACACTTGAAGCTGAAGCAAAATTCTAGCCTTGGGGAAAAGGATCCTTCAGGACAACCAGTTGTTGAGCTTTTAGTAGCTTTTGAGCTTGTTCCACAAGGGGACAAATATGGGTGAGGTTATCTTCATGGCACAACTTACATGGAAATTTCACCTTTTTCTTTTCTTTCTTGCCCCCATCAGCATTGTTTGTGGGTTTTTTCTTGTTTTGGTTTCCTTCCCCTTTCTTTCCTCTCTTCTTTTTCCCACCAGGCTGCTGATTGCCCTTTTGACAGGTCTGTGCAAAAAAAAATTCATTTTGGGGTGAGGGGGAAGCATTTGCTTCCTCTTCCATAGAATGTTTAATGGACAGCTAGTGGAGCTGTTTGGCCAAAGATTCTACAGTGGGAGAATTTATGGAGCCCACCACACCATCAACATGGGGTCCATGCTTAGGTTTCTTTGCATCGTGGGTTGGCCTCGGTGCCTTAGGGATAATCTCATATAAGATCCTAGACTGAGAGTAAATCAAATCTAGTTGTTAGGCCCTGAGGATAGCTTCTTCCTCATTCGTCACTTCTGAAGTAGATACGTCCTTAGATATATAAGGCAATAGGGATTTAAGGAACCACTCTAATAAGAACTTAGGAGGAATAGTGGCTTTAATAAGGCTCTTTCACCTCCTCCACTCTTCTGTGATCTGAGATGTGGGTGTCCTTGTTCTGCCAAAAGGTAGATAACAAGTCCATTTCGAAATCATATCATACATGAAGCTGAAGGTGACTAAGGAATGCATTAGCCAAGTCCCAAAAACTACTAAACGCAGCAGAAGGCAACTCAATGTACCATTTTGTTGTAGTATTCATCAATGTTCTTTGGAATGGCCTCAACCAAACTGAATCTTCATTCAGTGAGTTGGAAGAACACCATAAATGAAAAGTGGTGGCATGAGCCCTAGGATCTTCGCCAACTTTTCCTTCGAATTTTGGGATGTCCGAGGGAAATTTGGTGGGGACAGGTGGCCAGGAGGGATCATGCCTCACCAGGTCATTCATCAATTTAGACAAATCTGCCAAGTTTAACATTGCCAAGAAAGGAAGCTTAGGTCTAACCAGAGCACTAAAAGTACCAAAATGGGGATTAGAGGGACTTGCCCCCAAATTCCCATATGTGAAGGTGGGGTTTCCCCCTGCCACTAGTTGTGAAGTGGATGAGTTACTTTGGAATAGATTCCATTCGTAAGCCACATGATTGTTTGTGTGAGGTGTAGTATAAGAGGTTCTAGCTACCCAAGTTGAAACTAGGGTTTGAAATACAGGAGGAGGTATCTCTCTGCTACAAAAAAAAAGGGAGAGCTCGTGAATGGAGTTGAAACTAAAGTTTGAAAACCTTGACCATAAGGTTTAGTGTTTCCAAACTGAACCCCTACATAAGAGGGTGATGGGCCTAAATAGGGAGTGGATGTGAGAATATGACCCCCATTCCAAGGAAATCCTTGGACGAAAGCCAAGGATCCTATAGGACCAATCTGGGTAGTGTGTGTCAAGGAGGTAGGAATTGTAGGTATACTAGGAATCCCAGTAACCATACCACCAGAAGCACCTGCTAGGAATGTAGGAACTAGCAGCTGAACCACTCAGCTCGCTGGAGTTAAGGGCATAGTAGGTATGCTTGATCTTAGGGCACTTACCAGGGGAGGTAGCACCCATTCATCCAGAGTGGATGAGGTGGAAATAAAAGAGATTTCTCCTATAGTAGACATTATCCTTCCCATAGGGACACCAATCATGGGTGGGTCAAAAGGACAAACCTGGATGGTCACTGGATCATTTAAGTTAGTTAAGGGTGTATTAAAATTCCTTGCAAACTCATCAGCCTGCAAGTATTCTATCTCAACTGTGTTTAAATCAAGATGGTTTTCCCTAAGTTCTAGTTCACCCAGAACTTAACTGACTCCTATCAGTACAAAAGAACCATTTGTGTCCAATATCTGCCTTTGAGGGGGAGGTGGAGGTTCCAATATGATGAGAGGAGGAAGGTTTTTCAACCTTTGTGACCTTCTGATAGGTAGGTCCTCCATGAATGTAAATTAAATTATTCAAACCCTAAGGTCAACTAAACAGAAAATAACCATAGATCAATCACTACGAAAATTCCTAAATTCTTAACAGTCATAAAGGGTAAAAGATATACTTTCCCAAAGAAAGTTGAAAGACAGTTTCCTGGCATCCTTGAAGAGGTTCTTAGGCACAAGTGGAGGAATCACCCACCACCCTTTTTAACCCAAAAATACCCCACATAACTCTCAATGGCCTATGCCACCTAAGGACACCATCTCACAACCCCCATTTCACTCCATAATACCTTCCATTTGACCCCCACACCTCCAGAAGATCCCTAGGATGAAGAAAAGGGCTAAAAACCCCAAAAAGGAGCCCAAAATGGCCCCCTAGGAGCTAAAGCCCTAAAAAAGGGGCTAAACCTCTAAAAGGGGCTAAACCCCTAAAAGGGGCCAAAGTTAGGGCGAAAGGGGCTAAAGCCCTGACTAAGGGCTTAAAACCCTAAAATCCCTTGGAAAAACTAGAAAAGGAGGGCGAGGGGTCACTCTCAAAACACTCCTCCCTTGCCTATTGTTATGCTACATGTGGATGCTTTGAGACCTTTGCCTCTCAAACCACCCACACTACCTCTCCTACATCTACATCCCATCAAGCCATTGCTTCCCAACTAAGAGAGAGATTCTACCATGAGCTAGAGCATGGTGGCCCATTTCCACCCAAGTGAGGTATAGCATTTCTTTTCATGTTTGTTTAATTGTTTTTTCTTTCTAACTGTTATTTTTATTTGTAGGTTCTATTGTTGCCATTGTTTGCAAGTTTACCATTATACTAGCTTAGGTTTCTTGTAGGTTTCAAGGAGGCAGAACCCTAACCCATTTTCTATAGAGGGGGTCACAAGGGTTTCGTCTCCCTCTTTATTTTCTGTTATTAGCTCATAGTTTAGTCTAGCTTTAGTTTTCTGTCACTAGATTATCTTAGTTTATTTCACTGTTCTATTTATGCTATTTTCCATTTTGTTTTTTCCTATTTTCAAAGAGTAGGAACCTACCCTTGTGCCCTATAGGCATAAGGGAGCCATTCTTGTTCCTATAGTGAGGAAAAATCCTCACTACAACTTTGGCGACCATACTAGGTCGATCCCACAAAATCCCTGGTCCAAAAATTTCAAGTTTTCAAGTTTTTTCAATTTTACCCTAGTTTTCAGAAATCCTATGTTAGATCCATCTTAAATATTGTTTATTTCCTATTTTAGTCAGTTTCGAAGCCTTTGCTAGGCCGAGCTGATTTAGACTGACCCCAGTACCAGTTATTGTCACCCATATTTGACCCTACCTCACCAAAAAACCCCTTTCCGGAGTAGGGCACTCTTATAGGGGCAAAAGGTGAGATTGGGGTGCTCTTAATGAATAGATAGGTGTGCCTAGGGCACACTTAATCCCCAAATAGGCATGAATTCATCCCAAGAGCTCAAGTTGCAGCTAGTTTTGCATTCTATGTGACCCCCTCACTCATTTCTGGAAAAATATCATGGTCCCCTTGCTAGATTCGGTCAGAAATGTGCGGACTGTCACACAGAAGTTGAATTTAAGTTTAATTGACAGTAATTTCCAATTTCAAAGGACTGTTAGTGCAGCCCAGCCGCCTCTGTCCACCATTGCAGGTTTTTTTAGTTCCAGTTTTTATTTTCTACAAATCAATCCATGAACAATGTGTAAATGTTAAATCAATCATTAAGGATTAATAAAATGAACAAGTCTAACTAAAAGTAACCTAAAAATAACCATCTTGCTGCCCCCTTCCTCCTCTACCCAGTCATCACCCTCTGGGTTATTATGGGATACAACAAAGGGTAAGCTCATATAGATCTAGGCACTCCATGGTATTTTTCCCAAACCACTAAAACTGGGTGACCTTGAAGGTAGAGGGGGTAGAGAAGGAGGGCTTCTCACGATGCTAAGCGTCATCCTTTTTGACCAACCTAGCATCCAGGAGGTGACCTGAGGATCTATGAATGGGATTAGTCCCATTGTGTTGAGATCCCATCACCTTCTCTTGGTTTGAAGAAGAATATCACTGATAGGTAGACATTTAGTTAGGCTAGCAATCCAAGGTTAATCGCTGTACTTGCTTACAAATTTTTGTTTACATTTGCATACAAAACCATGATATGAACTCTACCATGAATTCATAAACCATATTGAAACAAGCAAACCAACACACCATACCAAATAATCAACCCAAATCAATTCATGACGCTGAGTAAGCCTTAAAATTTACCAAATTTACACTAAGTTCAATCAATTATGCAGTCTTTGAGGACATAAGTCCTCGACTGCTTCAACTATGGGAAGTACTTGGGATTTGCACAGAAAATCATTGTGAGGAGTACCACAGGAACCCCAAAGTGGTTGGCTGTTGAGAGGAATTGCCAAGCGAAACGGGAAAATATCATTGAAACTGGGGTCCAAATCTCATTGAAGGTGGATGAGAGACCACCGTCAGCTAATAGGAATCCATTGAAACTGAGGTCCAAATATCATAACTACCAGTTTCATACACAAAAGTGAACACAATTGATCCTCCATGATCTTCCTCACGCCTAAGAGGTGAACCACCACCATTTGGAACACTTGATCAGCATCGTCGAAGCTTCTCTCAGCGATCTCCCACATCGTCAAGGGGCCACACAGCCTCTGATTCTGATTTAGACCCATATCAGTCTGAGCCAGACCTCCACACCACACCATCAAGCCCCATGGCTAGTGCAAACTCGTATCCATTTTCTAGCCTAACCTTAGTAAGTGGACCCATGTCCACATCACAACCCGTCACCCACAACTTGGCAAGTGGACCAAGCACAGTCATGCATATTTCCATTAGCCAATTGCCACCACCCATAGTGACTAGCCAAGCTGGTCCAGTGGTAACATACGGGGGCAGTGGCCCCTCCACACAAACTGCCGCTCTGGCCACACAGGGGGGCAGTGCATTGTCCACCTACATTGCCCCTACTATCATACATGGGGGAAATGCTCCCGCCACCCATATCGCCCCCCACACTACACTTGGGGGCATTGGCCTATCCGCAATGGTGCCACCACAAGCACCCCCAGCCATGCAGATGCATTATGCACTTGAAAACCCCATCCCACATCAACTTCGGGTCAAATATACCCTTCATGGCTCGTCTGAACTTTCTTGACCTGGCTAGATTAACAAACGACCCCATCCGCCACCAAGATTTTTGGCCACCCATGCCAACTAAGCTACCATCAGACATCCCCAAGTTTGAAGGAAAAGCTGGGGAATGTCCCCAAAACCACATAATGACATTCCATCTATGGTGCTCATCCTACATCATTGTAGACAACTCCATTAGGCTGAGGTTGTTCCAATGCACCCTTATAGGTGTCACAGCCAAATGGTACATTGAGCTGCCATAAGCCAAGTACCCCGACTTCAACTCCCTATCCTTCATGTTCCTACAGTATTTTCAACTCCCTGTCAGATATGACGAGGGGGTGGAGATCCTATTATCCTATCGCCAAAGAACTGCCACACACATAACTGACCATATCCATGAGTGGCAATGACAGTGCAGCTTATGCAAAATCCAACTAGACAATAGGATCTTCTTGGATTGGTTCCTTAAGTCTTTGCTCCCACCCATTGCAAAGGACGTCACATCTGAACATCCCCAATCTGAAGAAGAGGCCATACTAAAGGCCCAACAATATGACTTGATCTACTATCATTCTAGATACTTGTACACTGTCATTCCAGACACTCCCCATCCGAGTACCTCCTACCATGATGCATCGGGGGCACCCCATGCGACAGACGGAATCATAGGTTCAGTCTCCCAACAACCATATCCTCGACCGACACCACCTGCCATTGCACTTCAACCAAGAAACACTGCTAATGTTGCTTACCAAAACCAAGCTCTGGACTATGCTAAAATGATGTCCCAGTCCAAAGCAACAACATCTTTCACACAACCTGTGCCACCGTAGCAGGCTCAGGCCATGGCTTGGCCAACACAACATTATGTGGGGCAAATTCTGACATTTGTGGCACCACCACCACCACAAATATACTATGCACTACCAGTGCAACAAGCTCAAGCCCCTGCCCCTGCTCCACCCACTTCATTGGGACAAGTGTTCACACAACAAAATCGTTCCAACCAGCCTTCCCCCAACAATCAACAAGGGAAAGCTAGAAACAACTGGCCCCGTAACCAACCCAATAACCAAGGACAAGTTTTCTCACAACCAAACCCTCCCAATAATGACGTGGCTAACCGGCCAGCCCAAAACCCCCCATGACAGAATGCACCAAGACGCAATGCTCTGTTGCGCACAAACTAACCTTGTACACTCTGTGATGTTTATGGGCATTACACATTTGAGTGTCCCCTCATGGCTCATGCTAACCAGGCCATTAAATGAGGCCCAACAGGCCACCAATGCTCCCAATCAAGCCCAACCCAACCACGCACCATAAGGACCTCCTACCATGGTGCTTCAAACCCACTACTAGTCCAAGGATTGGTGGCAGCCACTCCCCTTCCCCAAGCCAATCCCAACACTCCGGGGGCACCGCCCACAGCCGAAACATATGTTCACCACTTGCTAGCCATGACCACTGAAGAGGTCAACTTACAGACTAGATGAAATCAGTACGGTACCACCACTGAACCTGCCAACTCATTAGCAACATCCATGTCTAAGACAACCAACCTACCTCTCCAGCTACCCCCATTCCTACGCCCCCCCATACGTAGAATGGCCAATAATGCCACAGCTAGAGCTACAGTTAGCTATAGCATTGTGGATGATTTGGCCCAAAATCCAACTGCCATGTCTGCTCTTGAGGTACTTAGAACATGCCCAACACGATGGAAAGCCTTGCTAGCTGCTCTAGGGGCAGTAGACCCCTCTGAATCCAAGTTAATCACATTTGACATGGAGAATGGGGAACCACGCATGCCCTCCACTATCGCCTTCCAAATCCCAATGTCCATTCGGAATTTGGTTGTGCACTAATGCATAGTGGATGAGGGGGCATCCACATGTGTCATGTCTACCTTGGTTTGGCAGAAGCTTGGATCACCAATTCTGCAACTATCCTCCACGACTCTGCAAGCTTATGATGGACATCCCACTAAAGCCCAAGGAATCCTCCCCTATGTCCCCATCACGTTAGCTGGGAAGATAGTCGTGATTGACATCGATGTCATCAATGCTCAACTGGACTACAACCTCCTCCTTAGAAGGATTTACATGTATACCATGCAAGCCGTCGCATCAACTATCTTTCACCTCATGATGTTCCCCCAGGAAGGGAAGATTGTGACGGTTGACCAGCTCACCTACCATGATCTACAAGGGTTAACAGTGCCTGCCAACATTATCCCTACCATCACCACCATTAAGCCGCAAGGGGCGACTGCACACACTAACATCATCCCTGCAACCAACATTGTGGTTGAAAACACACCAGGCTCCCCACTGTTGAATATGGGCCCTAGGTTGTTTACCGATCCCACCATGATGGCTCCTTTCCCATTGGTGTCACCACCACCAACACAAAAGCAAAATGTGGACTTATGCATGGTCTCGTCTAGCACTGCTACACCTAAACAACAACCGCATCCGCATCCCCAACCACAACCACAACATCATCCACAGCCACAACGCCAACAACAGCTGCAACATCATCTCAACTGTAGCACTATGCATAGCGACAACCACAACTGCACCCCCACATGTAACCAGCTGGGAGGTATGTGCACTCATCTCCGGTCCATACAATTCCCTTCCTCTTTCCCCCACTTGGTGTCATGAGCAAGCCAGTCATGGACACCTTAAGCCTACCCAACTTTACGTTTGGGATCCTGGTGTGCTATCTAGATCCACCAACTCAACTAGCAGTGCCCCAGGTTGTTTTAACCCCAGTACAACCTATTGCAGTTGAGTCTCACCCCCTTCCCAGTCTGCATAAGCCAACCACCGCACCTGCACCCACACTTCCCCAACCCAAAAAGGATAGGGGAAAGAACACCAAAGCCACTACAGAACCACGACAAGTCCCACCTTATGCCGTATGTGAACAACAGGTCCATCCAACTCAGAGTTACCCTAAAATTCCACTGATCCATGCGCATCTGGATGCCATGGATACAAACGAAAATATCCCTGTGGTTGAAATCCCAACTGCGCCACTAGTAAGGAATAGGCCATTGGGGACAAACCATGCTTGTGCCCTTTGCAGCTTGTATGGAAATTACTCCCACCATTTCCAAGACCTACCTTAATTTTGAATGGATCTTGCTGACCTCCATCACCATTCCCTTGAGTCTGAGATCACTTTGATCGAAGAAGTTCACCCACCACCACCTTCTTCAAACACCATGTCCATCTACATGATGTCTAGTTCCACCGACTTGCTCATCTCCATCGATGGTCCATCAGACCTGTCACTTCGTTGCTTCAACAATGATGAGGATATACTTGAAGCTATGGCTGCCCTGGAATACCCATGGGATGACATGCACCATGGCTCGTTCTTCCTCCTGGAAGAGCTTGTGTTGCAATCCAACTAGTTTTCCATGGAGACCAAAGATTTCATCCATGGGAAGGTTGACTGGTTCAAGAAACCAATCCTAGCACCCGATTCCTTCGAAGAAGGGAACATGGGGAACATTTCACCAACAATTAAAATCGACATCTCAACCAACTCTGAGATCGTTGAAGAAATCATGTTGGGGGCATCTTGCTCCCTGAAAGAGGTCGATGCCTACACCGCTCTCTTCCAAGAATTCCATAACATCTTCACTTGGTCATACACTAAAATTCCCGGCTTAGATCCATCCATCGTGGAGCACCACATCAACACATGGCTTGATGTGACACTCGTCTGCCAGAAGCAACGACCCATCCATCCATCCAAAGTGGCTGTAGTGAAAGCCAATATAGAGAAGCTGTGCATAGCTAACTTCATTTATCCCATTGCATAGATAGCTTGGGTTTCTAATCCTATTCCCATGAATAAAAAATAGGGTACCATTCACGTGTGCACAGACTTCCACAATATTAATGGGGCATGTCCCAAAGACAACTCCCCACCCCGTTCATCGACCAGATCATCGATGCATGCGTCGGACATGAAGCCTTCTCCTTCATGGATGTATTTTCTAGCTACAACCAAATACAAATACGGAAAGAAGACTGTTACAAAATTTCATTCACAACCACATGGGGCACATTCACCTACCGATTCATGTCCTTTGGCCTCAAAAATGTTGGAGCCACCTTCTAGCACACCATGACATATTGTTTCCACAATTTAATTCACATCATCTTGGTCTACTTGGACGATCTCACCACTCGATCATGAAAACAAGCATAACATATAGATGACTTGTGACAAGTCTTTTTACATTGCCGCAAGTACAACATCCACCTGAACCCCCTCAAGTGTGTTTTATGTGTCCTAGGAGGTCGTTTACTCAGATTTATCATCTCCAACAAAGGGATAATGGTAGATCCCCTCAAAGTTTAGGCCATCCTTGATCTTCCTTCCCCAAGAACTCTGCACCAACTACAAAGCCTACAATGCAAGGCCAACCTCCTTTGCCGCTTTGTGCCAGAGTATGCAACAAAATCCTATGGATTCATCCGCCTGCTCCACACAAAAATCCCCTTTGTTTGGGATCAACAAGCACAAGAATCTTTCAAGGCACTCAAACAAGCCATGGCTTCTACACCATTACTCTCACCACCATATTTCACTCGAGACTTCATCGTTTATGTGTCAGCCTCAAGAAATGCCATTGCTAGAGTCTTGGTCCAAGAATATGATGCTCACCATGAGCACGTGATTTACTACATCAATCAAAATCTAACAGGACCCCCATTACGATACTCACCCAAGGAGAAATTATCCCTTGCCATCGTCTTCTCGGCTCAAAAATTGCGCCACTACATCATTGCCAACCATACATGTGTAGTGGCTGATTCAAACCCAATGCGGTATCTATTAAGCCGCCGCCTTCTACAAGGTCGAGCAGCCAAGTGGGTGGTCATCCTCTAAGAGTTCAACCTAGAATTTGTGTCTCCCAAAAGCACAAAGGCACTCACACTAGCCACACTCATGACCGATCTTCCCCCATTAACTGCATCATCACCCCCCAAGGATGATCTCCTTGATGATTTCCTATTCGTCATATCTACAAACGACCCATGGTATGGGGACATCCTTCTCTATTTACGAATGAAAAAGTTCCGAGCACACTTCAATCATGAGGATAGGCGACGCATCCAACATCAAGCCATTTGCCACTTGCTGATTGGAGATGTTCTGTATCATCAAGGCATTGATACCATCCTACATCGTTGCCTCACCCATGACGAGGCTGAGAGCATCCTCAATGATAGTCATAGTGGAGCCTATGGTGGTCACCTTTCAGGCCTAGCAACTGCCCAAAATATTCCATGCATCAGCTATTTATGTCCCTCCATCTTTGCTGATTGCATAGAGGTAGTCAAACATTGCCGCAGCTATCAGCGTTTTGCCCCAAATGCAAGAAACCCCCTGCACCATTACACCTCGTAGTCATAGTTGGGTCCTTCTGCAAATGGGCAATCAACTTCATGACCATCAACCCTATTTCAGCTAATGGCCACAAATACATTATCATGGCAGTCGATTACTTCACCAAGTGGGCCGAAGCCATGCCCACATTTGATTGCAAAGCCAAAACCGCGGCACATTTCTTCTTCAACCATGTCATTACAAGGTTTGGTGTCCCTAAACAGTTAGTATTAGACCATGGGGCACACTTCCAAGACACTCTGTGGACTGAACTAACAACCATGTTGAAGTTCGAACACCAATATTCATCATCCTACTACCCCCAAGGCAATGGCCAAGTTGAAGCAGTCAACAAAATCATCAAAACAATGTTCCAACGGATGGTAGGAAATCACAAAACTAACTGGCATCACATGCTATTCTCTGCCCTATGGTATTATCACACATCCACAAAATCCACAACCAGTTTCACCCCTTTCCACCTAGTACATGGCATCGAATCAGTGCTCCCTATAGAGTGCCAAATCCCATCTCTTCGCCTCATGGTGGAACTCCTTCCTAATACTTCACCTTTATAAGAATGGATCCTCCAACTTGAGCAAACCATAGAAGACCATCGAGCTACCCTCCAAGCCATTGAAGCAACAAAAACACAATCAAAGATCCAATATGAATCCCATGTCCACCCTCACACCTTCAACAAAGGTGATGTGGTTCTAGTCTACGACCAACCCAACAATAAATTGGGCAAAAGCAAGTTCAAATCAATGTGGTATGGCCCATACGTCGTCCACCGTTTCCTCGGAAAAGAGGCATACACCCTCATTGACTTTGATGGACAACTCTTGGAGAACCCCCACAATGGGCTCTACCTCAAGAAATTTTTCGCTTAACATCACCAATGAGTCACTTCATTTTCGTTTTCTTGTTTTTCAATGTTTTTTAGCAAAAATCAAAGGAAGCACTATCAGCTGCTAGTCAAAAGTCACCCAAAACCTATTCTAGACACCTCTCACACCTCCGGGATCAAATTTCCATCTCTTTATGAGACCATCATCTCATGTTTAATAAATCAATTTTTGGACCATTTCCCACAAGTCACCTCGATTCACGATCCATGACATGACGATGCAAGTGTCTATGGACCGGTACTCATATCACACTTCTCAACCGCTACTCATGCAAGTTGTCGGGCTGCCACCAATTAAGGAATGTAATTTTAGCTTTTATTTTGTATTTTTAACACATAGATTGTCTTTTCCTTTTACTGCACCTTACGTGGACCTCTGGAGCACTGTCCACAAAATGATTTCTTTTCTTGCACGTATTTGACATATAATTGCCCTTGGACTTGCACTCACATCGCATGTAGTCAAGTTTGTCCAACACAACACACACACACTCTCTCCTAATCTCTATCCGAGAGCCACCACGGTTTACATGCCTCTGCCACATCGTCTCGCAGGCCTCTGTCGTGATCTATCCCATGCATGTATTTGTATGTTTGAGAGCCTTTTGCTCTGTCCAAACTACACAGATTACCTTTGGACCTCTGTCCACCCTCCCAGCATGCGGCACCGCTCATGCCACAGCAGTCGGTTGACCACATTAGAGTTTTGTTTAAGCTCTTTTTTGACTCCTTAAAACAATGAAAAGATCATTAAACGTAGATGCTTCCTTTTCTACTCGCTAAAGTATAGGAACGGGAATCTACATCGTCTTGTTTACCTCATTTTGTGGACCATGTAGACTATCAATTGAAAAGGACATCCTTGGCACACTCAAGCCAAGACCGTACCCCTCTGCATACTTTTATGCTTTCTTAGGCAGAGGGGCCGCACTTTATGAAAAATCTCACCACCGGTTGTCATTAAGCTCTTTTCCAGCCATCTCAACAAGAAAAGATCGCCAAGAAAACTTGGTTTCATTCATGCTCGTAAAAGTATTTGAATGACTGTCCAGTCAGTATAGGTTTAACATTTTCTGGCCTGATTGGACTACCAATGGTAAAGAAGTCTCTCATCCCCTCCAGGATGGGAGAGCTCTCCTATGTATACTTTTATTCTTTTTTGGGCACAGGAGACTACCAACGAAAAGGAGCTCCCATTGGAGTCTTCTTCATGCTTTCAGGCTCTCTAAAATTGAAAGCACCATTGAGCACTTACCTTCTTGGGCTCACCAAAAATCCACAAGATCATACCATAACGGTGTCCCTAGACACCACCCCATAGAAAACAGTTTGGAATCATTCCCACATTGGGTCACCTTTGTTTAGAGTACTCTAAAATGTGTCTTCCTTGGATCCCATCAGTATCAAAAGTGTCCACCTCCTCCAAGCACTTCCCATCTGCAGCGACATTCCCGATATTATAGCTATGATCCCATTCCCATGAGTTAAGTTTCATTTGCTGCCTAGTCCACCCTATTTTCATACTCTGAACAAAGGAAGTTTGAGTCTCCCACTCCCCCCCTACCCCTATTCAATTTTTTACTTCCCTCTCCTCCCCCCCAATTCAGTGAGTCAGTCTACATATTTCTTCACACCTTTTGGTTTTCCACGTCGTGCTCTTGGTCAAGGAAACATCATTGCCTTGACTAGGGGCAGGTCTCCCTCTATCAATGCCAATACATATATTCCATAGGATATACTCAGAGGTCCCTGGACGTTGGTTTCATTAACATCATTGATGAGTTCCTTGGACCACTTGAGAGGATTCATTAGTTCCTCTAGGGATGGTTGTTTCTCATGTGCTTGACTTCAACTCCATCATCGCACCGTTGAGATTTGTACAGGGTTTGTTTCGCACAGTACTTGGTCGAAGACCCCATATATCACCTGACTCTAGCACATTAGTGAGTCCACTCGAGGGACCTAAACAGGTTATGTCCCTTGTGATTTCTGGGTTGCATTGGAGATAGTGATCAAAAGCCCCAACAGTGCTTCGATATAACTTTATGATTGATACAACATACTTGTACCACAGAGACTCTGACTCTCAATCAGTGAGTCCATACATCTATGTATTGTTCCAGATCCAGCATACCATCAGTCATGAAGATATAGTATTCCATGAGAATGCCATGGATCCAATGTACCAGATCAGTATTGTATTTAGCCTCACATGAGAGGCAACCATCATTGTAACATCAGTTGTATATGATTGGCTCTTGTATTTTAGAGCATAAGATCAAATGATTCTTTTGACATTTTCATGAGTATGGGAATGCCTAGCTCGTCCATATACATGTCACACATTATTGTATCTCACCCATTGATGGGAACCAAATTAATACAAAAACCAAAAGCCACCATGCCCCAGCCCCGGAAGCACCACCTCTACACAGCAAATCCTATGATGTCGGTTGGCCATACGTTGAGCTCCTGCCCTCACACATCAGGGGGCAATTTGTTAACCCAAAAATCCCCCACATATCTCTCAATGGCCTATGCCACCCAAGGACAGCATCTCACAACCCCCATTTCACTCCATAAGACCTTCCATTTGACCCCGACACCTCCATAAGACCCCAAGGATGAAGAAAAGGGCTAAAAACCCCAAAAAGGAGCCCAAAATGGCCCGCTAGGAGCTAAATCCCTCAAAAAGGGGATAAAACCCTAAAAGGGGCTAAATTTAGGGGAAAAGGAGCTAAAGGCCAAAAAAAGGGGCTAAATCTCTAACCAAGGGCTTAAAACCCTAAAATCCCTTGGAAAAACTATAAAAGGAGGGCAGGGGGTCACTCTCAAAACACTCCTCCCTTGCCTATTGTTATGCTACCCATGGATGCTTTGAGACCTTTGCCTATTAAACCACCCACACTCTCTCTCCTGGATCTACATCCCATCAATCCATTGCTTCCCAACCAAGAGAGAGGTGCTCCCATGAGTTAGGGCATGGTGGCCCATTTCCACCCAAGTGAGGTATAGCATTTCTCTTCATGTTTATTTAATTGTTTTTTCTTTCTAACTGTTATTTTTATTTGCAGGTTCTATTGTTGCCATTGTTTGCAGGTTTGCCATTATAGTAGCTTAGGTTGCTTGTAGGTTTCAAGGAGGCGGAACCCTAACTCGTTTTCTACAAAGGGGTTCACAAGGGATTCATCTCCCTCTTTATTTTTTGTTATTAGCTCATAGTTCAGTCTAGCTTTAGTTTTCTGTCACTAGATTAGCTTAGTTTTTTTTACTGTTCTATTTATGTTATTTTTCATTTCATTTTTTCCTATTTTCAAAGAGTAGGAACCTACCCTTGTGCCCTATAGGCACAAGGAAGCCATTCTTGCTCCTGTAGTGAGGAGATATCCTCACTACAGGCCTCCTACACTTTCAAAAAGGGTTACCTTCCAAGCCCATCCAAGGTGAACTAGAAATAACCTTTTGTTTCACCTGTGTATAAACTGTAGATGTCAAGAGACTAGAGGCTACCTTAACTATACCAACAGTCTGGGGCGACAGTTGCAAGCTTGATTCGTATGCATGGGTAGGGTAGCTGAGCCCAAAACTATGTCTAGGACAGAATCCCTAGATGTGTAAAAACCCTAGTTTACATTTCGACAAGGAATCAGAGGGTTATATCCTCATTCCAATGCCTCCATGCGGCCTCGTTCTTGACTCATGTTTGAGAGGAGCTTCCCAGATACTATCGATAAAGAAAAGGATTTACCTATCGATTGGCCCACTATGTCTAAATTTAAATACTTATGGGGAGTTTACACTTATTATCCCACAAGTCTAGCCTAATCTAGTAGGTGTATGGCCCTAAAAAACAAAAATTACTAATAAATTTTAATTATTGTGTTCATTTTAAGGGCTATTTTTTACTCAGAAGGCAAGTGGAGTGAAAGACTATGATGTTATTGAATCGATAAGAAATGTAAAAAACAACAGGTGTATACTTCCAAAGCAAATTATCACTACTTAAAACAAGCTTCTCTTTTCTTCTTTTTTTGTAAATATAAACTGATGAAAATGCAATGAATAAAGAGAAAACTAAGACTATATTTTTGTAATTTTTGAGATTTTATTTAAAAACTGAAAACAAAACTACTATATGCAAATTCAAATGCAAAAGTTTCTAATATTTTCTTTTCACTTTTCAAATTCCTCAAAGACTATTATGCACCTAAATGCAAAATACTTGAGTATGCTTGAATAAACTAACTATATAAAGTAAGAAAAATGAAGTAAAGCAAATTCATAAAACCAAAGACCAATCGCCTAAGGAAGACTTGGAACCCTAGCTTGGGAAGACACAATGAATGGAAATCAATGAACTCAATCAAAGGCAAGTGGCAAATGAATACTATTTGAAAATAGAATGGGATATACTATGTCTAGAACCCCGATCACTGATTCAGACAACCATCACTTGAACCTATTACCCAATAGGCAAATCCACTTGAAATTGGTAATAGAAAGACAATTCAAACACTAAAAACTCAAGGGCTTACTAAAACGCATGAAGTATGGCTAACAAGGTCATCAAAATCATAGTGCAATGCTCATAGTGAAGGCCACTCAGCAAGACAAAATCTATAGAAGGACAGGGACAAGCAACCCAACCCTAAAAATTTTTGCTGCTCAGGCTTATACGTGACTGTGTACAAGAGCAACCCGTGTACTATACGCGACTATGCTATAGAGCAACCCACGTATGTAGACCTATGTATGCAACTGTGTATAAGAGAAACACACATACATGAGTTAAATTTTTCAAAAAAAATAAAATTATCAAGGACTTCAAAGCACCACTACAAATATAAACCAAGACAAGACACCACACACTGAATCAAGGCAAAGACTAGGAAACGATCAACAGAATTAGCCCATAGCATTCTGGGATCCCCAGCGGAGTCGCCAGTTCTATTTTTTAGAAATAAACACCCTTATAACCTAGGGTCTAGGGTTACCAACTTATTTCTAAAACTTGCAGACAATTAGCTTTAGCTAAGTACAGAAAGGAAATAGGAAGAAATATTGGACTCACCCAATTACCAATGGTTGATCCAATCTTTGTCTTCTCCTGCTCTGCTCCTCTCCAAAGGTTTCAGGGATGCACCTCCTTCACCTGCAAAGAGAAAATTATCCAAGTACAATCTTATATATGTATATATAACAGGTTATATAAAAAACATATATAGTGCTTAATCAAATATATTCATCAACCCTAATACATGAAAGAGACTCAACACAAAGTTGGAAGAAGAATTTCTTTATTAACAATTAGTGAATGAGATAAGTGTACAACCCAACGCCTGAGATAAGGAATCCTCTACAACCAAAGGACTCTAATTTCTACTGCTCCAAAGACTTCTAAAGATATACCACCAACATAACTTTTCTCTCCAAAATTGATTCTCCTAATGCCCTCCCCAAGGCCTCTATTTATACTTTGGTAAATAGAGCAGTTTTGAAGGTTGAGGAGGTTGAGACAGTTGAGATGGTTAATGATTACAGCTCAACCAATCTCCATTAATCATGTTTTATATTTTTTAATGTCGAATGGATGTGTATGCAACTATTAATATAGGCAACCTACATATGAAACGTGAGTTGATTAAAGGAAACCTGCATATAGATCTGTACGTGGGTTGCAATGGACATATTCACATACTATACATGAGTTGTCAATGGGAATAGTCGCGTACATACGTGATTTGCAATGAAGATAGTCACGTACACCCATCAACACATAAAAAAATAAAATGGCATGCTGTTTGGAGGATAAATGCATCTCATGTCATGCCCATCTATAGTGTTTTGGCAAACTTCAATCCTAAAATGTCCTTTTCTATACCAACATAAGGAATATCAGCACTCAGATGAAGAAGTGCCATTTGGGTTGATAACACCCTCTCTCCTTCTCTCCAAACCTGTGATACCCAAGATCTTTATCCCTCTCTCTTTCTAAACCCCTAGCTACCAATATATATCTATTTCTCTCTAAATTCCTAACATATAGTATCTCTCTCTCTAAACCCCTAACCACCAATCTATGTGGTTCTATTTCTCTTTCTCTATATACACCCCTAACACTGAATATCTCTCTCTCTCTAAACACATATTCACCAATAAATTTCTCTATCTCTCTAATATCCTCACCCCTATTTTGTCTTTCTCTCTCTCTCTCTCTCTCTCTCTCTCTCTCTCTCTTGGACCACTATTTATGTCAAAATATAACCAGTAATCTCTCCCTATAAAACCATAAACCCCAATTTCTCTCTCTACAAATCCCTAATATTCAATCTCTCTATCTCATTCTCTCTCTCTCTCTCTCTCTTCATCTCTCTCTCTCTCCCTCACTCTCTCTAGATAAACACCCAAGCCCCAATATATTTCTCTATATCTCTCTCTCTGTCTAAACCCCTAACCCCAAACCTCTCTCTCTCTAAACCCAAAACCTAAAACATCTCTCTCTCTAAACCCCTGACCCCAAATCTCTCTCTCTCTCTCTCTCTCTCTCTCTCTCTCTCTTTATCTATCTTTAAATATCTAACCTGAATTATCTTGATATATCTAATCCCATAACCCCCTAAAGCTATCTATCTCTCTCTAAACACCTAACCTTAAATATCTCTCTTAAACCCTTAGCCCAATATTACTCTCACTTTATCACTCTCTCTAGACCCCAAACCTCCAATCTCCCTCTATCTCTTTCTCCATCTAAAAACCTTGTAGTAGGGCTTTCACCCTTGCTACAGGAAGGAAAAGCTCCCTTCCGTCTATAGGATGGAAGGGTAGGGTTCTTTTGATGATAAATTAAAAATGAAAGGAAACCCTGTAAACAAGGTTAGGGCCTAACTATAAAACCTTTCATAAAACTATTAGCAAACAAAGGAGCTACAAGACATCAATGGAAACCTGCAACCAAGTATGAGAAATAAACCTACAACTAAACTATGTTAGAAAACTATAATAAAAATGACATGAAACAAAGATTATACCTTCTCTGGGTGGAAATAGGCCACCATGCCCTAGCTTGGGGGAGCACCTCTCTTTGGAATTGGAGCTTTGGATCAATGGAGGAATGGAGGAGAGGGAGGGTGAATGGCTTGAGAGAAAATGGTCTCAAGGCACTCACACGGGCAACATAATGATAGGGAGATGAGAAGTGATTTGAGAGTGACCCCCACCCCTCTATTTATACTTTTCTTGAGATTTTTAGGGTTTCAAGCCCCTTGTTGGGGATTTAGCCCCTTTTTGGGGATTTTATCCCCTTTCACCCAATCTTTAGCTCCTTTGGTGGTTTTAAGGTCATTTGAGGGGTTTTAGCCCATTTTTGGAGGTTTTAGCCCCTATGAGAGCTAGTTTGGCTATTTTCAGGGGTTTTTAAGCCCTTTTCTTGTATTTTTGAGATTTTTTGAGAGTGTGGAGTGTAGCAAGGATTTATCCCTAATACAGGGGCAGGAATGATGCCCTTATGCCTTTAGGGCACAAGGGTAGGTTCCTGCTAATGGTGAAATGCTGAAAAATGAAACAGAAATGTAAATGACAAAATAGTAAGCTAATCTAAGAACTAAGAAGACAAAACTAAAGCTAAGCTAAACTAGAAGCTGAGAACAGAATAGAAGAAGGAGATGAAGCACTGGTGAACCCCTCTACAAAAAATGGGTTAGGGTTTCACCTCCTTAAAACCTACAAATAAAACTAAGATACAATGGAAAACCTGCAAAACATTGTCAATAACAAAACCTGCAAATAGGAACCAAGGTTAGAAAGAAAATAACACTAAAGAACTAAGAAACAAAAATAAACCAGTGGGTATACCTTCTCTTGGGTGGAAATGGGCCACCATGCCCTAGCTCTTGGGAGCACCTCTCTTGGTTTGGGAGCAATGGCTCAATGGGAATGGAAATGGAGGAGAGGGAGTGTGGGTGGTTTGAGAGGCAAAGGTCTCAAAGCATCCACAGGCAGCATAATAATAGGCAATGGGAGAAGTGTTTTGAGAGCGACCCCCCACCCTCCTTTTATAGCTTTTCTAAGGGATTTTAGGGTTTTAAGCCCTTGGTCAGGGCTTTAGCCCACTTTTTGGGCCTTTAGCCCCTTTCACCCTAACTTTATCCCCTTTTTGAGGATTTAGCTCCTAGGGGACTATTTTGGGCTCTTTTGGGGGGCTTTTATCCCTTTCCTTCATCCTTGGGCTCTTTTGGAGGTGTGGGGGTCTAATGGAAGGTCTGATGGAGTGATATGGGGGTTGTGAGATGGTTTCCTTGGGTGGTGTAGGCCATTGAGAGCTATGGGGGGGATTTTTTGGTTAGTAGATTGCCCCTTGATGTGTGAGGGAAGGAGCTTAATGTATGGCTGACGGACATCATAGGATTTGCTGTGTAGAGGTGGTGCTTTCGGGGCTGGGGCGTGGTGGCTTTTGGTTTTTGTATTAGTATGGTTCCCATGAATGGGTGAGATACAATAAATATGTGACATGTATATGGACGAGACAGTGTTGGTCGATATGGGCAGACCCGGGTTTACTGTAATGTACCAACAACACCCCTAGCTCACTGGCCCTTTTGGCGACAGACCGCAGAGCGGCCTGAAGTCTCACCTGAAATGATTCTAATGGGTTGACCAAAGACTCAAGTGTCTTTGACCAGGTTCTGTAGCATCTTGTGTGCATCTCGTAGCTCTTCTTAGCCCGCGAGGTCTCTCTCCGCGATGCGCAGTTTTCTCTTACTTGCGATGACTCTAGCCCTTATCGCGTCACCACGTCCTGGGCAACACGTAACTCCTTCCTACGCTATATCCTTAACCTATGGTATCACGCACCACAGCTCCTCTGATGGTGCGATATCGCCTCCCTGTGATATCCTACCACTGTGGCTCAATGTACTTAGCGTTACTTGTGTCCGACTTACAGGACTCAACATACAAGGCTGTTTAACACTGTGACTCTTAACTGTCTTGAGTGAAACATAGACAAACTCTTATACAGAATACTTAAAGACTTCAACTTGTATTTATCCTCCTATAATGCTATGAACTGAATAACACATACATACATTTAACTGTAAGCAAAGTTCATGTAATGAGTGACAGATACAACAAGTAAACACAATCACATGAATCAATCACATAACACTCTGATTTTACGTGGTTCACTTCCAGGGTAGAAGCTACGTCCACAGAACTGTGTCTCTATATTATAACTCGAGGGAAGTAAACACAGTTCTGCTGCACCGCATATGTAGCACGAGATCTTCTGGGTAACTTCGCACACAGCCTGGAGCCCTTCTCTCTTAGATCTCTTCTCTACCTCTCTATTGCTTCTCTACAATATCCTCTTCCCTCTCTGTCAATCCCTGCAGATTGTTACATACAAGCTCAATGAGCCAGCTACTAGTTACAGTAAGATAACTACAGCTAATGACAGAACGAGAGCTCAACTTCTATATTACAATTGTCTAAGTGTCTACTTGTCTAACTGCCCAACCCTTTTACAATACAAAATACATCCCCTTATAGGCGGCCCGAAGGTCTCACCATTACAACACTGTGGGCCTGTCCCAACAGTAACCCAAAAACCCTAACTAGTGGAAGTCAGCATATCTGTACTTGGAGTAGCCGCTTTCCATCACACCACTGCTCTCTGCAGTCTTCCATGCTTCCCGGTGTTGACCATGGGTACTCTGCACCACTTCCCTTCTTCTGTCCTTCATATTCAATACCTCGGCCTCGTCACTCCTTTTCCTTTATGAGGGTAGCTGAGCCCTCCTATCTTCGTCGATGCCTTCAATGCAGTGGGTGAGCTCTCTCTTCTCGGCCTCTTAGGTACTGTCATCTTCCTTGAATTCTATATCCCAACAATCACAGTTTCCGGCTCTGATCTACAGCTAGAAACATGCTACGGTGTCGTAGCTTTACCTTATCTCTTCATCTTCGCTAAAACCATCTATCCACCAAAATGGTAGCTTCTCCTATAGCTACAGGACCCTGCTCCAACAGTCCCCTAACACTTACTTGTGGCTCGTCCACGAGCCACTACTAGTGGGTTTCTCCTGTTGTAGCTTCTCCTTGGCTTTCTGCGAAGTCCGTTGAAACTTGTCCCGAAGTCCTGCGACTTCATTCTGCATATCCTCGATACACTCTTGTGCTGAGTCAAGCATAGCTTGACTAATACTAGAGTCTTCTGTTTAACTTAGTTCATAGGTCTCTCGTATTTTTCCTTCCCTCTAGCAAATATCGCAGCATCTGCAAAAGTCCTTAGTGTCTTTGTGCAACGTAGGCCACCATAATCCTGCTGCTAGGATTTTCTGCGTAGTTGGCTTTCCTGTGAAATGACCTCCTGCGGTACCTGAATGTGCCTCTCTAATAATAGCCTTTTTTTCATGTGGCATCACACATCTGCACAGGACTTCATCTGGACCTAACTTGTATAACTGTCCTGCGATCAGGGTGAAATCTGCTGCTTTAACAACCGTCTGCTTCTTTTGATGCTTAGTAAACTCAACAGGTGCCCATCCTGTAGTGAGAAAGTGAATGATATCGGCATAGTACTCATCTATGATCTGGATAAAAAATAACTGCGCATCTGGCAAATTGTCCTCTAGATTACTTCGCTCTTCTCCTGAGTCTATCCGCGACAGATGATTAGGTCCAGCGTTCAATTTTCCTGGTTTCACAATGATTTCAAAATCATACTCCTGAAATAAGAGTAACCATCTGTAGATTCTTCCCCCTAACACTGGCTTATTGACCAGATACTTTAATGCGGAATGGTCAATAAACATCTTGAACGAGGCACCCAACAGGTAGTGCCTGAACTTCTGTAGAGCGTACACCATAGCTAAGCCTTCTCTTTCTGTTGTGGTGTAGTTCTTTTCTGTCGTAGATAGCTTTCTGCTGGAGTATGTGATAGGATGATTGATACCTCCTTCTCCTGGTTGCGTTAAAACAATCCCTAGTACGATGCCAGATGCATCCACATGTACATGAAACAGGTTAGTCTAGTCTGGAAATGCTAAGATGGGTGCTGTAACCATCTTCTCTTTAAATGTGTCTAGGCTTTGCTAGAATTCCTCATTCCATAGGAATTTTACATCTTTCTTTAACAAATTTTCCATCGGTGCTGTAATCTTTGCATAGCCCTTGATGAATTTTCTGTAGAACCCGGTATGACCAAGTATTGTCCTCAATTGTTTGACAGAGTTGGGTGCTGGAAGATTTACAATGATGGCAATCTTTGCGGGATCTACCATCAAGCCTTGCCTATAAACAATGTGACCCAACAAAATACCGAATGGCGCACAGAATATACATTTTTTCAAGTTTAGAGAAATATGGTACTGCCTACATTTCTCTAACATTAGTCTTAAATCTCCTATGTGCTTGTCAATTAATCCAAATACAGTCCAATAATCAAAATAAACTTCTAGGAATTTATGGATGTATTCTTTAAATACAGCAACTACTACTCTAGAAAAGATAGCTGGTGCATTCTTAAGACCAAAGGGCATTACCGTATATTGGAATGAGCGCCATTCTGTTGCAAAGGTGGTCTTAGATCGATCTTCTAGATGAATTCTGATCTGGTGATAGCTTGAAAAGCCATCAGTGAAGGAGTAGACCTCCTGTCCTCCCACATTGTCTAACACTTCATCAGTGAAAGGTGTCGGAAATGGATCATGAAGCGATGCATCGTTGAGTTTACGCAGATCGACACAGATCCTGATGTGTCCTTTGGTTTTCTTTTCTTGTATGACCATGGGGATAACCCATTCTCTTTCTTCTACGAGCTCAATGATGCCTGCTGCTAGCATCTTATCGATCTCATCCTTAACTTTTTCTTTATAGCGTGGATTTAATCTGTAAGGACGCCGCTTGACTGGTCTGACATCCTCCTTCAATGGTATCCTCATTACTCCCAGGTCTCCAACTATTCCCTTCATCTCTATGAACTTGGTGGGAAATAGGTCCTGATAGTCATGTAGCAAGTCTGCAATCTGTCCAATTGTTTCATCATTCCAATAATCTCCAATAGAGGCAAACTTTGGTTCTGTATTTGTGCCAATATTGATCTTTTTAGTCTTGATGGGCTCTGTGATTGCTGGAATTTCTAACTTTGGTCCATCAACATCGCGAGTCCCTTCTGACTCTGGAATGTTGACGTTGCGAGGGTCGTCATCGTCATCCTCTGGTTCTGCTGCGAATTTATAGCACTCGAGCGCATATTCTAACTGGATGGCCCACTCAGGTTGAGTATGTACTGATAGGGTACAATCCTCAAATATCTTAATCTTTATTACATCTAGGGCCTGATCAACACTTGGATACTCAGATTCAAAAGAGAAGGTGAGTAGAAAGTTGTCTATCATAAGTGGCCATGTATTCATTCCCTTGTGTAATTTAGTCTCTGTGTACCAGTTCCTTGGAACTGTGTCCAAAGTGTGAATGAATCGGTGAACCCATTCATCCTCGGGAATGTCTGACCAATTCTGTTCACATGTCTGAATATGTGACCTGGGGTCACTTTCTCCTGTGTATTTCTACTG